>CM064520.1:37532755-37576351 GCA_032716605.1 Paralithodes platypus
GTACCACCATGAATTTTGCTCATCTCCTTCATCTACTTCCTGCCACCCAGCGAAAACTCATCAGAGACCTGGAAACTTTGAATAATAACATTTCCAACGCAGAAATTGCCATTTCTTTCAACCTCGTATGTATTAAAGAAAATTTATTACCTGGCTTTACTAACATATATATATATATATATATATATATATATATATATTAACCCTTTCACCATATATGATGTTTTTGTCATATATATTTAGTTAATATATTGGAAATTTAAATACAGATTAGGAAGGATCTGTGGTAATTAAAACGGTAATTGAGGTAGTAGGAAGTCCCCCGACAGGTTCATGACGCATTTAACAGTTTATTGTGGCTAATATTTGTACAGCTTAGAATGAATCTGTGTGAATTAAATGGTATAAACGTATCTCAATCAACCCCCAAAATTCCATAAAACTTTCCTAATTTGAATTAAGTCGTCATATCTAGCCCCCCCCCCCCCCCCCCCCGAAAAAAATAAAGTAAAAAAAAAAAAATAAAAGGCGTGATAGAGCTGTGTGTTGCTGCAAGTGCGGTGGAGTGCCTAGGTGACCACTAGATCTGAAATAGACTAACATTTCTGTCCAGGATGCCTACATTGCCTTCTAAGAGAGGTATTAGAACAATGAAATCGGGCGTCATGGTGGAGTGTTCCAAGTGCGAGTCCTGGCTACCTGCGGTCCTACTGGGGGTAGATGGACAGACAGAGGCACAAATAAATGAGAGAACCTTACTATGTAGGGACTGTCTCGAAAGAGAAAATAAGGACCTTAAAGCGGGAATAGACAGCGTAATGAAGGCAAACGCAGACCAAAAAAAAGAGACTGGGCGAGCTGGCAAGTGAGTTGGCTCTATGTAAACAAACCCAAGTGGCGAAAACGAGTGTAGAAACATCTCGTCAAGAGGGAGAACATATAAGCAAGGATGGGCCCAGACCAGTGAAAGACCATAGCAGGAATGGAAACCAAAGGGAGGAGGGTATGACCGTAACGGCCGGGCCCAACAAGGATAGGCCTAGGCCAACTCAGAAAATAAATCCTAGAGAAGGGATCCAGGGTTGGGGTCTTTCGACAGGGAAGCCTGAGGGGCAGGCTAGACAATTTAAGAGGACAGCAAGGGTTGTACTAGGAGATGATATCATAAGTAAAGTCCATAACCCTGTCAAGTTAGAGGCTGTGGGCAGTAAGAGCATGTGCCTAGAAGGGAAGGGAAACAAAGACATAGTGAAAGAGGCAATAAAATGCGGGGAAGCACTTGAAGAAGGGCTCCTGATCATTCAGGCAAGTGGAAAGGGCCTAGCAGAAAACAGTGCTGAGGAGACAGTCAAGTATATCATTGAAGGAGTAAATAGGATAAAAGAAAACAAGACAAAACTGTGGGTGGGGGTTGTGGGAATAGTTAGGAGACCTAAAGAGAGCTTGACCTATGAGATGCACAGAAGAGAATTAAACAGGAAGTTAGGAGAAGAGATGGGAAAACTGAAGCTAGAATATTTCAAGAAAAAATATATTGGGGTAAGTTTCATGGACCTAGACAGCGACCTGACAGGAGACAAATTTGTGAAAAATACGGTACACCTGAACACGGAAGGGAACCGCCGGTATGGAAAACGAATGCTAGAGTGGGTACGTGCAACTGAGCTTCTGCAAAGTCAGCGGAATAGACGCATGAGAGAAGGGGTAGCAGAAGCTGGGGAGGGAAATGGGGACGATCACAGGGCGGAAGAGGGAGCGATCGGTGTGAGTGAAGCTGTGGCAAAATCTGGGGAGGGATATGAGGTTGAAAACAGAGTGGAAGAGAGAGCGATAGGGGTGAGAGAGGTTGCTGCTGACACTGGGGAGGGAAGTGGGGTTGTAAACAGGGAGGAAGAGGGAGCGGTTGGTAGGGTGGAGGTAGGATCTAACTCCGAGAACCCAGGAAACAGTACCAGTAACTGACTAAGTCCCAGCGTCGGAAAAGGCATAAGATTCGGATGCATAAATGTAAACGGATGGGGAGTGGGAAAACTGGAAGATATGTGCAAGGAGATAAACAAATGGAATATGGATATAGTGGAGGTAACGGAGACGCAACTGCGGGAAAGGAACGAAATGTGTACCGAAACGCACAAAATGATTGGGAAAGGACGGAGCAAGTGGAAAAAGAAAGGTGGGGGGGGGGGGATAATAGTGAAAAATGGGTTGGATGTTGATATGGAGAAGGTAAATGTTGGTGACTCGGAAATGAGCGAGGATATCATGGCGTGGAACCTGAGCTACAGAGTGAGAGGAAAGAGTGAGAGGATTCTGCTAGTAGTGTGCTACATGACGGTGGAAGGCCCGAGTGCAAGACAAGACAACGATAGGAAATATGGAGTTGTGAAAGCACTAATACACGAAAGGATGGAAGAGCAGGTGATTGTGATGGGAGACATGAATGGCCATATTGGTATCCTAGGCAAGGAGACAAATAACAATGGCCAACTGCTACTAGACTTTGCTGAGGAGAATAATATGGAAATTCTGAACCAAACAATAGCTGAGGGTAGAGTAACAGGGAGTGGAAGATGGGGTGAGTCAGCAATTGATTATATCCTGGTGAATGAGAGAGCAAGAAAACATGTACAGTATATGTGGGTGGACGAGGAGCGTAAAGTAGACATAATGAGTGACCACAATGTGATGATAATGGAATATATGTGCATGAGTGAAGGGAGGGTTGAGGTCCCTAGGGACCAAGGAACAGGGTGGAAGCTCAAAAGCGCAGATTGGGTATTATTCAGGGAGGATCTGGAGCAAGAGACATGGAGAAGCGATGTAATGCCTGGATTGTGGCAAAGTATCTGTAACTGCATTCGATGCTGAAATCTGCTTGAGCTATCACGCCAAGTGGAGTACTTCTCTTGGTGTAGCGGATAAGGCGCTCGCCTCTCATGTGGCGGGCCCGAGATCGAATCTCGGCCGGGCCGCGCCCAAAAACATTTGGGGCGAATTTCCGCATCAGACGCAATTCGGATGTGATTGTTAAAATTGTACATTGTAATTGTGTGTCATTGTAAAGTCGGCAAAAATAGTATGGTGCCATTGCGAGGTCACTTCAGCGAGGGGAGTGTAGAGGAACTGAATGAAATGCTAGTTAAAACTGTAAGACGAGTGGCCTTACAACGGGTAGGAAGAAGAAAGACAGGCAGAAGCAAAAGAGTGCGGAAAAGGTGGTGGAGTGATGAGATAGATAACGCAAGAAAAGAGAGGAAGGAATGTAAAAGGAAGTGTAGAAGACTGAGGAAGAACAAAGACAACAGTGAGAACGAGAGGCAAGAGTACAATGAAGCCTGGGAGGAGTACAAGAAGAAACAGAAGACAGTGAAACACGTCATGATCAGAAAGGTGAGAGCGAAAACAGAAAAGGAAATGGTAGACGAACTAAGAGCAAAGGGAGAGGAAGGGGGCAGAGAATGGTATGCTTTCCTGAGAGGTGACCAAGTCAGAGAGAGAGAGTGAATGTAGAAGAGCTAAATGTAAATGGTAGGTTAATAAGGGAAAACACAGAGAAGGCACGAGCGATAAAAGAATTCTGGGAGAATATAGGCGGTGCAAATGAAAGGGAAGACAGAAATGAAGTGTATCTGGAAATAGAAAGAAATATAAACGAGAATATGGATGAGGAAAAAAGCAGAGATGAGATAGCTAAGTATGTAAAAAGGTTGAAAACAGGAAAGGCTGCGGGGCTGGACGATATCCCATATGAGTTTTACAGAGAAGGGGGAAAGGGAGTGATAGAAGGTATGTATACTGTTTAAAAAGATATGGAACGAAGAGAGAGTCCCTAGAAAATGGAATGAAAGTAGAGTGACCCTGTTACATAAGGGCGGGACAAGAGCAAGAGTGAGCTAAAAAAACTATCGCCCAATCAGTCTGACTGACACAGTGGGGAAGGTGTTCTGTGGGATCATGAACGAGAGGTTAAAAGAGATATGTGAGATGAATAAGGTGATGGGAGAAGAGCAAAATGGGTTCAGGAAAGACAGAAAAGGTGAAGACAACATGTTTGTGATAAGGGAGGTGATAGAGAAGTGGAATAAAAGTGGAAAGAAGGGATACATAGCGTTCCTGGACATAGAGAAAGCATATGACAGGGTGAATAGGTATAAGATGAGTAAGGTGTTGGAGAAGGTGGGTGTTATGCCCTGTTTTTCTACAGGATTAACTTGGGTAATGTGAGTTCTAACTGACTGGGTATAGAAGGCTGCATGCACAAAACAAGGTATGAGGAATAGAGAACACAAAATAAACACACGGTAACATGACACACGATCACTTTTATTTAGGGACACACTTCTATATGTTGTTTGATGATTATCTTGACGCATAAGATATGAATATTTGTACAAGACAATTTATAGAAGTTAAACAAACTAGCATTAAGTGGGTCTGGATGGAGCCTAGTCTCCCTCTTCCAACGTTCAGGTATTAATCTTCTGATCACTGGCTTTATTCACAAGTTTATATATTGGAGACCATAAATATTACTTATAGATTCATATTCAATGTTAGATTTATCACTAGTAGCTCTGGTGCACAAGGAGTAATTCATAGACAAGATTAGACACACGTATTTTAGAGCACGGGAATTCTAGTAACCTGAGGGGGTACTGATCTAAGTTTTATATTCTTGTATCAGAAACACAGAACGCAAATCAGTGGGCGAACATCAGATATCACTAGGGTTTCACGGTTATGTATAATATCTGGATATATGAGTAATTACGAGAGTTAATATCGCCTGTTAATTAATAAACACTGATACGCTTAGCACTTCCTAATGGAATGGTCATATATGAATTACACTGGGGCAAAGATATAGCCACTTCGTAGAAATATTAATAAGTGAATCTCTACATGGCACTGTAACACTGTAGTACTGATAGAGTGAATCTTGGGTCGTATTTGATTGGTCTGGTCCTGGTTATCTTGCGTCCGTGAGGTTGGGGGCTAGCGACTGGTTCCGCGGCCGTCCAGATGGTCCATATGTAGAAGTTCTCAAGACGGATCTCTTGGCGATCATTGCTGGCTACACTCTTATATACCCACTGGTTTATGTGAAGGTTATAAGGTGCATGTAGATGTCTTTTACGTGGACAGATGCTTCTATATCAATCTGCCACGGAGTCTGCCGGCTCTGGAACTCAATTCTCAGGAACAACACAAGGGCAGAGCTAGAGGTCAACTTAAGGGGGCCAGCCACTGGTTGGTGTCTATCTTTCAACTGATTTTACTGGGGGCTGGAGCTTGGTTTATAGGCTCGGCTTTGGACCCTGTAGGCCATAGGGATCTCGAGTTTTTATGGATTTATTTGAGCTCTCAATGGATACGGGAACTAGGTAAAGTGGTGATTACTGTTGTGGCACATGGCTATAATGAGCCTTCATAATGTGATATAACTGAGCCTTAGTAAGAGGTACTATTTTGGCTATTCTGGAAGTATTTAGGGGAGAGAGACTGGATCTACTTTGCGAGGAGGATTGGGACAGCTGTGATAGGAGCGTCTCTCTTAGATTGTTCAGTCTTCATTCTATGGTATAGATGAGGTGCTAATTTGGTTATCGGAGTATGCAAGAAAGGTTAATGGGTTATTGGGGGTTAATAGAGGTTAGTAAAGGTGTTAGTCCTACATGGTTAGTTCATTGATAGGAAGAATTCCTGTGCTACCTGGCAATGACCCGGAAGTCAAAACAGGGGTCAGGTATACTTCCGCAGGGGTGGGGGTCTCCCTCCTCGGGTGGGTGAAAAGGGGTGGGGGCGCGCCCTCTCTCTGTGATGGTCGTCGGGGCGGCTGTGGCTGGGGCTTACCATATCACAAGGGTTTGTAATAACCCTCTGTTTATGAGACAGATGTGGGTGTTCGTAATACCAAAACCGAAGGTGCCTTGACTCAGCTGGTTTACTTGGTTGGGTTGTTAATTGCATGGCTTGTTGGATGTGGTGGAGACTGGGTTGCTAACTCTGGCCACATTGATCTGGAAGTATGGCAATAGAAGTTAGTCACTGGTGAGGCGGCTAGCCTCGCACGGACGATCATTTGGTACAGGGTTGTGAATGGGTTGTGAGGGAATAGATGGCATGCAAAGGGTTAGTAAAGTTCTAATGGTGTTCCTTTCTACTGGGGGAAGGTAGGCTGGATAGGAGTATATATACAAAAGGTTTGAGAATGTTAGTAACGTGAAAATTTAAGGATATTCAGGGGGTATGGTGGAGAGGCTAGGTCGGAAAGGAATTGAGGAGCGTGGGGGTGTGTTAACGAGAGGGAGAGGGTTAAGGGGGATTACGTGGGAGTTTGAACCTAAGGTCTCTGGGCGTAGGGGTGGCATTAGACTACAGTTGGTATCGTAGCCTGGGGGTTAATGACAGGGAAGGGATGTTAGCCAAACGCTACCGGGGGATGAGCAATATCCGGTGGTATATGACTCTGGAAAGGATAGAATCATGTGGACTGTGGGGCTGTTGGGAAGAGGAGGTTAACTGTAGGTGTGTGCTTGACTGTGGATAAAAGTAGAGAAAAACATGGTGTATTATTACTCGTCAATACGATGGTTATGGACACTGTTAATCTGACACTATTTCTTGCTGACCTAGTTGTTCCTGGGAACTGCGTTTTCTATGACATATACACCAAAGAAAGCGGCAGTTCGTAGGGGTAGCTTCGGTATTGTTTCGTGGTGGAAATGCGTCGAGACAATGGTAAAAGAGGGTTGTGTATACAATCTCTGGTTGGGGTAAGAATTAGAGTTACTGCATGGTGGCTAACATCTTCAGTCATTTCTGTCTAGGTCTTACAGGAACGATGGTTATATATACACTGGTGTACCTGTGGGTATCATAGTTTCTTATCAATTAGGACATGGGGTTTTAACATATTACTTCTCGGAGGAAAAGAACAAACATAGTTTTGTGGGGGCGGTGGGTCTCCAGAAACTTAGTCTGGCAAGACAAGGAATTTTTTAGGGTTAAACATATTACTTCTTGGATGAAAGAACATACATAGATTTATGGGGGCGGTTGGTCTTCAGAAACTTAGTCTGGCAAGACAGGGGGTTAACATATTACTTCTTGGATGGAAAAACATACATAGATTTAGGCCTGTCTGAACTGGTTGGCATTGGCTCAACCTAGGGACAGGGCATGGGTGTATTAAATTAAGGTGTATTCATGTTCATCATCATGTAGGTAGAGGTGTAGGACACGAGGGGTAGTGTATACGCAAGGTGGGGGAAAGGTCAGTGGTTAGAAGGGATAGGCAGGTGTGGTTTGGAGCTGCTTAGCCCTGCGGGCTTCGGCCTGTCTTAACTGGTTGGCTTGGTCACCTGGTCCTTTCGTTCTGTGGGCCTTTCCTTCGGGTGTTTCTGTTCCCGTTTCCTGGTGGTGTTCGCTCGTGGCTTCCGTGGTGGGCTTCTCGTTCTGGGGCATTTTACTTCCCTCTCCTTCGTTGTAGGCTCGTCCCTCGAGCCTCAAGGGTGAAGTAAAAAGAAGCATAGTCATGGTGGGTCATTTTGAGGGTATTGAGAAGGTCCCACCAAGCAAGAGAGCGAGGGTCAGGTTTCTTTTGCAGGTCTATGTAGACCTGTAGGAATGTGTCCCGGTGTTGTGGAGGGCGGTTGCCCGGGCTTGATGTGGGCGCTGTAGACGGGCTATGCGTCCTGTGGACGTTTTTACTTTAATCTTTCTTATGAACGGTGTGGTAGTCTTCCCCCGAGGGGGTAGGGACGGGGGCGACGAATGGTGTGGATTTGTTCATGGTGGAGGTCATGTATCGAGTGAGGTGTGTGGGACTGACAGGAGGCCTCTTCAGTGTGGTGAATGGGTTACTAACTGAAGGGGAGGGACTAACGCGTGAAAACGGAGCTGGAGGTGAAGGGGGGATATGAGTCTGGGGTTTTGGGGTTTTCTTGGGTGGTGTTGCAGGCTGGGAAATTATATGGAGGCAATGTGCAATTGGTTTAGGTAAGGTGCGTGATGGAGGTGTGTGAGAAAGAGGGGTGTGTGTGTTGTGTGGCTTGGGTCTTTAGTGTGAGTACGGGGTGTTCTTTTTACATAACGGTCTTCAAATCTGATGTGTCTGTTGATGATTCTACCTTTGGAGGTTCTGGTGGGAAGGTAGATGTTTGTAGTGGGACTTGAGTCGCTCGACGATGTTTTATATTGAGGGGAAGAACGCTTTACAGGTGGAGGGCATTTAGTGGGGGTGATGTAAGGGGGTATTTGAGAGGTAAATGCGTGTGGAGGTTTTTGTCGAGTGAGGGTGGTAGGCGGAATGGGAGAGCATTGGGTGGGGGTATGTCTGGGGGTTCTCTCAGGGGCGACTTTGTGGGGGGATTCAAGTGGGGGTGTGGAGGTCGGGTACGTCAGTTTGGAGGGGCTTTGGTTAGGAGTTAGTTGTGTGTTAGACGTGGTGTGAGAGGAGGGGTTGGTCGTTGGCATAGTGTACTTTTTAGGGGTTGGTTTGGTTGGGGGTTTGATGAGATGATGAGGTTGGTTGATGCGTGGGTGGGGTCGCAGGGATAGTGGAGGGGAAAGGGGTGGATGCGGTGGGGGGGGGGGCTAGATGGGTGGGTAGGGAGTGGAGGTTTAATTGGGACGGTTGGGGGTAGGAACATGTGTTGGGTGTGTTCTTTGGTGGGGTTGGTGATTTGATGGTGGTGGAAATAGGCGGTTTTGTGGGAGTTTGGTGGGGGGATAGATCTAGCAGGTCATTCGGGTGATGAGGTGGGGGTTGAGAGGGGATGAGGTTGAAGGGGAAGGTATGTTCTTTCGTGGGAGGGTGGGGGTTGTTATTTTTGGAATATAGTTAGAGGGGTTATGGTGTTTACTTGTGATTATTCGTCTTCTTTCCCTTTGTGGAGGAGAATTCGACGAAGAAGAAGAGGAGGAGGAGGATAGTGGTCTGGCAGCCCTACGGAACTTGGTTAGCAGGGTGTGTTTTCTGGAGGTTTTAAAAGATTTTAGTCGTGGGCGTAAGTTGTAGCGTGAGGTTACTGAGGTAGATTGTGTGGTGCGGTTGGGTGTGTACTTGGTTTTGGGTGGGGGTGGTGGTTTTCTCACTGTGGTGCCTGGTGGAGGTACGTCAGGGCTAGACGGGAGGGTTTCCGTTGTGGTCGGGGTTGTGGGTGGAGGTTTTCGTACTTGGATAAGTTGGGGAGGTACTTGACTATCAGAAGTGAAGGAAAGGGTCATGGTGGAGGAAGGTGTGATAGTGCGGGCTTGGGGTTTGTGGAGGTTAGTTTGGGGGGTATGTTGAGGAATGATCGGCCGGTTCGGTGCTGGAGGGTTTAGGCCCTTAGGGGTTTGTAGGGGAATATTCATAGCCTGAGTGGGAGGGGTAGTAGGGGTGTTGAATTCAGGGTCGGACGTGTGGGGTGGGGTAATGTCTTGTGGTTTTAGAGGTTTAAAAGCTCGGACGAATCTAGTTCGGAACGTGCGAGTCACGCCGTGATAATCAATGGTGACTTGATAGGCATTTGGGACTTGTATGATGGTGTAGGGGCCGACATAGCGAGGGCCTAATTTGTTGGTGACAGGGAGGTTGGCTACCATTACGGTGTCATGGATGGTGAAAGGGTTTTTGATCATCGGGGTTATCAGTTTTGGTGTCTTGACAGGTTTGGGCGGTATGGAGGGTGTTTTGCAGATGTTGCAATGGGTCAATTGTGGAGGTGTTGGAGGGGAGGTGAGCGTGATGGTGGAACGGCAGTAACAGGGGGGGTACGCCGTAAACACGTTCATGAGGGGAAATACCGTCTTCTCGGGGACAGGTGTTCATGCCCCATTGTATCATCTTTATTTGTGATGGCCAGTCTGAGGTGTTAAGAGCAATCATTTTGGTACGTAACTGGTTGTTGATGGTGCGATGGCTGCGTTCGCATATAGCATTTCCTTGAGGCCAGTACGGGGATGAGTGTTTGATCTTAATACCGCATTGTTGGGTGAACTGGTGCCAAACGTGTCCACTAAATTCGGGGGCATTGTCGGATAGAAGAGCAAGGGGAAGGCCGAATATAGGGAACACTTCTGTGGCAAGCAGTGTGGCGACGGTGGTGGCTGTGTGGTCTTTAACTGGACAGGCTATTAAAAAATTTGAATATACGTCAACAAATGTGACGATATAGCGGTTGCCAGCGTAAGAAGGAAACGGGCCCATGATGTCGAGGGATAGGACTTGGAACGGTTTGTTGGCCGAAATGGTACCAGCTGGGCCTGGGGTGCGTGATCTATCCTTCCCCAATAAACAAGGTTTGCAGGATTCTGTCACGCGTTGTGCAATCTTGGAGGGGTTGGGGGTCCAGTATTGATCTGCGAAGATTTTTAACATCTTCTTTTGTCCAAGGTGTATGCCGTTTCCCTCGTGGATGGCAACCATGTAGTCGTGGGCAATGGTGGGGTCTAGGACTATGTGACCGGAGTCTGTGGCAAGTTGATCTCCCCAGCGAGTCAGTTTCCTGAAGATATTTAACGGTATCCAGGGTGGTCGGATTCTTGTTTCCCAAGAATGAATTAGTGAGGGTGCTGGGGGGGAATTATGTTGGTGGATGGGGGCAGATAAGAGCTCAGTGTTTTGTAAGGCGGCTAGGTTGGTGGGGCGGTCTTCTCTGGCAAACGTGACAGGGCGTCTGCATTGGTGTGAAGTTTACCTGGACGATACTGTATTGTAAAATCGTAGTCCTCTAGTGTCTCCCTCCAGCGTACCAAGATGGCTGAGTTGGTGTCGCACTTACGTAACCATTGCAAATATTGATGGTCGGTTATTATATCGAGTTTTGCGCCCAACACAAATGACCTGAAGTGGTTGAGTGCCCAAATGATCCCTAAGCACTCTCTCTTGGTGGCTGCATAATTCTGTTGGGCTTGGTTGAGTGTGGAGCTGGCATACGCTATCACATGTTCCTCTCCGTCTCTTACTTGAGCTAAAACTGCACCAATGGCGTACAGAGATACGTCGGTATAAAGACGGAAAAGTTTATGGTAATCAGGGAAAGCGACAATAGGGGCCTGGATTAGCTTTTGTTTCAAAGTGTTAAAAGCGAGGTCTCTTTCAGGTGTCCAGGTGAATGTGGTGTCCTTGTGGGTGAGTTGGTGGAGGGGTCTGGCTATTGTGGCAAAGTGTGGGACGAAACGTCTGTAGTATGTGGCTAAACCTAGAAAAGAACGTACTCCTTTAACGGTGGTGGGTGGGGGTTGGTTTTGTATGGCTTGAAGTTTCTTTGGGTCTGGTGCAATACCATGTTCAGATATTACGTGGCCGAGGAAATCTACCTTATTTCGTGCAATCTCGCACTTTGAGGGTTTTAATTTCAACCCGGCGGCTCGGATTCTTTGAAGAACTTGTCTCAACCTGAGGAGGCGTTCTTCCCAGGTTTGTCAGTACACAATAATATCGTCTAGATACGCTAGGCAGGTTTCCCAGGTCAGACCATGTAATACCGCTTCCATCAAACGGGAGAAAGTGGCGGGTCCGTTACAGAGGCCAAAAGGTAGGACGTTAAATTCGTAGTGGTGGCCACCACTAGTGGAAAATGCTGTTTTTTTTTTGGTCCTCTGCCTTGATAGGCACTTGCCAATACCCTGCTTGCAAGTCGAGGGTAGTGAACCATCTGGATCCGTATAGGGAGTCAAGGGAATCGTCTATCCTGGGTAATGGCGTAGCGTCCTTAATGGTTACGTCATTCAATCTCCTGTAATCGACGCAAAAACGGGTTGACCCATCTTTTTTTTTACTAGGACAACAGGGGAAGACCAGGGGCTAATGGACGGGGTGGCAATTCCGGCCTCTAACATCTCTTGGACTTGGCGTTCCTCTTCCTGGCGTTGTATGGGATTTTTTTCTACGGATGGTTGTCTTATGGGGGGGCCTGTGGTGTTAATGATGTGTTGTTCCACATCGGTCTGTCCGATTTCAGTGGGTTGTTGGGCAAACACGTCCTGAACTCTAGCAATAGTTCGTACATGCTGTGTTTTTGGTGGTCGGATAATGTGTCCGGGAGAGGGGGCAATTTGAGGCTGGTAGGGGTGTCATTGGAATCTATGGGGAGGTCATCAAAAGTTTCGAGGTCTCCTATGATGAGGCCTTTTGGTAATGTCAGGGATTCCTCAGAGATATTTGCCACGAGAATGTGGTTGATGCGAGCGGAAATGATGGCGGGTTGTAAGAGGCAACGATTGGGGTTGGTGGACGTGGTAGTGGGGGAAAATATCATGTGAGTTTGGGGTATGGGTCGAAGGTTATCCCCTTTTTGATGGCGGGGGGGAATTTGACATTTATCTTGAACTACAGCTGGGCTAATGATGGTGGGGGATCGACTGGTGAGCAGGTGCTCGGTACGCATAAGGGGGGGGGGGGAGATCACTTTGGTGGGGGTCACACGTGAGGGGGGATTAACGGCGCGTGTGGGAGGATCAGCGTGGTGAGGTGTGAGTGATTTAGAAAACGGAATTTGTTGGTGGGACTGCGGAGGGTTGGTGGGGGAAGAGTGAGGTATAGAATATGGGTTATTGGTGGAGGACTGATGTACTGATTGGTGGTCGTTAGAAGGACGAATTTGGGGAGTGTTGTCGGTGGCAGTGACGGTTTGTTTAGAGTTTATATGGGATTGGTGGGTTTGTCTGTCATGAGAGGGCGAGTCAAGTGTGGGGTTTTGAAGTTTTCTAGGGGTGTGAATTGTGCGGAGGTGGAAGGGAGCTACTGACGGAAAGCTGTCACAAGGGGAATTTGGTTGGTTGTGGAATAGCTGGACATTTTTGGGGGCATGGGGGGGAACATGGTTGGGTCCCTAGGTCGTCGCGCGGGAGGGGAGGATTAATGGCGCGTGTGGGAGGGTCAGAGTGGTGAGGGGTGAGCGATTTAGAAAACGGAATTTGTTGGTGGGACTGCGGAGGGTTGGTGGGGGAAGAGTTAGGTATAGAACATGGGTTATTGGTGGAGGACTGATGTATTGATTTGTGGTTGTTAACAGGACGAATTTGGGGAATTTTTTCGGTGGCAGTCACGGTTTGTTTAGAGGTTATCTGGGATTGGTGGGTTTGTCTGTCATGAGAGGGCGAGTCAAGTGTGGGGTTTTGAAGTTTTCTAGGGGTGTGAATTGTGTGGGGGTGGAAGGGAGCTACTGACGGAAAACTGTCACAAGGGGAATTTTGTTGGTTATGGGATAGCTGAACATTTCTGGGGCATGGGGAAAACATTGTTGGGTACATAGGTCGGCATTTTCCCTGGAAACACGTGTACATAAATATTTGATAGAATGGTTTTTACATACATCAGAGTCTGTCCTGGAAACATGGGAGGATTGATCCTGGACAGATTTAGGAGAATTGGGGGGATTACCGAGAGGGAGTTGCTTGGACTTGTCTTCTTTCGTTTGTTGAGGCATTTTTTCAACGAAATGAGTGATATTTTGAGAGAACTCGGGGTAAGGGGAGGGGTTAGGAGTTACCTTAGTGCTAGCTTCAACTTGGTAACCCTGACTCAGAGTTTGTTGAGGGGGGAGGTGTTTTTTCTTTTTGTGAATAGGTTTCTGCGTGATTGGTTTGTCAGAGGCTTTGGGTTGAATTTTTTTTTGAATGAGATCAGCCTCTGGCCGCAGTCAACCTGGGCCTGGAGTTTTTGAAGGAGGTCAAGTCCAAGGAAACCATCGTAATGTTTACAGTGGGAGGAAAATACTGTGAACGGGTGATAACGGATAACGGGTGTAAGATGGCGGGAGGGATGAAGGGTGCGGGCGTAGCCCTCTCTCTATGTATAATCCTTCTCAACATCCAGAGGGGCTGTGCTGATATACAGGTGCAGAGAGGACCGGTAGTGTACCAGGTCAACACTAAACAAGTATTGAGGGACCTCGTCACACAGAAATCACACACGAGTGAAATTTCTGTCACCATTCCTGCCTGGTCTATTTCATATATCGGGAAGACGCCGCGTCTAGGCAAGTACTCTGGCACAACCTCGCTACAACACCTATTGTGCTACACTCTAATTAGCTGCGGAGATGTAGAGACCAACCCCGGCCCTAGTTCAACGTTGAAGAAACCTCACCACCAAACAAGTAAGGCAGACACCGACATTTCAACAGTCCCTAGCAGTAAAATTCGTTATAACAAACTGGGCCAGCAGGCACCCAAGTCTCCCGTCACGCTCCAACTCACAACCAAGACCGCAGGGCAACCGCCAGCACAGTGCCAACACTCTACCTACTCAACATTACCCTCAACTGTATCATCACTACCACAGATATCGGTGACCCAAGTAACACAACATGCAACCAGAACACCCAAACAAGCAGGACGCTCTAGCAAACACATCGACAATGAAGTAACAGCAACGAACAAGAAAGACAACAAGAGAAACCCCCCACCCCCCACAACACGACGCCTCTGCACAACAAATCAACCAAACCTACTACAACACAACCCAACACTATCGGCGATCCAGGTAGCTCAACATGCAACCAGAACAGCTAAAAAAGAAGGGATCAGTCGCAACAACATCAACAATATAGCAGCAACAACGGCCAAGAACAAGGACATCAAACAACAAATACAGGTAGGGGTGGGAGAGGGGCAAGGGGGAGCCACAACCTGTCCCCATCTCACGCGCTCACACACCATCAGCCGTTCACGGCGCACAGCTGATCACCACACCGCCAGATGTACGATGAACCGTAACAGGAAAATATGTATAGTGTGCGATATTGGATTCAACAAAAGGAGTACAACGTCACAATGTAGTAGATGTAATGAAACAGTACACGATCGATGTACTTACGTTACTAGCTGAAAAGAAGTGGAATGCGATAAATGTAGAGAAGTAGCTATTAAAGGTCCTAAAATCATTTGTGAAATATGTGAATCACTCATAACAAGAAAACAAAGGATCCTAAACTGTGTTAAGTGTAAAACTGTAGCTCACATGAAATGCATCTCTAAGAAGACCAACAGTGAAGAACGGGAATTCCTATGCAACATATGTGCCTTGCATTCATTACCGAATATTAATGTAAATGAACCAATTAGTATTAACAACTCAGAATCCAGCCAGGACACATTCAAAATCAAAGATGAATACAGAGTATTCACCAACAAAGGGCTCCATCTTATCCACATTAACGCCAGATCAATGTACCATAAATTGTCAGAAATTAACTTGTTAGCTAATAAGGCCAAAGCTTCAATAATTGCAATCACAGAAACCTGGCTGGATTCAAGTATAAACGATGGTGAAATAAACATTCAAGGTTTCAATATGGTTAGGAATGATCGCAATAGGCATGGGGGAGGAGTATGTCTGTATGTAAAAAACAACCTCACACACACAACTAGGACCGACCTCCATGTAGAAAATCACGAAGCTCTGTGGATCGATCTACACCTGCCGAGGACAAGACCCATCACAATTGGGGTATGCTATAGGCCACCAAACGACACACAATTCTTGACCAAATTTGAACGAACTTTGTCATCGCTAGACCCTCGGAATAAATCCATTATACTAGGGGATTTTAACCTGTGTTACAAACAACGAAATGATAGGCTTGTACGAGAATATAGGCATATACTGACAATGCACAATCACAAACAACTCATCACAACCCCCACACGTATCTCTGAGAACACTGCCACAATAATAGACCACATAAACTGTAACAGAGAGGAAAAAATATCCCAATCAGGGGTTATACAGACTGGGATAAGTGATCACTTCGTCACATATTGCACACGAAAAACCAAAAAAATTACCCTAGAGAATCACAAGGTTATCAAAACAAGGTCACTCAGAAACTACAATAAAGAAACATTTCTGGACATTTTATGGAATACAGACTGGTCTCCAGTGTTTGGAAGTACAAACATTAATGACGCATGGGTTGGCTTCAGAACCATCATCACAAACATTCTAGACGAAATAGCTCCTCTGAAAGACATACGAATTAAAGCAAGGTCAGACCCATGGATCAACAATGACATACTACACCATCTGGAACACAGAGACAATCTGTTAAAAAGGCTAGCGAAACATAGACAGGATCAAGGTCTGAAACATGAGTTCAACAGGGCCAGGAATAAACTAAGTAGGAAAATAAAATCAGCGAAAACTAATTATTTTCACAATAAGGCAGAGGAATATCAGAATAACCCAAAGAAACTATGGAGGCACCTAAAAACAACAGGCTACAGCTACAAGACAAGGGATTCGTCTAACACTAATATTGCTCTCACCATTAATGATCAGGTTTGCCACGATAAACGACAAATTTCAACCTACTTCAACTCCTTCTTCACCTCCATAGCAAACACACTTGCACAGAACCTACCTCAACCTCTCAATAAATACACGACAACAACGGCCACCTTTCGAAATTTCTACAGAGATAAAGACATACACCCGAACACATTTGGATTGCAAAATGTTACACTAAAATACACTTTTGACGAGCTGTCTAACCTAAATGTACATAAAAGCACAGGACCAGACAAAATTCCTGACAAATTTCTACGAGATGGAGCCATTGGTATAGCAGGCCCCCTAACCCACATCATCAACTTGTCAATTAACACCAACACTGTACCTGCTGAACTGAAGGAAGCTATTGTAACCCCTCTATTCAAGAAAGAAAATAAACTAGAAGTTGGTAACTACAGACCAGTTAGCATATTATGTATTGTATCTAAAATCCTTGAAAGAGCGGTATACACCCAAATTGAACACTACCTCAAACAAAATGATCTATTCTATAAGTTTCAATCAGGTTTCAGATGCATGTACTCGACAGACTCCTGTCTCATCCACTTAACGGATCACATTTGTAAAGAAATGTCTAAAGGTAACTACACCGGTATGGTTCTTCTTGATCTACAAAAAGCGTTTGACACAGTAGACCATGATATCCTATGTAATAAACTACAAGCAATGAGCATAGGGTCTGTGAACTGGTTTAAATCTTATCTTAGTGGTAGAACCCAAAGAGTCAAAATTGATGATAATATATCTGATCCTATGCCAATTAACTGTGGGGTCCCGCAGGGAAGCATCCTTGGTCCCGTACTCTTTCTCTGTTATGTGAACGACATGGAACTGAGCGTCTCATGTAAATTATTACTGTATGCAGACGACAGCGTGCTTCTGGTTTCAGGAAAAGACCCAATAAGTATTGCCGCTTCACTTTCCAAAGAACTAGAATCATGTAGTGAATGGCTAGTGGACAATAGACTATCTCTTCACCTGGGCAAGACGGAAGCCATCTTATGTGGAACAAAACGCAAACTGAAAGACATTGTGGGCTTCTCGGTCAACTGTAATGATATTCCTATAACAACAGTGTCACAAGTTAAATATCTCGGACTAAAACTGGACGCGAGTTTGTCAGGTGAAACAATTTTGGAATCTATCCTGAGTAAGTGTAGAGCACGTATAAAATACCTGTATAGACAGGTGGGATGCTTGCCCGCGGCGACCAAAAAGACCCTCTGCCAAGCGCTTGTTCAATGTCATTTTGACTATTCTGTGTCATCCTGGTACTCTGCATCATCTAAATCAGCACAGCACAAACTTCAGGTCACTCAAAATAAAATTATTAGGTTCATGCTGAACCTAGGACCCAGATCACATGTTGGCCAGGAACAACTTCAGTCACTAGGTATGCTCAATGTCTCTGACAGGGCCAAACAAATCAGGCTCACTAATGCCTTCAAAATTTTCTATGACAGAGCTCCAGAGTATCTAAAGAATGATTTTGTTAAAGCAAATGAGAGGAGTGGACATAATACAAGAAACAGGATGTTTAATTTTAAGGTCCCGAGAATCCAAGGACAGGGTAAGCAAACATTCTTCTTCACCGCCATCAAAGACTGGAACGACCTACCAAAGTCAGTCCGTGAAAAGAGAACACTGTATTCCTTCAGACGTAGCCTGAAGGAACACCTGAACCGGACAGCTGCGAGAAGGGAGCACCAAGCTTATGTCTACTACTAAATGCGACATAAGAGATAGACAAACCAAACTGAAATTATTACTGATTACGGATTACTGATATTTACTATAGGATGTAAGGTATCTTAAAATAACCCCCTAGAAATACTTTCTCTAAAGTATCTATTTCTTTATCCTCCCCTTTTTCCCCAGCTAACCTAATCCCACAAGGACCCCAATGGATGTCGAGTGCTAGGAATTACTTTCGTTAAGGGGGGTCACCGTTTTTTTCTAAATTTTTCTCTTGGTTTCTCTCTGTCCCTGACTTGTATCCATTTGGCCCCATTCAGCCAACTGTTTTAAGACGTTTATCCCCATCCAGGTGTCGATTTCTTCCTGGCGAGCGATAGCGAGCCATCATTGTACGGAGAAATCCGGCTTCGCCGGAGACATTTTTCTACCGAAAAATGTACAGAAAATATTGACACCTGGATGGGGATAAACGTCTTAAAACAGTAGGCTGAGTGGGGCCGAATGGATACAAGCCAAAGAGAGAGAGGGAGAGAAAGATAAAAAAAAGCGAGGTGGGCTCCCTTCATTGACACACGTGTATTGTATTCTGGAGGTCAGGTGAAGGTATTGAAGGATAAGCCTAATTACCACGGCACCTCGTAGCTACTATAGTCTATTCGCTGTAAGTAGGCGAGAAATCGTTACCTCTATCCTCTGTAACTCAAAAATGACTAGAGTAATCGAGCTAATATTTCTAACAGTTGGGAAGAGTCAGGCAAGGAATAGATTTGGAAAGTTATAGCCAATTTGCTCTAGCCCTTTTTGAGTTACAGAGGATAGAGGTCATGATTTTTCGCCTACTTACAGCGAATAGACTATATCATCACACGATTTTACTCAGCTTAGGAAGGCTATCTAGAAATGATTAAAGGGGTAAATACTATCAAAGTTACAAATTGTCTCTCACTTATTGGGCAGCTTGCAAACTATACCCTCTCCTATACCAATACCCCCTTCCTCCTTTTATTAAGGGGGGTCACAGGCTTTTTTTTCTCTCCTTTTCTCTCTTTCTCTGGCTTGTATCTATTCGGCCCCATTCAGCCTACTGTTTTAAGACGTTTACTCTCATCCAGGTGTCGATTTTTTCCTGGCGAGCGGTAGCGAGACATTATATTTTGTTTAAAGTTGACAGCAGGCTAAATTTGTATATTTTTCGATAGAAAAATGTCTCCGGCGAAGCCAGATTTCTTCATACAATGCTGGTTCGCTATCGCTCACCAGGAAGAAATTGACACCTGGATGGGGATAAACGTCTTACAACAGTAGGCTGAATGGGGCCGAATGGATACAAGCCAGGGAAAGAGAGAAAAGGAGAGAAAGATAAAGCCGGTGACCCCCCTTAACCCATTCATTACGGGATAAGTTAGCTTTATTCTTATTCTGGCTATCATTAGACGATTTTACTATGCTTAGGAAGGATCTATGATAGTTAACGAATTAATTGAGATATATTACACCTTTCTGATTACTAGACGTCCTTCCTAAGCTGCATAAGATCGTCTAATAATAGCCAGAATATATGAATTAATGGCGTCACCCGTACTGAAGTGGTTAAGACGGTGTCACACGAGTGGTTTTTCCGTCCAATTTTAGGGCAATTGTAGTCTGACAATCTATGTTTTATTAATTTCACCACAAGACCAAACGCCTCCAATGAAATTAATGAAAGCATATAATTTATATGATCCACCAGAATTCGAACCCGGGTTATCACACACAGATTTTTAGACACCTTAACCATTACACCACCAAGATGGTTATTAATAAGATAATCAGTTTTATACAAATTAAACTACCTTGCGTTATCATACCATCGATCTAGTTTCCGACTCCAATGCGAAAGAACCTCAAAATAGTACGAAAATATACCTTGCTCATCAAACATTTGCCGGAAAATGCGCTCGTGTGATACCGCATCGGCGACAAGGTTTCATATAACTGGCTATCCTTAGGCGATTTTACTCAGCTTAGGAAGGATCTCTTGGAATATAAGTTATCACATCACTGTCACATAGTACTGTACCTTTCAAACTACCACTTCCCACCACCCCCACCCAACCGCAGGTTTCGAACCAGTGATTCGGAAATTACATTCAGCCAGGGTTTCGAACTGCTTACAATGTTGGTCTACTACGTGACAACACATTTCCCGAAAATCTAATGTCTTCTATTTCTTAACTACTAATAAAACAATGCTTATTAAATTCTAGACTAAACTAATCCTCAATAAATTGGCTCTAAAGTAACTACCCCTAGATACTTTTAACCCCTTCAGCAGGATGATGTAAATGTCATCATATTTTGATTACCATCAGACGATGTAATTTAATATATAATCTACCTCTTCGACTCAAAGGGGTAAATGCGATCTCAATAAACCATCCGAGTAACGTAGATCTCTATTAAAGGTAAACTTATAAGCCTCCTTTTAAGCAACAACACATCTATAACATAAGCTACTGTCATTTTAGTACTTTGACACAACTGTCTTGGTTTGTGTATATCTATGTATCTTATCCTTGACTTTGTAATATTTTATGTTAACATATACATATTTTAATTGAAGCTGTAAAGAATAACCACTTACTAGTGGAAATAAAATTATTTTAATTTTAATTTGAACTCTCTATCTCTCTCTCTCTCTCTCTCTCTCTCTTTTAATATCCATGTATTCATTCATTGCTTCCATCCCCAGGTGATCCAAATTGTTTATGCAGTCAATGAGTCTTGTATGCATGTGTTCCTTTGTATCTGTAGTCTTCATCTTTACCTTTGTTATATATATCTTCATATGTCCTTGTTCCTGTTGATATATGTAATTTACTGGGTGTGCTTTCCTTCATTTATTCAGACTTTCTTTACGTTACCTGAATTTAATCAGAAAGTATAAAGGCGCTCTTCTTACAATAGTTTTCCTCTTTTACCAATACAGCCATTACGTATTTCAGTACATAAAGTATGTTCTTGTTTCCAGCCCAAATATTATGACTTAAAAATTATTCCATATTGTGATACACTGATATTATTCTAGCTTTCTGATAAATCTTATTAGAAGAGTCTCTCTCTCTCTCTCTATCTCTTGTTAAGTAAATAGGAAGGTGAGAAAGGAAGGAATTTTTATCAGTGTCTAACTGACTGCTGAAGAAAAATTAACAAATTAAGTCAGAGTTATAAATATAAGAAGAGTGGGGAAGATTTTGTAGCAAGATAGCGAGTTTGTAGTTTGCATTCGTATCATCTCGTGTCCATATTGTTTTGTTTGTTAACCCTTAACTGGCGGCACCCGGCTATTGTCGAGTGAAATAAATGTGGCCTATGTGGCGGGGCCCGGCAATTGTCGAGTGCAATTTTGAGCACGTAATGTGCTCGGAGAGAGAGGGAGCGGTGGGAGGAGCGTAGGTTACCTCATGACTGCTCGCCACGGCGGCCGTGGAGCTACCGAGATGTACTCCTTTGTACTCCACCCTCTCTCACTCGTTTCACACGTAATAATGTAAGGAAATGACCGTATTTTACCGATTTTGCCCTTCGGTTGCACGTTCGTTGCAAGACAACCAGTGATCGTAGAAGGATGGTTCTGGTGTCATTGGAAAGCTGAATTAAAACCCTTTCAGGGATACATACTTGTATTACGCTCTGGCTCTTGTTTATGCGTTAAAACGAGCACGGAAACAAGCTCGTTTACGGTAAAACCCCCCGCTGGGCGGCACAGTCAAATATACTCCACCACCCGCTCTTTGAGTGTTAAACCCCTTCAATTCTAGAGCTTCATTTGCATTATAGTCTGACCAACAGTAGGCTGCTTTGCATACTTTGAGGAGGTAAAAGAATTAAAGGAGTGCACTGTATAACCATTAATCCTTTGGCTTCACAGTCTTCTTAAAATCCTTTAATCATTTTAGTATGAATGTAATTGAAAAAGGCATCATAGACTATCAATTACTCTTCAACAATACACAAATAAATCCTTCGTCTTCTCTCAATATTCTTGGTGTATCTTTTTCATTTGTCTTTTTTGGAAATATCATATTACCATTCTTGTTAAAACAGCTTCCCAAAAGTTAGGTGTGCTCAACCATCTCCGTCGGTTCTTCACCCCCACACAGCTTCTTGCTCTGTATCAGAACACAGTGTGGCCATGTATCGAATATAGTTTGCATGTGTGGGGAGGGTCCACCTATACCGCATTTCTCGAAGGATTCAAACCAAAAGCATTTCACCTCATTAACTCACTTTCTCTTACTAGTTCCCTACAAACTCTCCCTACACGCCGCAATGTTGCATCTCTTTCACTCTTCTAT
The DNA here is from genome assembly GCA_032716605.1 of Paralithodes platypus. Taxonomy (NCBI): domain Eukaryota; kingdom Metazoa; phylum Arthropoda; class Malacostraca; order Decapoda; family Lithodidae; genus Paralithodes; species Paralithodes platypus. Next base: position 37,555,079 of record CM064520.1, read on the forward strand.
CGCTATTACAACAATCAGTGTTCTTCAGAGCTCTTTCAGTGCATACCCCCTCCCCTGCGGCGAGTGCGAGGCCCCTACCTTTCAACTCGGTCCCACTCCTATTCTGTCCAGCTCTCCAACCCAAGAATTTGCAAAGTTCTCAGTCTTTCTTCTACTCAACAAGTGCACCTTGGAACTTTATCCCACAATCAATTTTTCCTTCATGCTATGACTTAAACTGCTTTATACTTTGTGTGTCCAGAAATGTTGACCTCAACTTCCCTTGAATTTGGCTATGTCACTCTCGTGGCTTTGAGGGAGACACTCGTTACAGGCAACCTGTCTTTTGCCTCCATTGAAACAAAAGTATAATAAAGTTGGTGGTGACGAGGGTCGGGTCACGTTTATGTTGTGTTGGTGTGGCACAGACATTGTACAGTACAATGTACAGGCTGCCAGGCCTAGGTATTTCCTCCTTCCAAGATCTGACTTTTTATTCTTAAAATATCTACTAGCCTATTAACTAACTGTTGAGGCCACTTTGTTGATTACTTTCATAAAACAAATTAATCATATCTAATTTAAAGTTTAACCTTTGCAACTCAGAAAAATGTTAATATATAATTATAAATTACAGCTATCTATGTCAAAAGCTTTACTTAAATCTGTAATTTTTAGCGTTAATCAACATGTATTTTGGTGAAAGACGTGCACATTATTTGTTCGTAGCACCGTTAATAGTGCCATTTAACTTCTGTTTAAGACACGAGGTTCCTGATCCAGTCACTATTTTCCCTTCCATTCACCAAATCAAAGAGTTGATAAAGTTCATGTGTACAATTCCGTCTCAAATATTATTGTTTTATAATTATTTCTTATTCTGATAGACTGAAATTTTCCCAGCCTTCACCTTACTACAGGAAAGATAAACTGGAACTAGAATAACACATCAGAGGAGAATGACCAAACTTGTACCTGAGCTACAGAGTTACAGGACCTTGAATATGAAGTACGGTGTGAACAAAGAAAGAAGCCAAAGAGGTGGTTTGATTGAAACTTATAAAATCTTAGATAGAAAATGTTGAGCATCAAGTCTTCTTTGAATATAGTGAATTGAGCACAAGCTGGAACACATGCAAGCTAAATAAAAGAGGTCACTGGAGAACTCTATGTCAGGGCAAACTCCTTCGGCGTCAGAGTATGCCTGGAACTCACTTCCAGAAGTTGTCACTGCCCCTACAGTTGGTGCATTTAAAACTCGATTAGACCAGTGTTCATGGTCCAATTTAAGCTGCTGCATTTTCATAATTACAACAAGGGACTGGAGTTCTCGCAGAAAGGCCTCAGTCTTGACGTTATTCTTGACTATTAGTGTGCTGGCTTAGTAATCCAATAGGGTTGATAGCCTCCAAAGTCCTATTTTACCTAATATTCATTTTGGATCACGACATTTTATATATAAAATTATAAACGGAAAGAAATAACTATAAGCGCAATGTTCTAGAAAGTGATCTTAGACTTTTGTTTCGTTTTTCTTTATAGCACGATAAGATATATTTTAAGTTGCTAACTGTGAACTCAAGAACTAACCGAGAGAAGAGAGCAACATAACAAATTATCTTAACCTCCCATATTATTGAAATAGGTAAGCTTGAAATAGGTAATAAATCCTAATGGAAAATCTTCTCTCTCTCTCTCTCTCTCTCTCTCTCGTTACGTAAAGAAGTAGATGAGGAAGGAAGGAAGGAATTTTGATCAGTCAGAGGTAGTTAAGCTGAAGAAGAGTTCTTAAATAAACTATATAGTTGAAAATATATGCTAACAATAATCAGGGAAGATTTCGTAACAAGAGTGAGTTTATCTCTTCAATTCATATCGTCTGATGTATGTGTTTCTGTTTCTGTTTTTTTTTTTTTTTTTTTTTTTTGTAACCCCTTGAATTCTACAGCATAATTTTGAATATATTGTACAAAGGAGTACAAAGGAGTACAAAGGAAATCAAGCAACAACATATCTAGTGACCCTTCTAGGTTGCTTGTCCTCCAAAACACTGAGGATCAAGTGTCCAAACAGTGGTTTAGAGTGGGTAAGGGAACATTGGAAAGCGAATTACTGCCCTGGAACTAATGTCCGTGGCAGGATTAGGAAGTTAGTAGGGGACAGATGGGTTAGTAACTGAGGGGGGGATAAAATAAAGTTATTCATTTACAAACGCAGTCAGTCGCGGGTTTGATGCGAGATATTTGTCTAGGCGGAGTTTAAATGAATTAACGGTGATGCAGTCTATAACGTTTCGGGGAAGCCCATTCCACAAGTTGACAACTCGATTGAAGAAGAAATTCTTAGATTCGTGTGAGTTAAAAGATTTACCAATAATTTTGCAACCGTTTCCCCGCGTGTAATTAGCTTGGTCGATAGTGAAGTACTTACTACATTTCATATTGTCGATGCCTTTGATGATTTTGAACACTTGAATTAAGTCACCTCTTAATCTGCGCTGGGTTAAAGGAAATAGATTTAATTCTCTAAGACGCTCTTCGTATGGTTTGTTCTTTAGGCTAGGTATAATTTTGGTAACTCTACGTTGAACTCGTTCTAGCTTGTTTATATCTTTTTGGTAATAAGGGCACCAGGATTGAACGCAGTATTCCAGAAGAGGGCGGACTAAGGAATTGTAAAGGGTTAGGATAACTTCTTTGGATTTATGCTCAAATGACCTGCCTATAAAGCCAATTATTTTGTTTGCCTTCTTAACAACTTCTGAACATTGTTGACTCGGTTTTAGGTTACTCGATATTGTTACTCCCAGATCGGTTTCTCTGTTTACATTCTTAAGCTGAGTGCCATTCATCGAATAGTTTGCTTTCTCATTTAGGTATCCGATATGTAGTACTTTACATTTATCCGCATTGAAACTCATTTGCCAAATTTGGGCCCAACATGACAATTTATCTAGATTGTGTTGCATATCGTCAACTTGTTCTTTTGAGAGTACGCTATTTGCAATTTTTGTATCGTCAGCAAATTTTGAGATTGTACAGGTGAGACCCTCATCTATGTCGTTGATGTAAATTAGAAAGAGAATTGGTCCTAGTACCGATCCCTGGGGTACCCCGCTACTTACATTGGTCCATTTAGATGCCTTACCGTTTATGACTACTCTTTGCTTTCTGTCGCTGAGCCAATTTTCTATCCATTTCAACACACCGTCTTGTATTCCATGCGCTTTTAGTTTTAGCAGTAAACGTTTGTGGGGAACTTTGTCAAAGGCCTTTTGAAAATCAAGGTATATAATATCTACAGCTTTACTCTCATCGTAGAGGTTGAGGATATCGTGGAAGAAGTCTAAGAGGTTTGTTAAACAGGAACGTTTTTTACGAAAGCCGTGTTGAGTATCTTTAAGTATGTTATTTTCCTCTAAGTGATTTACAAGTCTGTCTCGTATGACCGTTTCTAGCATTTTACATACAACTGAGGTTAAGCTAATTGGACGATAGTTACTTGGTAGGGATTTGCTGCCTTTTTTTAATATCGGTGTTACGTTGGCTAGCTTCCACTGATCGGGCATAGTTCCAGACTGCAAGGATTTATTGAATAGTAATGTCAGTGGTTTGGAGAGCTCATCCTTAGCTTCCTTTAGAACTCTAGGCGAGATTTTATCAGGTCCAGGCGTTTTATTTACCTTGAGTTTATCTAAACAATTCAATACTTCTCTCTCTGTAACGGTGATATTGCTTAGAACATCTGAATTATCAATCTGAATCGGCGATGGTGTAGAGATATCACTGAGGTCTTCTGTTGTAAAAACTGATGCAAAGAAGGTATTGAGGGCATTACTCATTTGTACTTCGTGTTTGGTGTATTCTCCATTTTCATCGACTAACGGTCCAACAGTTGAAGTAACTACTTTTTTCTTTCTGATATAACTATAGAATTCTTTCGGGTTTGTTTTACTTTGATTCGCAATATGTAACTCTAAGGTCTTTTTACTTTGCTTAATTAACTTTTTGGCTTTGCGTCGTAGCTCTACAAATTTCAGCCGTTCTTCGTCATTTTGTGAGGATTTTAATCTATCATTAGCAAATTTTTTAGCAAGCAGGCAGTTTGAAATATCTTTATTCCACCATTTGGGCTTATTATTATGGCCTGGACGCCGTATTTTCGATGGTATGCAGTCTTGCACTGCTTTTAGGTAAGTGGCTTCGAATAACTTCCAAGATGTATTTATGTCGTTATTGTGAATTAAAAAGCTCCAGTCAGTTTCTTTAAACATAGCTCTAAGTTTATGGAAGTTTGCTTTCTTGAAATTAGGGACTTTTTCGATGCTACTATTTGGTTCGTTACTAGTAAACTTTAAAGTGAAAGTTATCGTACGATGGTCGCTGTTACTGAATTCATCACCAACATTCAAATTCTCTATTAATTCTTCTTTTGTTGCAAGTACAATGTCAAGAACGTTATTACCACGGGTTGGCGTTCGAACTAATTGATAAAGCGAACTCTCTTGCAAGTTCGTATACAAGTCATGTCCGGAGTGTGAAGTAAGAGTATCGCCCCACTTGGTCACAGGTAAATTAAAGTCGCCAAAAATTACGGTATCTTATGAGTTGCTTACATCTGCAATTTGTTCGTAAATTTCTCGGTCAGTTTGCACTGATTGAGCTGGAGGTCTGTATATTAATGCAAGTATTATTTTTGTACCTTTATTATTCTTTATTAGCACAAAAGATGCGTCGACGTTCACAATTTGAGGTTTTGACAAGAGGGTAGGGTTAAGACTTTCTTTGATATAAAGTAAAACGCCACCTCCATTTCGATTTATTCGGCTTTTCTCAAACATTACATAACCGGGAAGTGAATACTCTGCTAAAAAGTCTCTATCTTCTGTATTGAGCCAAGATTCTGTTATGCCAATCACATCATAATTTTCTGTAAACACTAGCACCTCTAAATCTGAAAATTTATTGCGTATGCTACGAGCGTTTGCATAGAAAACCTTTAAATTTGTTATTTTAGAACTCACGGAACGCTCTTTAATAATATTTTTGGTTCTTGTCGGATCTATATTTATGTTCATGGCTGTCCTCGGTCCTCGCTGTCTTCGGTCCTTATCGCTGGTGGTCCTCGGTTGCCTAGGTTTTTTTCTTGGCGTTGGATGATTTATGTCACTGCTGCTTCTTCTCGGATGGCGTTTTTTTATCCATGGCTGCGGACTGCTTCGTGTAGGAGACGACCCATGCGTGCTGAACCCACAGGGTTTAGATGAGTGCCATCCTTGCGGAACAGAGTAGGCTGGTTGTAGAAGTTGTCCCAGAGGTTGATGAATTCAACTTCTTCCCTCAGACACAAATATTTTAGTCGGCTATTTGTGCTGAAGGCCTTGTTGTAGAATTTGTCAGGTGCGTCGATCTTGGGGAGAATGCCTGAGATGATGATATTCCTTGACTTGTTTTTGTAGTGCTGGATCATCTTGCGATATTTCTCCATCAACTCTTCGGATCTGGTGCGCATGACGTCATTTGAACCAGCATGGATGACAAAAAGGGTATTTTCATTTGCATCCTTTGTGGTATCTTCGAAGGCTTCCACAATGTCGTCCAGTCCAGCTCCTGGGATGCAAAATCTTTTTCGTTGATTTGGGACTCTGTCGCAGAACTCTTCGACCTGTCCTCGTAGGATGGAATCCCCAACGAGCCTGGTCTCCTCTGGTTCGTCTTCCATCTCTACCAATATCTCAAATCTGTTTGACATTGTGACTGGTAGATGAGACCTTTTCTGCGTTGGCCGTGCACCGTTCCTCACTGGTGTAAATCCGGAAACCTGTGGTAGCGGGACTCTACGTACAGGTCGGGGAGAGGAGTGGTTAGAACGGGGGCGAGGGGTTGGTACTGTTCGTGCTAGCAGGCTTCTTGCACGAGGAGTGGGGGAGAGACTAAGGCTGTCCTGGTTTGATGTCGGCTCAGGTTCGTCAGAAGCATCTGCTGCAGTGTTGGTGTTGCAGGTGTTGGATTGTTGGCAGATGACGTTGGGGCGGTGGTGGATGCTGGAGTTGAAACAATTGGAGTTAGTGATACTCCAACGTTGAGTGTTACAAACTCTTGGAGTGATTCCAGCTTCCTGGTGAGGGCGTTGATCTTGTTGTGGGCTTCATCCAATTTTGCTGTCAAATCCTCTCGTTGCTGGCAGAGTCGGCAGACTTGTGGATTGACAGGAGCAAACATGGAAGCACCAAACCTACCGGCGCAGTTCGTACAGGCACGAGGCATGGTGACGATCACTTTCTTCAGAACACTTCACTCACTTAAAAACACTTAACTCACTTTAAAAACACTAAACTCACTTTAAAAACACTTCACTCCCTTCAGGTCGCTTCACTTACTTAAATAGGCCTACCCGAAAACAAAAATGTTGAAATACACACAAATAGGTTATCAGCGGTGATAGCCTAACCGAAAATTAAAACAAAACTAAATTAAATTTGAATACGCAGTGATAGCCGAACCGAAAACAATTTTATGTTTATTTAAACAGAAATAGGCCACCAGGGGTTATAGCCTATCCTAACCGAAAACAAAAATTATGAAATACCGGTAAGCAGAAATAGGCCACCAGCGGTGATAGCCTAACTGAAAATTTAAAAATTGAAGTACGCAAAAATAGGCCACCAGGGATGATAGCCTAGACTAACCGAAAACAAAAATAACTGAAAACAAAAATTATGAAATACCGGTACGCAGAAATAGGCCACCAGCGGTGATAGCCTAGACTAACCGAAAACAAAAATAACCGAAAACAAAAATTATGAAATACCGGTACGCAGAAATAGGCCACCAGCGGTGATAGCCTAACTGAAAATTTAAAAATTGAAGTACCGTACGCAGAAATAGGCCACCAGGGATGATAGCCTAGACTAACCGGAAAAAAAAATAACCAAAAAAAAAAAAAAGTATGAAATATGCAGAAGTAGGCTACCAGGGGTGATAACCTACCTAAAAAAGCAAAACAAATATATATATATATAATAGAATATGTGACTAAATATACAATTCACCAAATAGAGATTATATAAAAATAAAGTGTAACTGCACACAAGGGGTTAATATACTGTATCAACAGATGGCGCTGGTGTCACTGTAGGCTAGTCAAGCAGGATTATATTTAGATAAACAAAGTTATCAGTCAAAGGTTACTACAAGATCATGCAAGCAACAACTAAAATTACAGATATATATAGCTACAGTAGGATACTGAATACGATACCTACTAGAGTTAATAAGAAAATACAAAGCTAGGTCGATTAGAGGTGCGCGTGCGTCGTCTGCTACAAGCTAGGATAACAAATGTAAACAACAATGTTTATCAGTCAGAAAAGCAATAAAATAACATGCACGGCAACTACAGAACTATGTGGAGGTTAAACAAGCACTTAACTACTGTTCATGCAATGAATAAAGGGAATTGGGATATGAAATACTCAAATTAGGATCGAGTTTTCTCAGTGGCGATGCGGAGCTGTTGGCGATGCTAAAGCCGGCGGGTGAATGACAATGTGAGCAACAATAGTAAAATGCCCCAGAACAAGAAGCCCACCACAGAAGCCACGAGCGAACACCACACAGAAACACCCGGAAGAAAGGTCCACAGAACGAAAGGACCAGCTGACCGAGCCCGCCATTCCAGACAGGCCCAAGCCCGCAGGGCTAAACAGCTCCAGGACACACCCATTTACCTTTTCTAAACCGACCATTTTCCACACCTCACGTACACCAACCCCCTCGTGTCCTACACTTATTAACTACAAAGATGATGAACAGGAATATACATTCATATTAAAAACACCCATGCCTGTCCCGACGTTGAGCCAATGCCAACACATCAGACAGCCATAATTATATTATGTATGTTCTTGCATCCGAGAAGTAGATGTTATATATCTTAGAAGTTTCAAACACCCACGCTTGTCCCTAGACCTCTTATATATTTTTCATGACGAGTATAGATATGTGTAACCCGTGCTCAGTCACCCTTGCATTGTTCCTCTAGTAACTAAGTCTATAATATTAACTGCCACCAGCATTGATGCGACATAGCGGCAGTGTCCTTGTGTCGTATTATGCCCAGTACAGATCAACCAGGTTTCATCACCTTATTAGGACGACGACTATAATGTCATCGTTCATCGATGTATGCAATCCTTTAGGTTAAGTATTTTATCCGCCATTGTGTTCACCTTTTTCCATTTACTTTCCCACAATTGTCATACGTCTTCCCCTTGCCTCCTTCGTATCCACAGTCCACACTACGCCAATTTACTTCGTGTCTTACACCTCTTACCCCAACCAGAGATTATAACCTGGTTATCAGTATCTGTCATAAGTACCCCGAAACAATAACTAAGTACCCCTACGAACTGCCGCTGTTGTTGATATTATATTTAATAGAAAACGCAGTTCCACAGGGCAACTAATAGTATCCATAACCCTCTGACTGATCACATACTCTATCTTTTCCAGACTCATATACCACCCCATAGTTGGCTTTCCCGGTAGCCTTTTTCTAACGGATTCTATTTCCTTCTCAAACTTCCATATCAATTGTAGCCTAATGCCACCCCCACCCCCAGGGACCTTAGGGGCAAAATTTCCCTGTAGCCCTTGAACTCTCCCCCCCTCTCATTAAGACACCCGCGCTTCTCCCCTCTCGTCCCGCCTAGCCTCTTCCTCATACCTCTTTAAGATCCTTGAATTGTCCGTTACTAACGCTCTCCAACCTTTTATATATATACTCCTATCCAGCCTACCTTCACTTAGTAGGCCAGAACAACATTAGAACTTTACTAGCCCCTTGCATGCCATCTATTCTCTTACAACACATTCACAACCCTGCACCCAATGGTCGTCAGTGCGAGGCTAGCGCCCCCCGCAGTAACTAACTTCTATTGTCATACTTCCAGATAAATGTGGCAGAGTTAGCAAACCCAGTCTCCACCATATCCAGCAAACCCTACAATTAACAACCAGCCGAGTAAAACCAGCTAGCTAAGGCACCTTCGGTTTTGGTATTAAAGACACTCACATCTGTCTCATACACAGAGGGTTATTACAAACACTGGTGATATGGCAAGCCCCTAGCCACAGCCGCGGGCGGACTATATCAGAGAGAGGGCGCCCAGGCCCCCCTTTTTCCCCACGCGAGGAGGGACACCCCCACCCCCGCGGGAGGTTATACCTGGCCCCTGTTTGACTTTTGAGTCATTGCCAGGTAGCACAGGAATTCTTCCTATCAATGAACTAACATGAATGACTAACACCTTTACTAACCTCTATTACCTCACAATAAACCATTTACCTTCTTGCATGCTCTGATCACTAAATTAGCACCTCAGCTATACCATAGAATGAAGATTAACAATCTAGAGAGAGACGCTACTATCACAGCTCTGTCCCCATCCTCCTCGCAAAGTAGATCCAGTCTCTCTCCCCTAAATACGTCCAGTATAGCCAAAATAGTACCTCTTACTAAGGCTCAGTTATATGAAAATATAAAGGCTTCCTATCGCCCTGTGCCACAACAGTAAATACCATCTTACCTAGTCCCCATATCTATTGAGAGCTCAATTAAGTCCATAAGACTCGAGATCCCTACTGTTTACAGGGTCCAGAACCGAGCCTATAAATCTAACTCCCGCCCCCAGTCAAATCAGTTGAAAGCTAGACACCAACCAGTGGTCACTACCCTGCAGTTTACCTCTAGCTCTGCCCTTGTGTTGTTCCGGAGTTGAGAGATTCCAGATCCGGCAGAGAAGACTGATAGAAGCATCTGTCCATGTACAAGTCCTAACGTGCACCTTATAACCTTCACACAAATTCGTGGGTATATAAGTGTGTAGCCAGCAACGATCATCAAGAGATCGACTTGAGAACTTCCTACATTTTGGACCATCTGGACGGCCGAGGAACCAGTCGTTAGCCCCAACATCACCGGAAGCAAGATAACCAGGACCAGATCTACCCATACTATTCAAGATTCATGTTACTAGTACTAAGTGTTATAGTACTAGCTTGATACTCACCTATTAACTTTCTATAAAGTGGCTAAGACCTTGCCCAGTGTAATTCATATTTAACCATTCCATTTGGGACGTACTAAGCGATCAGTGTTTTTTATTAACAGGCGACCTTGACTCTCGTAATTACCTTATTCAGATATTAAAACTCTAGTGGTATCTAACGTTCGCCCACTGATTCGTGTTCTACATATTTCTGCCTTAAGAATATCAAACTTAGTTCAGTACCCCCATGAGGTTGCTAGAGATTTCCGTGTTCTATAATATACGCGTCTAATCCTAACTGTGAGTTGCTACGTGGGCACGCGACCAGCCAGCAAGAGGTAAAAATCAGTGACATTGAATTATACGAATATATTGAGGTCTTCCAGTAAAAATATAACTTGCTAATTAAACGCGTGATCAGAAGAATATACCTGAACGTTGGAAGTGGGAGGCTAGGCTCCATCCAAATCCGCAAATGCTAGCAGTTCCCTTCTATCATTTGTTTTGTGCGAATATAACTATCTTTCTATGCTCTTTATTTCTTTATTTCAATAAACGTGAACTTGTGTCGTGTTACCGTGTGTTTATTTTGTGTTCTCTATTCCTCATACCTTGTATTGTGCATGCAGCCTTCTATACCCAGTCATTCAGAACTCACATTACCCAAGTTAAACCTGTAGAAAAACAGGGCATAACAAATAGGCTACTTTGTGTAGGCTACCTTCAGAAGATGAGGGCTGTTCCTATCCAGAGTGAGATTTGGCATCCTCTACCCAACCTTATAGCTGTTCTATTTGTTTATTGTCCTACTTTTCCTTTTGGGGGCAGGGGGCTAGGAATCCTCCTCCCCTTGTATACTGCTCATACTCTTTTTCTTCTTTGTCGAAGTCGCTGTCCTCGCTTTGCAGAAGGGCAGCTTGCCTAGTTATCGGCTTCAGAGAAAGCTTGAGCTAGGCTTCGATATAGTTTAGAATATTGGGTCGTCACAGAAGGGATAGTTAGGCTAAAGTAAAGTACTGAAGAAGAAAGCTTAAATAGAATATATATATATATACCGGTATACTGTATATATACTATATATACTGTATATATATATATATATATATATATAGTATGAGTACTTCAGCAGTAGATTTTGGGCACTTAACCCTTTCGCTGCGGGTGACGTTCTGGAATGTTTTGGCAAGTTACAGCAATTTCCAGGCTTTAACCTCTGAAGTGCGCATGGGGGTAATTGGAAACATCCCCCTGTGCTGACGTATTTGAGGTGTTTCCGTCACTAAAATATTCATTGTGCCATTAATAGCATTAATACTTATCCATATGCGCCTATTATGGGTTGATTATAAAGGTATTAACCTGAAACAACAATAAAACGAGTGAAAACAGCGTTTGGATGGTCAAAATCGGAGATATAGCCCGCGAGTTGTATAATGTATGGGTGAGGCAAACTGCTTTCCCGCCAATTTCCCCCAAGGCCACTGAGACACAGTCGATCGATACTCTCTCTCTCTCTCTTGCACTCGCTTGCCATCAGTGATGACAACACCCTGCTTGCAACTCGCTAATGTTAGCACGAAAATATACCTCAGAATAAGGGGAAAATAGGTGATAACTGAAGGAGAGGAGGAAAGTGGGGAAGGAGGGGAGGTAGAGGACTGAGATTTTGCATGGCCCAGGGGCCAAAAAAAAATAAAAAAATATATATTTTTTTTTTCGATGTCAAAAGTTGATTTTTTTTTTCACTCACTCATAAGAGTCTCCCCGCAGTCCGCCGGGGGAACTCTTAAGAGTCTCTCCGCAGTTCCCGGGTTAAAAGCCTGTAAAAATCGTAAGCATCGAGTGTCAGTGGGTGGGAGCGTGAGGGGCCCACCTCCGACCCTCAGAGCACCGAGCGGCTCACTGAGCTAAGCTGTGTGTCGGGCGAGTCTCTCTCTGTCTCTCTCATCAGTGTAGCCAAGCGAGCGAGTGTTACATAATAGCGGGGTTCCCGCGTTTCACTGGGACCACTGCGGGTGAACCAGACCACGTATACGGTCCGTTCTGGTGTCATTTTGAAGCTATTTTTGCCTAGTTTTCGGCAGAATACACTTCATTTAATGCAGATGCTTGATTTATCATTCAGGAGTGCCTGAATATGCCCTAAATAGCCCAAAACAGCCCGCAGCCAAAGGGTTAAACCTCCATATCAAAAGGAAAAGAATTGACAGGACGCCAGGCAACATCATTATTTTTCAAATTTTCGGCTAACCTTAAGCCATCATCAGGAACAACATTCCCTAAAAATAAGTAATATACTATTAGAACACCGCAATTTGTAAAACATAGGATATATGATTATCGAATATATAAAAGGTTAAACTTACTAAATACAAACAATCTTATATTAATGTCTTACTAGATATAAAATTAAATTCCGTACACAAACCATGTAAAACCAGTGAAGATACCGAAAAGCAAAATAAAGACCATCACAATTGAACTATAACAAATATTTTAACCTTAAATACATTTTTTTTTCCATAAATTCAAAACAAAGTCACAACACAGGCTAATACCATACAACGGATCAAGAAACGATCTCCCAATTTAACTAACACCATTGATTTATCAGTAAGGAAACTATATAATAATATTTTACTAGCATTATCTTACATAACCTCTGACCAAAAATCCAAACACAAATGATACTCTTAGCCAAAAACATGAAAACATATTAATAAACTAAGCCTAAATCAATCTTATATAGCATAGCAAAATGTGACTGAAATTCAACCCAATATAGAGATTTAACACAAAAAACACATCACTCCCAATGACTAAAGCAAAAATATTTATGTTTAAACCCATCATTATACTAGACTCACCCAGAAAAGAGTTCTCATCAGCACCAGGAACAAGAGAGAACTGATGACCCTGAACCGAAAAGCGGCTAAAATAAACTCCCAAGAAACAATTTCCCAAACAAATGAACCACTAACCATGTTGAACAAACCCTTGAAATTTAACCAAACATATATCTATGAACCACTATTTGCAAGATTGATTTCAGGATTTAGTGTACTAATTAACAACTTCTCACCAATCAATGCATCAGACTGGCTACCCAACCTAGAGACTATCTCAAAATCACCCACACCAAAGAGATGATCCTCTTCACGCGAATGATTTCGAATAGCCGAAAACGCCATAGTCTGTAAAAACTTTCCTGATCGGTAGCTCCTACCCAGGTGTTCAAATATCCTAATTTTGAAGGAACGACTAGTGTATCCCAAATACCTAGCCTCACAGCTAGGACAAGTAAATTATTATACAATATTTGAACACAGGTCAGGCACGCGATCTTTGAAGCTAAAAAATTACCCAATTCTAAACTTATTGGTGAAACAAATCTAAAGCTCACAGCAGGAAAACTATTTTTCAGAACATTTAGTGCAATTTTACGAAATTCATTACTGATAGCTCCATAGTAAGGCATTTTAACATAAATTATTTTCTTTTTTACATCAAAATTTGACTGAACACCCTGAGCTTGTTTTACATGCAAACAATTTCTAAGTATACCATTGAATATATCTTCCTTATAGTTATTAAGCATAAAATATTTCCTTAATTTTTCAATTTCAACATGTAGCGAAACATAGCTGGAGCAAACAGCATAGGCTCTTTCTAATAACGTCTTTATTGAATTAATCTTTAAAATCTTAGGGCAGTAGCTAAGCCAGTTTAAACCTAATCCTGTATGAGTGGGCTTTCTATAAACCTCAGTAGCTAATCCCTGATATGTCTTTATCACTTTAACGTCCACAAATGCTAGTGACCCATTCTCTTCATTATCACATGTAAATATTTTGATGTTGCTTGTTCATAATATATATTCAAAAAACTGTTATTATCTTCTTCATCTCGAAATGTTAAAAATGTATCATCCACAAAAAATTATCCCCTATAAAATATAGGTTTGAATGATAGGGGACACTCATCAAGCCACTGAACCTCTTTATTGCATAAAAATTTACCCACAAACAATGGACCTAGACTTGACCCCATTGAAACTCCATCAATTTGACTATACAATACTTTGTTAAACAAAACACAAGATTCTGTAGTTACAAACAAGAACAATTTCTTAACTATATCCTTACTAATATTGAAAAAGTTGTTAGAATCATATTTATCCAAAATAATCTCTAAAGTCTCACTCAGAGGAACGTTTGTGAAAAGCGACTCTACATCATAACTGGCAAGAACAAAATGTTTAGGCAATACAAGATTTGAAATTTCCCTCACAAAACTACTAGAATTGAGTACTGTATAATTATTCATTAGTTGTAAGGGGAGCAACTATGGGTTGAAGAATTTTTGCTAAATTGTACCACGCTGTCTTTATAGATGAAACAAATGGCCTGAGTGGATTTCCTGGTTTATGCACCTTTGGTAACCCATAACTACTCCGGAGCTGAGCCAGACGCATATAAGAAGTTGAAGCTGTCAATACCTATCCTGTCCTTAATAGATCGTAGAATCCTATTTAATTTACCCTCACTTCTGATAATTACATCAAACAATTCACCTTTTATTAGTTAAAATCTGTTTCGGTCACTCAGAATTGTTTCAATTTTTTTGCAAATAATCAACTTTATCCATAATAACAACTCCCTTACCCTTATCCGGTTTGACAATGACAATTGAACTATCCTTACCCAAATCCCTAAGCAAATCCAAGTCGTCTTTCCTAAACGATGATGATGATGATGGCTTGAGTAAAGTAGGAGATTGGAGAGTTTTGGAGAGAGGAAGATAAAGTGGAGAAGCTCGAAGTACAGTATGCAGAAAATAACAATCAACAACTGCAGCCCGCAGAAGAAAACGCAGGAATCAATAATTCGCAAGACAACAGAGGTGTGGAACAAAATAATGAAAATAGTGTAGGCCTAAACGAAGATAATGAGAGAGAAATAATCGAAAATCGTGAACAGAACGAACGACCTCGTAACGTAAACATGAATGGTGGAGAATGGATGGGACATTCTGGTGACGGACTCACAACATTAGTGAATGAAATCTATACAGAAGTGATACAATGGCAACATAATAAGTTTGAACTACCGATTTGTGAAGCCGCAAAAGACATGCTGGGGGAACTCAGACGTATGATGGCATAAGGATTGGTAAAGTGGCACAGGCAGTCAGAATGGTCACTGGGGAAGCCTCAAGTGGGGTGCACGAAGTGAATCGACGCATCTTGGACCAGCTGAAGGAGAAACACCCAGAAGCAAAACCAGCAAGTGATGAGGCCAAACTAGACGGGGAATATGTTCCTCCAGACCCGGTGATATATGAGAATATAACTGGAGACCTCATATGGAGAAAGGCGCTGAAAACACAGGGAGGAGCAGGTCCATCAGGAGTAGATGCTAAGACTTGGAGGATCTTCCTAAGTCAAAACAAGTTTGGTTCATGCGCGGGTGACCTTTGTGAAGCAATAGCAATGCTGGCAAAGAACTTGCATCATCACCATGCGTGAACATAGAAGCTCTGACAGCATGTCGCCTGATACCTTTAAATAAGAATCCAGGAGTTAGACCAGTAGGCGTTGGGGAAGTTCTTAGAAGGATTATAGGAAAAGCAATCATGTCTGTATTTGGAAAAGATGTACAAAGAGCAGTGGGCAACTTACAAGTATGTGCAGGACAGCAAGCCGGAGGAGAAGCAGCAATACATGCAATGGGGAAGGTGTATCATGAGGAAGATTGTGAAGCGGTACTGCTAGTGGATGCAACAAATGCCTTTAACACCATTAATAGGGAGGCAGCTATTCACAACATCAAGATCAAATGCCCGAGCATCGCAAGCTACAGAGAAAATACTTATACTGAGCGAGCTAACCTGTATATAGTTGGAAGCAGAAAGAAGGAAGAAATGAAAATTCTCAAATCAAATGAAGGAACAACGCAAGGAGATCCAGTGGCAATGGCAATGTACGCACTGGCACTATCAATTCTGCAGCAGAAAATAAAACATGAGGTAACCCGAGTGAAACAAGTGGCGTATGCAGATGACCTCACAGGTGCAGGAAAAATAGGGGATCTCAAAGAATGGTGGCGGAGAGTACAATCGGTAGGCGAAGTCATTGGGTACCATCCGAATGCTAGTAAATCTGTACTAATAGTGAAAGAAAACAAGTATGAAGAAGCGGTGCAGACTTTTGATGGGACAGGAGTGAAGATTACAAAGGAGGGTCAACGCCATTTGGGAGCAGTAATAGGCACAGAAGAATGCAAGAGAGACTATTATATGTGCGAAAAAAGGTAGCGGAGTGGGTAAAGGAAGTGAAAACCCTGGCAGACATTGCGAAATCTGAATCACATGCTGCATATACTGCCTTCACATATGGTGTTAAGCACAGATGGACCTTTCTTATGAGAACAGTGCCTGGCATTAGACAGATGCTCCAACCGCTTGAAGAAGCAATCAGAGGAACATTCATACCAGCCCTAACAGAGATGGAAGGCGTCACGCAAGAGCTAAGAGATCTATTAGCTCTTCCGCCAAGGTTCGGAGGTATGGGGATCATAAAACCAGTGGAGGCGGCACTACATGAGTACCAAAATTCCCTTAAACTTACTACGTCTCTGACAGAAAAAATACGGGAGCAAAATGAAAATGATGAGGTGGACGAAGAGGAACAACGAAATGCAAGACAGGAAATTACAAAGAGCAGAGAAGAGAGACAGAAACATAGCCTAGAACAAATTAAGACCAGATGTAGGGAAGAAATGAAAATGAGAGTTGAGATGGCACAAGACACGGGGGCTTCAAATTGGCTCACATCATTACCAATAAAGGAGAAAGGCTTCAGCTTAAATAAACAAGAATTCAATGATGCCGTAGCCTTGAGGTATGGGTGGCCAGTTTCGAACCTGCCGCTGAAATGTGCATGTGGTGAAATAAACAACTCAGACCACTGTATGACTTGTAAGAAAGGAGGATTCATCTGTATCCGGCATGATGAAGTACGAGACATCACTGCACAAATGCTGGACGAGGTGTGCCATGATGTCAGAATCGAACCGGAACTTCTGCCTATGGACGGACAGCGCTTGGCCCACAATACTGCAAATACTTCAAAATGAAGCAAGAGTGGACGTAAGTGCTCGAGGTTTTTGGGCGAGGGGACAACGGGCTTTTTTCGACATCAGAATCTTCAACCCAAGAGCACAAACAAATCGTGAGCGAGGACACAAGGCGGCATATTTGAGAACTAAAGTGAGAAAAAACGCGCTTATGAAGAAAGAATTTTGAACAGGGATCAAGGAAGCTTTACTCCTCTGGTCTTCTCATCGTCTGGAGGTATGGGACCTTCTGCAAGTGTCTTCTATGCCAGATTAGCTGAACAAATATCGGAGAAAAAGCGCCAGCATAGAAGCCAAGTCATAACTTGGATGAGATGCCGGCTCTCTTTCTCTCTTCTCAGGTCTGCACTCCTATGTCTCAGGGGTACAAGGTCCTCCCCGCTACAGAGGACAAGAGTGAGAGACTTGGACTTTGAAATGGTCGTGGCGGAGGGACGAATTGGGGAACAACTAGGTTGATTGTAGGGAGGTACTGGTACAATAAGATAAACTACAATGTAACTAGAATAAGATAGATTGTACACCACTTTGTAACTGTCACCTTAAAAAAAAAAAGTACAGTAGGAGATGAAAAGTTCTCGGGCTCAACCAAGAATGCTCCATTGTCCTAAACACAGATGATTCCACAGTTTTATATTCCCGTACTACCAATCTATAGTTATTATTACCAAATTCCCTAAGTGTGTTAATTACACCATCAACGTCCATCCCATTTCTCAACAACCCCGCTTTGACACACTCTTGAACCGTATTACACAATTTTTCCACTGAAACAAAATTACTCAACCAATCCTTCTTATAAAAAGGAATACAAAAACCCAGACCCAGCATTAAAACTTTCCTTTCTCTTGATGAAAGTCGTCTCCTCGACTCATTGAAGATACAGCCCCCATTGTATTTAGTTTGCTGAATACCAAGACACTTGAGTTTATTATCATGACGGATCGTTTCTTGATCCGTTGTATGGTATTAGCCTGTGTTGTGACTTTGTTTTGAATTTATGGATTTTTTTTTTGTATTCAAAGGTTAATATATTTGTTATAGTTCAATTGTGATGGTCTTTAAAATGCCCCAGAACGAGAAGCCCACCACAGAAGCCATGAACGAACACCACACAGAAACACCAAAGGAAAGGTCCACAGAACGAAAGGACCAGCTGACCGAGCCAGCCATTTCAGACAGGCCCAAGCCCGCAGGGCTAAACAGCTCCAGGACACACCCATTTACCTTTTCTAAAACTGACCATTTTCCACACCTCACGTACACTAACCCCCTCGTGTCCTACACTCCTAACTACAAAGATGATGAACAGGAATATACATTCATATTAAAAACACCCATGCCCGCCCCGACGTTGAGCCAATGCCAACACATCAGACAGCCATAATTATATCTATGTATGTTCTTGCATCCGAGAAGTAGATGTTATATATCTTAGAAGTTAAAACACCCACGCTGTCCCTAGACCTCGTATATCATTTTCCATGACGAGTATAGATATGTGTAACCCGTGCTCAGTCGCCCCTTGCATTGTTCCTCTAGTAACTAAGTCTATAATATTAACTGCCACCAGCATTGATACGACCATAGCGGCACTGTCCTTGCTACAAAGATGATGAACAGGAATATACATTCATATTAAAAACACCCATGCCTGTCCCGACGTTGAGCCAATGCCAACACATCAGACAGCCATAATTATATCTATGTATGTTCTTGCATCCGAGAAGTAGATGTTATATATCTTAGAAGTTCAAACACCCACGCTTGTCCCTAGACCTCTTATATCATTTTCCATGACGAGTATAGATATGTGTAACCCGTGCTCAGTCGCCCCTTGCATTGTTCCTCTAGTAACTAAGTCTATAATATTAACTGCCACCAGCATTGATGCGACATAGCGGCAGTGTCCTTGTGTCGTATTGTGCCAAGTACAGATCAACCAGGTTTCATCACCTTATTAGGACGACGACTATAATGTCATCGTTCATCGATGTATGCAATCCTTTAGGTTAAGTATTTTATCGCCATTGTGTTCACCTTTTTCCATTTACTTTCCACAATTGTCATACGTCTTCCCCTTGCCTACTTCGTATCCACAGTCCACACTACGCCAATTTACTTCGTGTCTTACACCTCTTACCCCAACCAGAGATTATATAAGATAACCTGGTTATCAGTATCTGTCATAAGTACCCCGAAACAATAACTAAGTACCCCTACGAACTGCCGCTGTTGTTGATATTTATATTTAATAGAAAACGCAGTTCCCAGGGCCAACTAATAGTATCCATAACCCTCGGACTGATCACATAACTCTATCTTTTCCAGACTCCTATACCACCCCATAGTTGCATTCCCCGGTAGCATTTGGCTAACGTATTCTACTGCCTTTTCAAACTTCCATATCAATTGTAGCCTAATGCCACCCCCACGCCCAGGGACATTAGGGGCAAAATTTCCCTGTAGCCCTTGAACTCTTCCCCCCCTCTCATTAAGACACCCGCGCTTCTCGACTCTTGTCCGACCTAGCCTCTCTCTCATACCTCTTGAAGATCCTTGAATTGTCCGTTACTAACGCTCTCCAACCTTTTATATATATACTCCTATCCAGCCTACCTTCACTTAGTAGGCCAGAACAACATTAGAACTTTACTAGCCCCTTGCATGCCATCTATTCTCTTACAACACATTCACAACCCTGCACCCAATGGTCGTCGGTGCGAGGCCTAGCCGCCCCGCCAGTAACTAACTTCTATTAGCATACTTCCAGATAAATGTGGCAGAGTTAGCAACCCAGTCTCCACCATATCCAGCAAACCCTACAATTAACAACCAGCCGAGTAAAACCAGCTAGCTAAGGCACCTTCGGTTTTGGTATTAAAGACACCCACATCTGTCTCATTACACAGAGGGTTATTACAAACACTGGTGATATGGCAAGCCCCTAGCCACAGCCGCCGGACGACTATCACAGAAGAGAGGGCGCCCAGCTCCCCCTTTTTGCCCACCCGAGGAGGGAGACCCCCACCCCTGCGGAGGTATACCTGGCCCCTGTTTTGACTTTCGAGTCATTGCCAGGTAGCACAGGAATTCTTCCTATCAATGAACTAACCATGAATGACTAACACCTTTACTAACCTCTATTACCTCACAATAAACCATGTACCTTTCTTGCATGCTCTGATCACTAAATTAGCACCTCAGCTATACCATAGAATGAAGATTGAACAATCTAGAGAGACGCTCCTATCACAGCTGTCCCCATCCTCCTCGCAAAGTAGATCCAGTCTCTCTCCCCTAAATACGTCCAGTATAGCCAAAATAGTACCTCTTACTAAGGCTCAGTTATATGAAAATATAAAGGCTTCCTATCGCCCTGTGCCACAACAGTAAATACCATCTTACCTAGTCCCCATATCTATTGAGAGCTCATTAAGTCCATAAGACTCGAGATCCCTACTGTCTACAGGGTCCAGAACCGAGCCTATAAATCTAACTCCCGCCCCCAGTCAAATCAGTTGAAAGCTAGACACCAACCACACCAGGGGTCACTACCCTGCAGTTAACTTCTCAGGCTCTGCCCTTGGGTGTGCCGGCGTGAGAGCCCAGAGCCGGCAGACTCCGTGGCAGATTTGGACAGAAGGACCTGCAACGTATTGAAGAACTTCACACATATGGGCCCCCTGGACGGCCGGCGGAACAAGTCGTTAGCCACAAACATAATGTACGCAAGATAAACCAGGAACAGATCCCATCAGATACTACCCACAGATTCCCTTTAGCAGTACTACATATTAATCGGCTGTTTTAGAGATTCACTAATTAATATTTTAACGAAGTGCGCTAAGAACTTGCCCAGTGTAATTCATACTTAACACATACCATTTGGGACGTAATAAGCGATCAAGTGCTCTTTAATTAACCAGGCGACCTGGACCCTCGTAATTACCTTATTCAGATATTAAAAAACTCTCGTGATATATAACGTTCGCCCACTGATTTGCGTTCTATGTATTTCTGAAACAAGGATATATAACTTAGATCCGTACCCCCTGAGGTTACTAGGCGGTCCCGTGCTCTAAATAAGCGTGTCTAATCTAGTCG
>CM064520.1:37576451-37825408 GCA_032716605.1 Paralithodes platypus
TTCACGAAATTAGTCACGGCAAGCCCTGATGGGCCATTTTGTTAAATGGCAAGGAATCAGAATTTTGTGGTAGCCTAGACGACTGGCTGGTGGTGGCAGAGACAGAGCAATTATGCATCAAACATGTCAACATACTTTTAAATCATGTCAAAACTCTAGGGTTCAAGGTAAATCTGGTAAAGTCAAACCTTGTTCCCTCTCGGGTAGTTCAGTGGATAGGGCTGGTTTGGGACACAGCTGCTCTCACTCTGAGTCAGAGTGTGGACAATCGAAATAGGTTTCGCAGGAAACTGTTCATGTTTCTTCACAGTCTGACTACGACACGGAGGTCTGGGAGTCTCTGGTCGGCTCTCTCAACTGGATTCAACTAACTGTAATGTTGGGCCGGTTGAAAGTAAAACGGTTAATATTGGAGGGCAACAAATATTTCCCACTCTTACCGGCGGGAAAATTATGGCCCATACCAAAATTAATCCACACCTTACTAGCGGTCTGGGCGAAGAGGGAAATGTTGCACTCAGTAATGTCATAGACCTCTCCTCCGCCAACGGTATGGGTAGACACGGATGCGTCAGGCACAATAGGTTGGGGTTTTCAGTCAAACCAGGGGCACCAGGGTCAGGGGCTTTGGTCCCACTTAGAAATCTCCCACATCAATGTCAAAGAATTACTAGTCACTTGTATTTCCTTCAGGCTCACGGCTCTACTTTACGGGGCAAGTCGGTGGCCTTCAGAATGGACAATCTGAATGCAGTTCACTGTATTCAGAAACAGGGGTCAACGAGATCACGGAAGTTGCTAAACGTGTTGGAAGAGATTTTTACTCTAGCCAACAGGCTAGAAATTTATCTTCACGCATCTTATCTCCCAGGCGTAGCAAACGTCTGGGCAGACGCTCTGTCCCGGAGACAGAGCACGACAGTAGAATGGGAGCTCAAGCAACCCATTTTCAACCTAATGATTGCAGAGCTCTACCATCCACAAGTGGATCTGTTTGTGTCCGAGGAGACTCACACACTCCCTCTATACCTCACCCGCCGGACGAGAACGCCGGCAGGGGGGCCAGACGCCCTAGTGACAGACTGGAACAGATGGAGCTCAATCTATCTGTTTCCGCCGCCAGACGCGTCACTAATGTGCCACGTTGTGAACAGACTCCGTGATTATCGCGGCTTAGTCTCACTCATCGCGCCCCTGTGGCCGGACGCAGTTATGGTACCAGCAATTAAAGACGTGGTGCCCGCACCCGGTGTCGCTCCCGGTCGAGTATTTCCACTTAGACACGATTGGCAACCTAGCGACCTCGCTGACTTTTGCATTATGGACATTCAAGAGGCCAAGTGGCTAGCACCATATTGTAGAGATTGTGACCAATAAATGAATAAATCAATATACTCAGTCTACGAAACGTGAGTATCAATCACATTGGCAAGCCTTTACTTCTTGGATCATTAGAACAGAACAGACTGTGCCCTCAGTGTCGTTAGTTTTTAATTATTTGAATTATCTGTTTGAGCAGAAATGTTTATCTGTGGTAACGTTAAAGAATCACTTAACTGCGATTAGAGTGCCCCTTTTAGACCTTACAGGTCTCTCCATACCGGTAGCGGAGGAAACAGGTTTTATGAGAGCATGTTTTAAACTCCGCCCACCTCCCCGTCAGCTCATGCCTACTTGGTCTCTGGACAAAGCATTGTCTTTACTTCACTCTCGTCTGTACCAAAATACTGCAGATTTTGCATTACTCTTAAAAAAGGCTGTATTCCTTTTGGCTTTGGCCACCGGAAACAGAGTGTCTGAGCTGGCGGCGATGAGCAACACACCTAATTGCCTTAGGTTTGGTAGACTTAATGAATGTATTCACATTGCACCTTCCCCAGGATTTGTAGCCAAGAATGAGCACAGTGCACACGTGTTTTCGGAGTTCACTGTGCTGGCGTTAAAAAGGGGAAAGGTGCACCATAATCTATGTCTAGTGCAAGCTTTAACCAAATATTTGAGAGTAGCTCCTCTAAACCCCCAAGGTGCTTTGTGGGTAGCAAGTACGGGTAAACGCTTACTGAAACGGAGATTGGCTTCTCTTTTGGTCGAAGTCATTAAAGAGAGTAATCCCGGCGTTGTGGGTAGGGCCCACGATTTACGCAAATAGGCAGCCTCTTTACGTTTCCTGAAGAACTTTTCAGTAGAAGATATTACGTCCACACATTTGTGGGCTTCTAATCATACGTTTTTGACTAGATACTTGTCAGTTGCTCTAGACAAACCTTCCTTACCATGTATAGCTTTAAGGCAGAGGGTCTAGGTGGCCCTTCAGTCACTTTTGTTTACTTTCAAGGAAAAAGGGGGGGGGGGGGGGTGCAGTCAGTGTAACATAGGACACCCTAGACCCCGCCGGAGTGTAAGAGCTGTGATACAAATTATGGATAATGTGATATGAAAATTTCTCTGTTCTATTCAGGGTGAGAAATTGTGCTAGTACAATGTTAGTACAAACAACAAGGTTGTTATAGTAGTTTTAGCTGTGAAAGCAATTTAGTATTAAACAGTGGAGATATTTTGCAAAATATTTCCACGAATATTATGGGGTTATATGTGCACATGTAAACTTATAACTTGTTATTTTTGTCACCACTCGTTGAGTGGGGTGCCTTTGTAACTACAGATCTGTTCACAGAATCTCCAGAGTTACCCTTTTTGTCAAGCAGGCTTCTTTGAAGCACGCACCTGCTTGAACCCCTTTTTTGTATATATATGGGCTGCGCCATGTTTAAATATATTTTCAAAGTAAGAATACTATGTGGTTGTTTGATTATCTGCTTTTCTAGAGTTATGATATGATTACGAATGTCCCCCTCCAGTCTTAGAAATCAGGCATGTTCGTCAATGATGGAGGGGCCACTAATAAATTATAGGTTTGACTCATGTAAGGAGATAAAGAAAACCTAATATTTAGTAGTGGCCCCGTAATCATTGACGACTGGGGCCCTCCCGACCATCCCCTTCCCATTCGTTGATGTATTAAGGATTTTGGTTTACTTGATATGTCAGTGAAGGAAGAATGACGCCTGAATCAGCGTCTGGTCAAAGATCCACACAAGTACATCCACGATATGATGGAAAGCTTATTGGATAGTTATAATTATTTTCTTTTTGTCTTTATTTTTTACGAAGTTTTTTCGTAGTGAGAACCCAATTCATAATGACTGAAGCCATGAGTGAGGTCGCGTGCGCTCATGATGAAGGCTCCTCAGAGATTTTAAATGCTCTGCGCGGTAGATTCAAACTACGGCGGATTAGTGTTTGAAGAGGATGCCTTATGTAATAGGCATGTTCGTCAATGATTACGGGGCCACTACTAAATATTAGGTTTTCTTTATCTCCTTACAGGAGTCAAACCTATAGTATGCACAGTTCATTCATTTATTAAATTAAAATTGCACTCGGCTATTAACGATCGATCAGTGACAGGCCCTTCCCAGCTTCCCCTTCCCTCCCAGTTCAGTTGTTTGGCGGGAAGCTTGGCCTTTACAAAGGCGCCTCCCTTTATTGACGAAACACGTGCCTTCTTCCTTTCCTCACCCCCGCATCTTCATCACAGCCACCTCCCTTTCTTCTCTATTGGTCCTTGTATACTGTCTGATGGCGTAATGGGTTTGCAAATGTAAGAATCTTCTAAACAAATGTAAGGATATATTTCTTCCTGTTTTTTTTTTGTGTGGCTACAAAGGCGTGGCTGGGATAGGAATACTCGGCCGACCCCCATAAGAAAAAGAAGACAGATGAGCCGATTCCCAAATACAATTGTATTTTTTCCGGCTACTGTATATGGATTATTTAGGTTATTTCCAATGTTCTCTACTTTCATTTACTAATATATGAAATTTTATATGATAGGTAAGATATCCCTTTGTTCGTAATTGTTTAATCGAAGTCCTCTTTTTCTAGTTATTAAAAACGTATTCTGTGGTGTATTATATGATATATAGAAGCAATAGAACTGTTCAAATGACCTGGGAAGTGTACATTAAACCAAATAATCTACCGAGTTTAAAAGAGAGGAGTACAAAGGAGTACAAAGGAAATCAAGCAACAATAGATCTAGTGACCCTTCTAGGCTGCTTGTCCTCCAAAACACTGAGGATCAAGTGTCC
Organism: Paralithodes platypus; assembly: GCA_032716605.1. Classification (NCBI taxonomy): domain Eukaryota; kingdom Metazoa; phylum Arthropoda; class Malacostraca; order Decapoda; family Lithodidae; genus Paralithodes; species Paralithodes platypus. Next base: position 37,580,603 of record CM064520.1, read on the forward strand.
AAACAGTGGTTTAGAGTGGGTAAGGGAACATTGGAAAGGGACCGCCCTGCACTAACGTGGCAGGACTAGGACAGTTAGTAGGGGACATCTGGGTTAGTAACTGAGGGGAGGATAAAGTTAGTCATTTACAAACGCTGTCAGTCGCGGGTTTGATGCGAAGATTTGTCTAGGCGGAATTTAAATGAATCAACGGTGCTGCAGTCTATAACGTCTCGGGAGCACATTCCACAAGTTGACAACTCGATTGAAGAAGAAAATTCTTAGATTCGTGCGAGTTAAAAGATTTACCAATAATTTTGCAACCGTTTCCCGCGTGTAATTAGATTGGTCGATAGTGAAGTACTACAAGTTCATATTGTCGATGCCTTTGATGATTTTGAACACTTGAATTAAGTGAATCTGCGCTGGGTTAAAGGAAATAGATTTAATTCTCTAAGACGCTCTCGTATGGTTTGTTCTTTAGGTAGGTATAATTTTTGGTAACTCTACGTTGAACTCGTTCTAGCTTTTTTATATCTTTTTGGTAATAAGGGCACCAGGTTGAACGCAGTAGTCCAGAAGAGTGCGGACTAAGGAATTGTAAAGGGTTAGGATAACTTCTTTGGATTTTATGCTCAAATGACCTGCCTATAAAGCCAATTATTTTGTTTGCCTTCTTAACAACTTCTGAACATTGTTGACTCGGTTTTAGGTTACTCAATATTGTTACTCCCAGATCAGTTTCTCTGTTTACATTCTTAAGCTGAGTGCCATTCATCGAATAGTTTGCTTTCTCATTTAGGTATCCGACATGTAGTACTTTACATTTATCCGCATTGAAACTCATTGCCAAATTTGGCCCAACATGACACATTTATCTAGATTGTGTTGCATATCGTCAACTTGTTCTTTTGAGAGTACGCTATTTGCAATTTTTGTATCGTCAGCAAATTTTGAGATTGTGCAGGTGAGACCCTCATCTATGTCGTTGATGTAAATTAGAAAGAGAATTTGTCCTAGTACCGATCCTGGGGTACCCGCTACTTACATTGGTCCATTTAGATGCCTTACCGTTTATGACTACCTTTGCTTTCTGTTGCTGAGCCAATTTCTACATTTCAACACACCGTCTTGTATTCCATGCGCTTTTAGTTTTAGCAGTAAACGTTTGTGGGGAACTTGTCAAAGGCCTTTTGAAAATCAAGGTATATAATATCTACAGCTTTACTCTCATTGTAGAGGTTGAGGATATCGTGGAAGAAGTCTAAGAGGTTTGTTAAACAGGAATGTTTTTACGAAAGCCGTGTTGAGTATCTTTAAGTATGTTATTTTCCTCCAAGTGATAAACGAGTCGGTCTCTTATGAGTGTTTCTAGCATTTCACATACAACTGAGGTTAAGCTAATTTGACGATAGTTACTGGGTAGGGATTTGCTGCCTTTTTTTTAATATCGGTGCTACGTTGGCTAGCTTCCACTGATCAGGCATAGTTCCAGACTGTAAGGATTTATTGAATAGTAATGTCAGTGGTTTGGAGAGCTTATTCTTAGCTTCCTTTAGAACTCTAGGCGAGATTGGAGAGAGAGAGAGGGGAGACATGATAATGATGTACAAATGCACCGGGGGGCTGGAGAGGCTGGATAGGGAGGATATATTCATTATGGATACAGGAATAACTAGAGGCCACAGCTACAAAGTAAAAAGACCTACCTGCAAGAAAGATATCAGGAAGTTTAGCTTCCCCTATAGATGTATTGACAAATGGAATGGGCTGGAGGAGGAGGTGGTAGGGGCAAGGAACATCCATATTTTCAAGAAAAAATTGGATAAAAAGTAGACTGAGAGACGGGACAACACGAGCTTAGCTCAACTCCTGTAAACTACAATTAGGTAAATACAATTAGGTAAATACAACACTTTGAATAATGAGGTAAGAGGGTTGCTAGACTACTCGGCCCACGGGACAGCTCGGCCAGGACAACTCGGCCAACGGCGAGACAGCTCGGCCCAGTAAAAACGAGACCGCTCGGCCCACGGCGAGACAGCTCGGCCCAGTAAAACCGTAAACCAGTAAAGTCCTACAACTGATCATTCAAAACCAGAAAGTACCGGTCTAGAAATGGCTAACAACAAATGATTCGGTAGGTCAATAATATTAATGAGAATACTAATGGATGACTTAGAGGATAAATGTTTCCTAGAACGAATAAATAAAAAAGGGAACTATACTGTAGTTATTTTCAGGAATGAAAATATATGATTGTCTGCTATCATCATCATGTTAACCCCTTGAGGATCATGACGCACTTTACAGTATTTTGTCTATTATGAGGTAATTTTATTTAGATTAGTAAGGTTATATGGAAGACAGACGGTTATTCTAGACAGTCTTCAGCATTTCAACACTTACAGATCCTTCCTAAGCTGTATGAGATCGTCTAATGACAGCCGGAATTAATAAAAAAGGCGACATAAACCTCAAGGGGTACCGTAATGTCACATGATCACTCCATATTTCGCTACTCTATTTGCAAAGTAACTGATTTCTATATAAATGGGAAATATGCTAATCACCATCGGCTGAAAATTAAAATGGTTGTGATTTTTCCTATTAATGGGCGTGTTTTAGTCTGATCGTCATTATATATATATATATATATATATATATATATATATATATATACAGTATATATATACACACACAAGGTTAGATACAATCACGAATTTCAAGGCTACAGGTTTTTTCACGGCTATATCACAAGGTTAGATATAATCACGAATTTCAAGGCTACAGGTTCTTTCACAGCTATATTAAAAAAATTGCCCCATAGCATAACATGGGGCCGAGCTGTCTCAAATAATAGGCCGAGCTGTCTCGCCGTCATGGCCGAGCTGTCTCAAATAATAGGCCGAGCTGTCTCGCCGTCATGGCCGAGCTGTCTCAAATAATGGGCCGAGCTGTCTCGCCGTCGTGGCCGAGTTGTCCAAAAGTGGGCCGAGCTGTCCGAGCCGAGTTGTCCCATGGGCCGAGTCGTCCAGTCCCCGGTAAGAGATATGTGTTTTTTATCACTTTTCGACCAAGATCAGCGGGGGTCTGGGGGCAGTAGCCCCCAGGATGCCCAGGTTAGGTTAGGTTAGGTTAATGACCAGCTATGTACCGTAAATACAGTAGTGAACATTTGGTTTAGTCTGTGCTCAAAAATCCATTTTCTTTAGGAGGAGGCCATACACTAAACAATTACCCCTTCGTTTTCCATGGGGCTATTATTGGGAAACGTATTATAGAAACTGGCACCTCCACAACTAGAAAAAGAAAATTAGTTTGACTGAGGGTGGGATTGTGAAAATATAGGTACTCACGGTACCACGCTGACGTCACTATAACTCCTGTGACGTCACGAAATTCACCCCCACAAAACACAAAATAGCATATATTTGTTAATTTCATTAATCGAGTTTAGGAGTAAAGTTGGTTAGTGGAGAGAACATAATAATTTATATATAGGCTATATAGAACCCAGCCACCTAATATTTGACATAGGAGTAGGCTATGTTATACATTGACAATGACGATTCTGGTGATACCTGAGTCAAAATATTGGACGCGCTATGCCCTTTAAGACGTTTATCACCATCCAGGTGTCGATTTCTTCCTGGCGAGCGATAGCGAGCCAGCATTGTATGGAGAAATCCGGCTTCGCCGAAGAAATTTTTCTATCGAAAAATGTACACATTTAACTTGCTGTCAAAACAAAAATATATATTTGCCGGCTCGCTACCGCTCGCTAGGAAAATATTGACAGCTGGATATAGGTAAACATCTTAAAACAGTAGGCTGAATGGTGCCGAATGGAGAGGAAGAGAAAGAGAAAAAAAAGCGAGGTGGGCTCCCTTGACTCTGGTAAAGTAATCTTCAAATGTGTGCACCGACCCTCCCCCTTGAACAGATACAAGCCAGATAATCGAGTGAGTTACCTTGGCATATGGAGCTATATGATGCCATATTCATTGTGACCACTCTCTCTCTCGGGGATTACGGTGTCTGGCAATAGATAGATAGATAGACTCATACATTCGTCCTAAACGAAAACAAATCATCCAATGGTCGAAAGAATAAGCTGTTAAAATACGTGATAATTCTCACTGGGGGTGAACCATTTGACTCCCACAGAGCTTTTGGAAACTTTAATGTGTTTCCCTGTGTTCCAAAAATCCCTGGACCACAGAACCACACCGTGTTGACGTCTGAGGAAGTGTAAACTAGTCATGGTGGCAAGTCTAATTAATCTTAGTATGATTTTTGTATTAATTTTTTGTTTTATGTGTATGAAGGAGACAAAAGGCAAGTTGCCTGTAATGAGTGTCTTCCCCAAAGCTGAAAGAGTGACAGGACCAAATTCAAGGGACATTGGTGTCAAAATGCTTGGTCACACGAATTTTAAAGCAGTTTAAGTCATAGGACGAATATAAGATTGATTGAGGGAGAGAGTTCTAGAGTTCACTTGTTGAGTAGAATTCTCTTGGGTTTGAGAGCTGGACAGAATAAGAGTGGGACTGTGTTGAAAGGCATAGCCCTCCACGAAACTATCACCTGGTTCTTCAAAATAGAACTAAGGATTTGTCCCTTATTTATGTCCGAGCGTAGTAGGCTACAGCAATAGAGCGGGAGGCTGGTATGCATATTGACTCGGATTCGAATCCCCTCCAGGCCCAGATATTTTCGGAAGGTAAAACTCCCTTCACACCCGGCATTTCAATACTGCATTCCGCTAATAACAGTCAGAACAAGTGATAGAGTGCAACATGGGATACTAAAAGGGTCCATGGGAAAACCAAGCCTTGTTTGTTTAGTGAGTGGGATATACTCTGTTATTAATTTATTTATATACTAGGAGGGGTACCCGGCGTTGCCCGGGTTTAAATTCTACTACCATAATCACCATCATCAATCACTACTACCACAATCATCACAATACTACTACTACTACCATAATCACCGGCCTCGACCTCCCTGCGCCTCATTAAGCGGCGACCTCGATTTCGGCCGCTAAATGACCTCCGATTTTGGATCTGACCTCATCCGTACCCCCATTTTGGGGAGCTGCGAACAACTTTCGTTCCATACACCTTTTCGATCGGAGGCCTCCTTCTGCCCCAAACGGCCATTTTTCGCATTTTTTTCGCTCCCGTATACTACATAAGTTCTGCCGAAAATTTTATTAAACAAAAGTGTCTCTAATTTCCACTAAACTCTCCTAAAACCATCTCCAAAGCCTGGGCTTTCCAACGGTGCCCCACACTCCCACCTGGCACCAAAACTGTGGGTGTGGGAGGCGTTTAGTAACAAAGGTACAAAGGTCGGGTAACTGACAAACAGACAAACATTGACCTATAATTATTAAGATTTACAATCTATGGTTGAAAATGAAGAGAAAGTGACAGTGGAATATGTGGATACTGTATATTTTCCAAACGTTTACTACACATCCCTCACTCAAATGTCTATAATAAGAGAGAGAGAGAGAGAGAGAGAGAGAGAGAGAGAGAGAGAGAGAGAGAGAGAGAGAATGAGAGTGAGAGAGAGAGATAATGCATTCGTAATTAACCATTAACTTCTCCCTGCTGACTATTTTATTGAGTTTGGCCAAGTACTTTATCTTCTGCTTCTTCTAGGGGAGAGAGAGAGAGAGAAAGTGTGTGTTGTGTGGAAATGCTGCTGAGAGTGAGTGTTTCCATGTGTAAGTGCTGAGAGAGAGAGAGAGACAAAAAAAAGAAACTGTGGGTGTGTTGCTATGGGGAAATGCCGAGAGAGAGAGAGAGAGAGAGAGAGAGAGAGAGAGAGAGAGAGAGAGAGAGAGAGAGAGAGAGAGAGAGAGAGAGAGAGAGAGAGAGAGAGAGAGAGAGAGAGAGAGAGAGAACAAAAATGCAGACTAAAGCAAAACAATCCATCGTTTCATCAGTCACCTCAGCAGTATTCTTTAACTGAAGAATTGACCACTCCTTCAGTAGTTAATGACGCCTTTCCTCTGCCTGTCTGGCTACCACTAAACGATTTTAAGGGGACAGTGGTTATAATGGGGGGTGGGGTCTACTTTTGTATTAATTTTGTTTTAGAGAAAATGGGGAATGGGCCTGAGTACATACATACATCCATACTTATTTATATATTCATTTATATTTTACTTTCCTCCCTAGACCTCCATCAAACTTATAATATCATTCATTAGATCCCCCTACTAGATTAATTTGTGCATTTTTCGGTAGAAAAATGTCACGGCCGAAGGCCAGTTCCTCCACAATTACAGGCTCGCTATCGCTCGCCAGGAATAAAATCGACACCTTAAGGGCATGAAAGGTCTTAATATTGACAAAGACATGGGTCGAAATGTCTTAAAATCGACGAACTAATGGGGCAAACATTTGACAAATTTACACCTGGTGGTGTAATGGTTAGAGTGTTTAAAACAAAAATGTGTGATAACCCAGGTTGGAATCCCGGTGGATCACATATATGCTTTCATTAATTTCATTGGAGGTGTTTGGTGTTGTGGTGAAATTAATCCAAATATAGATTAAGCAGTTTAGGCATAATCCGTAGATATCACCGGGGTGAAGTATGTCAATTAACTCTCAGACTCACTTACGACCTTCCTAAGCTGAGCATAATCCGTAGATATCAGCGGGGTAAAGTATGTCAATTAACCCTCAGACTCACTTACGACCTTCCTAAGCTGAGCATAATCCGTAGATATCAGCGGGGTAAAGTATGTCAATTAACCCTCAGACTCACTTACGACCTTCCTAAGCTGAGCATAATCCGTAGATATCAGCGGGGTGAAGTATGTCAATTAACCCTCAGACTCACTTACGACCTTCCTAAGCTGAGCATAATCCGTAGATATCAGCGGGGTAAAGTATGTCAATTAACCCTCAGACTCACTTACGACCTTCCTAAGCTGAGCATAATCCGTAGATATCACCGGGGTGAAGTATGTCAATTAACCCTCAGACTCACTTACGACCTTCCTAAGCTGAGCATAATCCGTAGATATCAGCGGGGTGAAGTATGTCAATTAACCCTCAGACTCACTTACGACCTTCCTAAGCTGAGCATAATCCGTAGATATCAGCGGGGTGAAGTATGTCAATTAACCCTCAGACTCACTTACGACCTTCCTAAGCTGAGCATAATCCGTAGATATCAGCGGGGTAAAGTATGTCAATTAACCCTCAGACTCACTTACGACCTTCCTAAGCTGAGCATAATCCGTAGATATCAGCGGGGTAAAGTATGTCAATTAACCCTCAGACTCACTTACGACCTTCCTAAGCTGAGCATAATCCGTAGATATCAGCGGGGTAAAGTATGTCAATTAACCCTCAGACTCACTTACGACCTTCCTAAGCTGAGCATAATCCGTAGATATCAGCGGGGTGAAGTATGTCAATTAACCCTCAGACTCACTTACGACCTTCCTAAGCTGAGCATAATCCGTAGATATCAGCGGGGTAAAGTATGTCAATTAACCCTCAGACTCACTTACGACCTTCCTAAGCTGAGCATAATCCGTAGATATCAGCGGGGTAAAGTATGTCAATTAACCCTCAGACTCACTTACGACCTTCCTAAGCTGAGCATAATCCGTAGATATCAGCGGGGTAAAGTATGTCAATTAACCCTCAGACTCACTTACGACCTTCCTAAGCTGAGCATAATCCGTAGATATCACGGGGGTAAAGTATGTCAATTAACCCTCAGACTCACTTACGACCTTCCTAAGCTGAGCATAATCCGTAGATATCAGCGGGGTAAAGTATGTCAATTAACCCTCAGACTCACTTACGACCTTCCTAAGCTGAGCATAATCCGTAGATATCAGCGGGGTAAAGTATGTCAATTAACCCTCAGACTCACTTACGACCTTCCTAAGCTGAGCATAATTGCCTACTGATGACCAGAACAATACGAAACACAGTTTATCGAATACTGAGCAATTTAACCACTTCATAATTGTAAGCAGTTAAGAAGGACTTACAGTATATGTTACTAATTAGAGGGTTTATTGAGATCGTATTTACCTATTTCAGTCCTACAGGTAGATTATAAAGTAAAGAAAATCGTCTAGTGGTAACCAGAATGCGAGGACAATTTAGTAATGTACGGTCGTGGCCAATAAGTGGGATTGTTATTATTATTTGTTTTTAATTGCTCCCTTTTTCCCTCATTTTTAGCCCGAATAGTTTTGAGATTTTTAGACCTTCGTAAAATTAGTTTGGCGATTTTAAGACCTTTGACCCCATTTTCCTTGTCGGTAATATTACCTTTCGTGACAGTTAGGTGTCAATTTTTTCCTGGCGAGCGATAGCGAGCCTGCAATTTAGGAGAAATCGGCCTTCGGCCGGAACATATTTCTACCGAAAATTGGAAACATTTATCTAGAAGGGAGATCTTGAGGATATTTTGTAAGCTTGATGGAGGTCTAGGGAGGAAACTAATAAAATAACATTTAAATAAATAAATCGACTAATAAATAAACCCTCCCCAATTAACCCCTTCTGTACCGGCGAAGTATTTTGTATATGATTTCAACTTCATTTAGACGATTTAATGAAGCTTAGGAAAGATAAATCGTAGCTAAAAGGATTAATTGAGTTGGCTTACAGCCTTTCCAAAGCTGAATAAAATAGTTTAATAGTTGTCAGAATATAATGTAACTGACGTCGCCGGTACAGAAGGGGTTAAAACTGCCTATAAATGTTCGAGGCTATCAAGGGATCAATTGCATCTTCCTATTTTTTTATTTTTGGACCTGGTATTTGTCAGTGGTGTTAGTTAGCCCTAACGGTACCAGCGACGTCTGGTATATTGTAATCTTGCTATATTTAGATGATTTTATGCAGCTTAGGAAGGATATGTGGTAGTTAAAAAGGTTGATTGAGTTAGTTTGAATCCTTATAATTGCTGGAAGCCCTTGACAAACTAAATATAATAGTAGCCAAAACATAGTTAAAAAGACGGCACTGGTACGGAATGGGTTAGTTATAATAGGACTTCAGAGGCTATCAACCCTTCTGGATTATAAAGCCAGCACACTGTAAGTCAAGAATAGCGTCAGGACTGGAGCCTTTTTTCAAGAACCCCAGTCCCTTGTTAAGGGGGTAGAGATTATTCTAATTATTGATTTATTAATTAATGTTTGAGTTTCCTCGCTAGACCTCCATCAAGCTAAAAACTAAATAAATCAATAAATATATATATATATATATATATATATATATATATATATATATATATATATATATATATATATATATATATATACCTAAACCACCTTTCAAAACTATCAAAAGTACAGTCACTCATATAAATTGGTGGACGTCATCTATTTATTATTATGAAAGTACCTCTCTTGAATCGATTTTTTTAATATAATTTTCTATATATCAACTACAAACCAATATATGCTATTTATTGAAAAGTAAGTTCCAACCAAAATTCAACCCAGATAGTTATAATTGCATAAAGAAAAACATAGGGGGTCCACGAATTTTTATAAGTAACTAAACATACAGAAAATAAATCTAAAACATGTTTAGTGTAGCGACAGATATACTGTATAGGCGCCCCTACAGCTGACAGTTACAAAGTGGTGTACAATCTATCTTATTCTAGTTACATTGTAGTTTATCTTATTGTACCAGTACCTCCCTACAATCAACCTAGTTGTTCCCCAATTCGTCCCTCCGCCACGACCATTTCAATGTCCAAGTCTCTCACTCTTGTCCTCTGTAGCGGGGAGGACCTTGTACCCCTGAGACATAGGAGTGCAGACCTGAGAAGAGAGAAAGAGAGCCGGCATCTCATCCAAGTTATGACTTGGCTTCTATGCTGGCGCTTTTTCTCCGATATTTGTTCAGCTAATCTGGCATAGAAGACACTTGCAGAAGGTCCCATAGCTCCCGACGATGAGAAGACCAGAGGAGTAAAGCTTCCTTGATCCCTGTTCAAAATTCTTTCTTCATAAGCGCGTTTTTTCTCACTTTCGTTTCTCAAGTATGCCGCCTTGTGTCCTCGCTCACGATATGTTTGTGCTCTTGGGTTGAAGATTCTGATGTCGAAAAAAGCCTGTTGTCCCCTCGTCCAAAAACCTCGAGCACTTACGTCCACTCTTGCTTCATTTGAAGTATTTGCAGTATTGTGGGCCAAGCGCTGTCCGTCCATAGGCAGAAGTTCCGGTTCGATTCTGACATCATGGCACACCTCGTCCAGCATTTGTGCAGTGATGTCTCGTACTTCATCATGCCGGTTACAGATGAATCCTCCTTTCTTACAGGTCATACAGTGGTCTGGGTTGTTTATTTCACCGCATGCACATTTCAGTGGCAGGTTCAAAACTGGCCACCCATACCTCAAGGCTACGGGCACCCCTACAGCTCCCACCACTGACCTAAAATACATCAACACTCCCCTTGAGCTTTGCCCTCCTTAACCCCCCCCCCCACTACCACCCGCCTTCAGTGTTGACAAAGAAAGGCGAAAGAAATGGTAACACAAAACTTAAGGGGGTTGACCTGTTCTTTGTTTTCTCTGGCTGGTATCCATTCGGTCCTATTCAATCTACTGATTTAAGATGTTTATCCCCTCACCGGAGAAATTTTTCTATTGAAAAATGTACACATTTAGCCTGCTATCAAAAATTTGTGTTTAAATATGCTGGCTCGCTACCGCTCGCCAGGAAAAAACCCGACACCTGGTTAGGGTTAAACATCTTAAACCAATAGATTACATGGGGTCGAATGGATACAACCCAGAGAGAGAGGGAGAGAGAGAAAAAAAACGAGATGGACCCCCTTAAGAAATATCTACCAGGAACATTTGCACACGGTGGCATGTTATAATACATGGGAAAAAGAGCACAAAATCCCTTATGCAAACAAACTGTTCACTTGCTTTGTGTAGGAATGTCACCAATAAATGAAGCTTACAATATAATAGGAAATATATACTCCATTTTTGGGTCAATTGTTTCGATGTCACAAGGCGAATAATTTAGATTGTAGAACATAGAAACGTACAGTACAATCCGTGCTAATAAGTGATGTCTCGGCACCAAGTATATTTCGATCAATAATTGGTATCAGCAATGGATGAAGAAGTGCGGGAGAGGGTACAACAGGGGAAGAGGGTTGTAGGAACGCTGAAAGCAGTAACAAGAAATAGGGTGGTCAGTATGGAAGTGAAGAAGTCCTTGCATGACGGTGTGGTAATCCCGACACTGACTTACGGAAGCGAAGCATGGACGTTGGTTGAGAGACTCAGACCAAGAGTGAGAGCAGTGGAAATGAATTACTTAAGAAGTGCGTGCGGAGTTACATGGAGGGATAGACAGTCTAATGAGGAAGTAAGAAGGAGGTGTGGTGTGGAGGTAGATGTGCTGGACAGTGTGAAAAGGAACAACTTGAGATGGTTCGGCCATATGGAACGTATGGAAAGCGATAGAATGACTAAGAGGGTGTATGAGAGCGAGGTGGAGGGACAGAGAGGGAGAGGTAGACCTATAGAGAGGTGGAAGGATGGAGTGAGGAAGTATATGAACGAAGGCGGTGCTGGTTGGGGGGAGGGGCGTCGACTGACTGGGGACAGAGGTGCATGGGGGCGGTTCGTTCGTGGCCACCCCTCCGGGGATCACGGCGTCAGGCAATAGATAGAGATAGAATGTCTAAAACTTGATTTATTCGTTTTGAGTGAGATATATGACCATCTTCCTACACTTACCCACCTTATTCAACATCTAACACATTAACTCCGCGACTGATTGCATAACTATATTAATTTTGTGTGCATAGATACACGAAAGATCACTTATAAACTATGTTGTGTGAAGGGGGGGGTGGGGGTCTTTAGTTTGTTCCTTAGACCTCCATCAAGCTTATAATTACAGTCCCTACTGTAGACCCCTTTTCAAGATAAATTTGTAAACTTTTCGGTAAAGAAAATGTCCAGGCCGAAGGCCGGTTCCTCTTAAATTACAGACTCGCTATCGCTCGTCAGGCAAAACATCGACAGCTAAAAAGGCACGAAAGGTCTTAAAATCAACATAAAATAGGGCGAAAGTTCTTAAAATCGTCAAAATAATGGGCTGAACGTCTTAAAATCTCAAAAGCAATGAGGGTCCAGAAAAAAGTATCCCTCAAGTGGAAATCTCCCCCATCTGTTCCCTAATCCTGGTACAGCCATTAGTCCCAGGGCATTAGTTACCGTTCCAATTTTCCTTTACCCTCTCTCTAAATCACTGTTTTTGGACACCTTGTTTCAGAGGGCAAGATGTCTTGAGGGGTCGATAGATCTGTTGTTGTTTTGATTTCTTTTGTACACACACACACAGACAGACAGGCACTCTCTCTCTCTCTCTCCGTGTACATATTATGTGTACATATTGTGTGTACACACGACATACATATATATATATATATATATATATATATATATATATATATATATATATATATATATATATATATATATATTATTTATGCATTAAATAGGGGTAGTGATTATATCCAGGTGTGACCAATTATCTTGTCTTTTTAATTGGCGGGAGATTATACTCTGATGATACATATATATATATATTATTTGGGTAGTGAAGGTGTGACCAATTATCTTGTCAAGGAGAGGCAATTAATGATTTTTTTAATCACGATAAATATATATATACGGTATATATATATATATATATATATATAGAATATACGTGACCCTCTAGTCTCTCAGTGGGGATCGAACCATCGACCATAGCCGACGCTTTAATGAATTAAACCACGGCAGCCATATTTGTGTGACAACCCCTTCAGTACCATGACGCCTTTTTACCTTTAGATTCTAGCTAAATATTATGAACTGTAACAAGTAATTCACTATCGACTATTCAAATTACACACAGGAAATAGTTTCAAAATTATTGATAAATCTTTTAACTCACACGAATTTAGTTTGTTCCCTAGACCTCCAGCAAGCTTAAAATTACACCCCCTTGAGTCCCTTTCAAGATTAATTTGTACATTTTTCGGTAGAAAAATGTCCCGGCCAAAGGTCGTTTCCTCTTCGCTATCGCTCGCCAGGATAAAATAGATACCTGAATGGCACAATGGGGTGAACGTTTTTAAAATCGTCAAACTAACGGGAAAACATCTTAAAAGCAATGGGGCTAGACATGAGAGAGAAAGGGGTCAAGAAAAAAAAAGTCCCTCAAGTGGGTGGATAATTATCTCCCCTTAATACAGTACATACCAAGCCAAACGTTATGACAGCTGAGACATGACTTATTAGCGCCACTGTACAATCGCGCTAATAAGTGATTTATAGGCACCAACTATGTTTTGATCAATAATTGGTATCAGCAATATCTAAGCTTCATTTCTTCATATCGAGTGAAATATACAAATGTTCCTACACTTACCCACCCTATTCAACATCTGACAGACATTAATACAGCATAGAGCAAGCCAATCGTAGTGACAGCTGGGACACGACTTATTAGTGTGAACGTACATTATGTGCATTTTCCATCAGAAATAGGGTCTCAATAAAATACCCTCATTGTTCCCTGATTAAATAGCACTGTATGAATATTCCCATATTCAAAATATGCTATAGGGGTGCAATGCCTGGTGAGTTATCTGCTCAACAGGTGGCGTTGTGTGTGTGTGGGTGTGAGAGTCCGAGTGTAGGGGGTCAGACAGTGAAGCACGGGAACGAGGTGCCTTCAGAGATGGGGTCGTTTCGGGCCATGAGTGAGCACCGTGCCTCATGTGAAGGCAAGATGGCAGGTGCTCGTTGTACTCTACGTGCTTCACATGTCTCACTCCCTATACTGGAACAAGACCTCACGGGCTTCACTGTTCATTGTAAAGCGGTGAATGTTAAGGCTCTCAGCCTATGCCCGAGAGGAGGTGGGTTGGAGTATAGAAAAAGAAAAAGAAAATAATAAGCGAGTTCCTCGGCCCATACCCGCACCACATTCCACACCCCCTCCCTTTCAACCCACATCACCTCCCAACCCATATCACCTGCCACACAACTGTCACAACAACCCACATCACCTGCCCAAAACCAACCCTCCTCACTCCACATATCCTCCCTCACACCAATCCACACCTGCCCAACACAAGCCCTCCCACTCTCCAACCTCACCTCTCAAATTTCGCCTTCACCTCTCAGCAGCTCTGTTAACCCTTACAATACCGATGACGTCTTGTTGTTTTTATTTCAGCTGCATTTAGACGACATTATGAAGCTTAGGAAGGCCTTATTGGGCTATCCTTAGTTGGAATTATGCAAGGCTGGTACATGTCATATTTGTAACATACTATGTGGTACCAACTCTGTAAATTGCTAACTGAATAAATATTATTATTATTATTATTATTATTATATGGAGACTAAAAGGATTAATTGAGATAGTGTGTAATCTTTTAACGGGTAGATATCTTTCCAAAGCTGAATAATATCGTCTAAAGCCACTTTCACACATTCACGATGTTGGTCCCGATGTACCCGGAGGTACACAAATTGGTACATCGGCAGAGACAGTGACAGGATGTACGTGTTTGACGACGAAGCCTCGACGGTGACACGTCGTAGCCACGCCGGGCCAGATGGTACCACGGTTGCAACACGACGGCGCCACGTCAATGCTGTAACGGTCAAAATTCCGGTCAAAACCGTACCCCGACGTACTCTGACGTGGCACGTGGGGAACACGACGAGGGGCGATGGACTTATGATGGTGACACATGGCCGACCCGACGAGGACGACGCCACAACGTCAGGCAGCCTGACAGATATCATCAATACATACGGTGTTAAAGGTATTACGTTCAACGGTCAAGTTTAAGGTAATGGTGGGTTCACACATTCACGTATATTGCTCCCGTCAGCTCCCGTCTGTTGTAAACGAAGGTATATTGGTAGTTGGCAACCGATTACGTAAAACGTAATGGCATAATACGCAAAACTTTAATGAAATTACGGCCAGTCGGGGGGGTACTCTCGCATGGCGCGAGTAGAAACGAGTAGCCCACGTGGGTCGGGAATGTTGTGGGTGCGGCCAAGGCCGCGCGGTTGCTGATTCGAGTCGAATCAGGAACGTGGCTCGCCCTCACGTATGTCAAAAGACGGGGAAACTTACGACCGACCAGGCCACCACGGTCGTCTGACCAGAGCATCCTCGTCGGACGTAGCAGCGACCACGTGAGACGAGAGCTGCTCTCGTCAAATCGTAGAAAGTTCCAGTTCGAACGTGGAAGTATACGTTAGTTAGGCCGCATCTGGCAGAACCGCCGCACTGCGGGTTGGCGGGAAGACGCGGCATCGTTGTACGAGGGGACAACGGGACCAGCGAGGGACCCTCCAGTCACACCATCACCACACCGGAGCAGCAACCAACAAGCCAACCCTGCCACCCTCTGCACCCTGCCGAAAACAAATCGTAGCAGCGAAACGACTGCACCTATGGCTTTCATATTTTTACCACATGTACCTTACCCTTTAGGCTACCCACCACAAAAATCCCAAATCCCTCCTCCCACCCACTCGCTGACTGTCGGTCCCGTCAGAAGGAAAAAAAAGGAAAATCTGTGGCGGCGAAACGACTGCACCAATCGGTTCCATATTTGTGTGACAAGTCTCTTACCCTTCTGCCTTCCCCCCACCACACCCCCAACCTCCTCCCACCACCCACTTCTAGCGTATCCGTACGAAGAAAAGGAAAAAAAAAGGAAAATCTGTGGCGGCGAAACGACTGCACCAATCGGTTCCATATTTGTGTGACAAGTCTCTTACCCTTCTGCCTTCCCCCCACCACACCCCCAACCTCCTCCCACCACCCACTTCTAGCGTATCCGTACGAAGGAAAGGAAAAAAAGGAAAATCCGTGGTGGCGAAACTACCTCACCAATCGGCTTCATATGTGTAACACAAGTCAATTACCCTTCTACCTTCCCCCAACCAACCCCAAAACTCCCACCCATACATTCCGATACCATAAAAGTCTCTGTAGTCTATAGTGTCTTTTCAGCTACTTTCGGGACCATCGGGGACCTGATTTCTGGCAAGGGGAGTGTTTTTTTTTACCATTTCTCTCCCAACTTAATAGATTTAGCCAAAAAAAAAAAAAAAAATATGGCACTGGCAGAAGCACACCGTCAAAATTGGCTGGCACTCAGCGGGTTACTCCTCCAGGATGAATTCCTCGATGTTACTCCTCCAGGATGAATTCCTCGATGTTGTTCATGGTGCCGATGAAGGACTGGGAATGGGAATGGTGTGGCCATTCCTGCCCTTTTGTAGTTCCCAGATTCCAACCCAGACCTACGTGGTTGACAAAGACTGTCTTTGTCTGTGTTTGGTCAGACGGGGTGTGCCTACGATTGGCCAGAACCGGTCCAGGTACGACCTAACAAATCCCAAGACATGCGGCCTCATCTACGCCGGTCTTGAGGGGGCGTGGCATGGGCGTGGCCTGTGTTCCCGCAAATCGTGCAGCCCATGAGGTCGAACGGGGCTATGCTTACGCACGATAAGGTCGAATTATTTCTTTGTAAGGTATAGGCGTATGATTTGTTTGTTTATATAAAATCAAGTTTTTGTCGTAGAGAGCTGGTTCTTCGTTAAGTAATAACAATCTGTATTCATTGCCGGTATACGAAATTAATATATAAAAACTGTATCGAACGTTAAATTATATGAAAATAGACCATGAAGTGAAGCGAAAATATTTACCAGTGGGTGACAGCGGCGACGGACAAAAAATATTCAGGAAAAATAAAAGTTTTGATCGTACATAGGCCATATATGTACCATTAGAAAGCTAATGAAAAATCCAACATATCACTTGCTTACAGAATATTCATTGTCCCATATTTTATCGGTGAAAATGGGGAGGGAAAGTATGGGCGGACTGAACAGTAACCTTCACCTACGGTGAAATTCCACATATTATTATTTTAATTTATTTTGTTGTTGAAATCTTATATAATAACCTTTCCTCTTGCCGTTCATATATATTTTTTTAAATAACAACAAACAATTATTATGGGTGAAAACCAACTGAGATGGGGAGGGAAAGTACGGGCGGACTGAACAGTAACATTCACCTACGGTGAAATTCCACATATTATTATTTTTATTTATTGTTTTGTTGAAATCTTATATACTAACCTTTCCTCTTGCCGTTCATAACAAATGTAATTAAAAAAAAATACAATTATTATGGGTGAAAACCAATTGAGAGCGAATATTTGGTGCGGCTGGGATTCTATAAAAACAAAAAACTATCCTTATAGATTTATTTCTATAAAATCCAATATTGATGATAGCATATTCTAAACACCGCCATCATGTTCAGCGGATTTTTGGTTTGTTTTATTTATTATGCACATAAAAAAACGATAAAAAAACGATATACCGGTACCGGTATATCTCATATAGTATATACCGTAATATAACAGTGCGTTTAATCTCCACAGGTAGGCTACACTTCGTGATGAATCATATTTTCTCTAATTGTGGAAGGTAAAATGTATTGATATTGTTATGCCCGGTCCAAATTGGAACGCGAGATATTCTTTGTACAATGAGCAGCTCTCTAACTGGATAGGTATACCTTAAACTTTAAATAAAGAGACAACACGGCAGGATAGTAAGCACACAGGTAACAAGTTAACATGGGTTTTATTCAGTTTAACACCTGGTTCATGGAGGAGCAAGACATATATTTTATACCTGTAACCTGGAGATCATCAACAACAATAAGAATAATTAAGACATACAATACTCAGGTTATCAAGTAAGCAATAGGAGTCGGACAATGGGTCCGGACTCAAGGTAATAATAATACTCCTAGGATACAATTATAAGGTATCCAAAATGGTGGAGGTACACCTCCTACCCAAATAGATCTCAGAGAGGATCTCAACAAAAGACAAGAGTGCAGTAATGGCAAATGCCGTCTGGATCATGCAATGATGTCCCCGGCATATAGTGACGTTAACTGACTCTAAAGCAATAATGGCCAAGTGGTCATCAACAATGAAGTGGGCTCGGAAAGGCTCACAAATGATATTAATACTATAGGTGTGCTAGATCTCACCTGGCAAAGATTAATCCTTAACTCTAATTGTGTACTAGCAAGGTGCTGAAGGCTGAGGCAACAATCGTCGGGAGCTGAGATAGAGTGAAATCTATTCGAGTTATGAACCTGACAGAATGTTAAATGAATTAGGCTAGAAGTTATACAAAGGGACTAGATTACGTGTAAATATGTGTTTGTGTTTGATGCTATGGGTCTTATATAAGCACGCCCCCTCTGTCGGGCTATGGGAGACCAATAACACGGGAAGGTGCATATATAAGGATCCCCTGATAGGTATGTATAATGGGTCCCGGCAAGTGGGCTAATTAACGTCAATTTAAGTAGGGAGAAGAAAGACCTCTCGCAAGACGTAATGTTAATGAGAACCCTTAAAGATAACTTCTACCACAACCCTGAGTCAACTCTATACCCAGAAACGGTACAAAAGCACTTAAAGGAGAGCTGTAGTGAAGAGGAGGGCCCATAGATCGAGGGAGGATCCAGTAGTCCGGAGGGCGGCTGGGCGTGATGACTCCGGAAGTTGGTCCAGGGGGGGCGGCTGGGCGTGATGACTCCAGCTACTGGTCCAGGGTGAGTCACAAGATGATTCCTTAGACCTTGGCGCCTACCACGGGACAACCGGGTTCCTCTTGCACTCCCACAGTGCAGTGATCCCCAAAGGATATGCTGGAGTTCTGCTACAAGGTTTGGGGGGTTAGGGTGACTAGCATAATGATCTACCTAGAGTGGCAAGCAGTCTAGATAGTGACATTATAGGTAGTCTAAGGGGGGTCAAGGTAAGTGTCTTCCTTCCTTGCTAGTTCGTGGAACTATCAGAACCATTTAGCAAAAAGAGAATCCAGAAAGGGGAGCCCAAAGTGGGTTGCCCAAAATTAGTCCTCTTCCTGATGGGGGGAACCCGATCTGGTAGATCTCAAGTTACTACACTATCCTCATAATCCCTTGAACAAAACAAGGTAGGAATCCTTTGGTACTTGGTTTGTGCACCGCATCGAAGGCCGGAAAGGGGGAGCCCAAAGTGGGTTGCCCAAGCTAGTCCTCTTCCTGATGGGGGGAACCCGACCTGGTAGATCTTCGATCACAGCACACAACTGACAAGTTGAACACCAGCTATCTCTGGCTGTTCTTACCCTGAACTAAATAATACCAAATGGCAAGCTTAGTTCATGATGTCCAGGCTGGGTGAGTATAAGGCAATCTTCTTGCCCCTACTTAAGGCGCCCGGCTTGAGAGGATCAAGGGCGTTTGGCGCGTGGTGGTTATGTCCTTATGGCTCTGGGGGTGGCGCGCCTGGACTCTGGCTGGCAGGAGTAGGGTTGGCTGCAGGTTTTAGTGGCAGCTAGAGATGCGGTCTTATCATCCTGAGACCGCATCTCAGATATAAATCTATCTTGTGCAAAAGGATCGATATAAACATAGCTTGTGTAAGGATGGAATCGTCGAAAACACAGGAACAATCTCCTCTATCTAAACCCATCCACCCACACAAACACTACCTTGTGTTAAATTAATCAATAACACTTAGTATTTCCTTTGGCTTTTACTATTATAAACACTACTGTATTAGGTAAAATGAAATTCAATTCCATAGAGCATAATTATAATAACATTTATTGCATACCGTGTATCAGTGGCGGTCGATATAGCCACACAAGAACAATAACACACACACACGCACACACACTCACTCGACAATTAACACACACGTGTTTCGGTAATCATAACGGTACACTGATTTTTCATTTGAACTTATTAACTCGTTTGATATAAGTTGATTATGGAATATTATATACGGTATATACGGTATAGGCCTAGACCATAATCAGGTCTTTATTTATTCATCATGTGCGTATTTATAGTGTTGTCAGAATACTCCACTAATCCGAAGCACTGTCGGTCCGCTGCCATTCGGATTACATGACTTTTACTGTAATATATTATAACTATTTATACCCCGACGCCGCCACGTCGATGCCGATTCAACCTGATGCAGACACGCCAGACCCACGTCATCGACACGTTGTACACTCACACGTACTAAAAGTTGCTCAGGGTTGGGTCCTTCCTTCCCCTACTCCACCCTGGGCAGGTGGAAGGGGGGAGTCTGGTTCAAGTCTACCCCCACCTTCCACCCCCAAACTATTCCCAACTCCCCCACCTTCCTTCTCTAGCTGGCAGTTAGTAAATAGCGACAATTTTTCTCTTGTATTACAAATTATTGTTAAACAATCATTGCACATGCTTACAATGGTCAAAATTTAAAATATATTAGGAATGTATTAACACAATATACTGTATAATTGCATTCTCAAAATTAGTTTCTATACACAACGTGGGTTAGAAGAATCTCGGCTGTAGTGGTCTTGTCTCTCTCTCTCTCTCTCTTAACATGCAGACTATGAGGTCAGTTCATTCAAGTTTTTAAAACATGTAATGGGTTTGATAATGTGTATCATAGCAAAATGTTTAGGCTCAATATGAACAAAATACGCAACCATGGCTGGCAGTTTGAATTGAAAAGGTTCAGCACTAGTATTTGTGGAAACTGTTTCCCATTTATGATCTGTTCTACCTGGAACAAACTTTCCTTAGTAGTTGTAAACATTTCCTCAGTTGAGCAGTTTAAGAAGACAGTTGATAGTATTTTGCACACTGTAAGGAGTGTAGTACACTGAACAAATTTCTCTCCTTCCACTTCGAATATTTCCCTGTAATGGACCGCAAGGTCTTTGAGATACTAACTATTCCTTGTAACTCATTGTAACTCTTATAGCACACACTTTCTACAACCAAGATTTAACGGGTCTGAATGTGGTATATTTCCCTTCATTAGTGTGTGTAATGAATGTTGCCTGCACTCAATACACATATAGGATAGTTGATGGTAAAACTGTCTATTTATCCTATTCATTATTTGGGGGTTTGTAGAGGTGAGAGGCTGGGATGATAGATAGAGACAGAGAAGGGGGAAATGAGAAGGCGATCCCTGCTACTCAAGGGCACTATACTCAAACCTTACTAAAAGTTAACACCGACTTTGATAGTAATTTGTATCGAGTTCTACATTTAATTGATTACAGAAAAAAATGCATAGGCCACATAGAATGAAATGCAGACCGTTTATAGTATGTATGGTAGTGAATAAATGGGAGAAACAGATTGAAATGATAGACGAAACAATCAATAATAGTCGCAACACTATTCAACCCAATATTTGCCTTTAGTCCTTTCCTTTACTGATATTAAAGCCCGACTGTGTAAGTGATTTGAGAATCTAGGAGTAGATCGTAGAGGGCATGTTGATGTGTATTGCAATAATGGTGAACATAATATCCTGAATACTATATGATTTAATTACGGTATTATTATATTAAAATCACATTACCGGTAAGTCTTGATCGTAGAAAGTAGTGCAATGAGAGAGAGAGAGACAAGACCACTACAGCCGAGATTCTTCTAACCCACGTTGTGTATAGAAACTCATTTTGAGAATGCAATTATACAGTATACTGTATTAACCCTTAATTAGCGGCGAGCAACATAAGTCGAGTTAAAAAAAGCTGGACTATGTGGCGGCGCTCGACATAGGTCGAGTGGCAATTTCAGCACGTAATGTGGCTGAGAGAGAGAGACAAGTGGTGGCAGGAGACTAGCGAGCGTATGACTGCTCCAGACCACCGCGGCGAACCTACTGACACAAATCTCAGCTCCCTCCTCCCTCTCTCACTCGCTACATACTCAATTATGTACCGAAAGTACCGAATTACCTGCTTTTTGCACTCGCGTTGCACGGTTATTGCAAGAAAACTATCCATCATACAAGGATCGTTATGGTGTCATTCGAAAGCTCTGTTTATGCCCTTTCAGGGATAGGTACTTGTTTTACGTTTGGGTATTTAGGCATGAAAATGATCACGTAAACAGCCCTATTTTGGCTAAAAACACCCCGCTGTGCGGTACATATAAATAAACCGCATAGGCCGCTCGTAAGGTGTTAATACATACCTAATATATTTTAAATGTTGACCATTGTAAGCATGTGCAATGATTGTTTAACAATAATTTGTAATACATGAGAAAAATCGTCTCTAATCACTAACTGCCAGCTAGAGAAGATAGGAGGGGAGTTTGGGATAGTTTGGGGGTAGACTTGGACCAGACTCCCCCCTTCCACCTGCCCAGGGTGGAGTAGGGAAAGGAAGGACCCACCCCTGAGCAACCTTTAGTACGCGTGAGTATACCCGACGTTACCCGATGGTACCACGCCAAAAGTCCATCGTGCGAAATATTTGAACAAATCCAAAACTTTGGTGGCCAAGCCCGATTTGCCACGTCCCGCACCGCGGGTAACACGACGCTCCCCGACGACCCCGACACACGTTGGGAATTGCACCACGTTGTGTCCCGATATTCAAATCGGGGTACATCGGGACCAACATCGTGAATGTGTGAAAGTGGCTTAAGAGTTGCCAGAATATAATGAAGAGGACGTCGCTGGTACAGAATGGGTTAACCTTTCACAGCAATAGGTCACACGGGTGCCTCCTCTCCCTCAAATCTTTCCACCCAGAAACCCCCCACATCACTGACATCTATGACCATCGACCACCCTGCTTTTTTGTTTTTACATTTGGAAACACATTAACGCCATCAGACAGTACACTAGGACCATACGGCTGGGAGAGTGTAGATAGAGGATGCTGTTGGAATGGCTTTGGTATGTGTGTTAATAGTTTGTATACGTCGTCGAGGTGTTCCCCGACTGGGTACGAACATGATATACATGCTAGGACGTACTACCACAACCACTAAATTTCCACCACGGCTGAGACTGCCGAAGGTCAAATAAATTATCAGGATGCAATTATGATGCAACAAGTTGGTGAATTGCCTATGATAATGCTCTTCAAATCCCTGGTGCTACCGTGCCTAAAGTACTGCAACGTATAACATCCCTATACAAGGTCGGTGGAATCAATGATCCAGAGAAAATATAATCTCTGTAAAAAATCTACAACATTGGGATCGTTTAAAATTACTGAAGCTGTACTCGTTGGAGCGTAGAAGGGAAAGATACTTCATAACATACACTTGTAAAATCAGAGAGGGTTTAGTACCAAATCTACACACCCCAATAGTCATGTAATTCAATGATAGGAGAGGCATGGAATGAGATATCTCTCAGATGAAGACAAAAACTGTGTGCTATAGGCCTGTTGCTAGAGGCTAGGTTATAACATATAGGTCCATGTCTCTTCAACAAACTCCCACAGCGAATGAGAGACATACATGGTCTCTCGTTAGACATCTTCTAGAGAACCCTCGATATTGAACTGCAAAAAGTGCCAGACAAGCCCATCTTCGTAGGGGAACAGTCTGCTGCACCAAATATCAGTTCAGAACAAGGGGCGGCACACTCCTCGGTACCACTATTGTATAGCAGATCTTAACAGGCAGTTTTACCCGCGGTCAATCCCTTTACATTGGTGCCACATGTATAATTCCTAACTACGAAAATATATTATTTTCGGTATTAAGTACCTTAAGTCGGTTTGAAATGCTCAGGCTATTTCTGCATATACAAAAAAGCTTTATTGTTTTCATAATTAATTCGCTTGTTATTAGTAAATACAACAAATATTGTACACAACCTGGCAGCGTAGCTACTGCGACGCTTCCAGATAG
The DNA here is from genome assembly GCA_032716605.1 of Paralithodes platypus. Taxonomy (NCBI): domain Eukaryota; kingdom Metazoa; phylum Arthropoda; class Malacostraca; order Decapoda; family Lithodidae; genus Paralithodes; species Paralithodes platypus. The sequence continues at coordinate 37,604,421 of CM064520.1, forward strand.
GTCGGGCTACACGCTCACTCACAGATTGACCACTTAAACTAATATACTGGTAAACAAACATCACGGGATGGTGCGCTGCCAGGCGCACGAAATTAGTACTGTCACGTGTAAACTAAATACATTCGTCACAGTTCATTCCTGACTTTGCCACCATCCACAGTGGAAGCCTCTCAAAATCTCCAATATATACTGTATATATATACAATATATATATATATATATATATAATATATATATATATATATATTATATAATATATATATAATATATATAAATATATATAAAAATATATATATATAAATAATTATATAAATATATATATATATATAAATATATATATACTATATATATATATATAATACATATATATATAATATATATATATATACTATATATATATAATATATATATATATATATATAATATTATATATATATATGAGAGAGAGAGAGAGATTTCATTTTTGCCCCGAGGGGCGAGTTTATTGAGCAGCGCCCCCCATCCTGTGAGGGGACAACCACTAGTAAGGCGATACATACTGCTCAAAGAGCCATTATTCCACTGAAACAACAGCATCGTCGTCTGGTTACATTCATATTTGTGTTTATAAGTCAGGTTGGCATTATTCAGATGTGTTATTATAGTTTCCTCATTTAATTGTCACATGGTCTGTATACAAAAAAAAAAAAAAAAAAAAAAGCAAGCAAGCAAGCTTGTAGTGACTGAATTATTAATTGACAGGTTGTAAATAATAGCACTACAGAACTAGTGCAATCGTATGAGGAGACTATTCATATTTTCATTACATCAATGGTTATTGAGATCATAGTTAGCTGAATACAATTATTACAAAAATAGGCAATGGTATAAATCAACATAATACATAATTTAATACAGGCGGACATAATCATGATCCGGTTCGTTGTGCACTGGGAGCTAAGGTGTCTTGAGATCGCCTCGTACCCATACACAACGAACGTATTATAGTCTGCATGGTTGGTATCTAATTGAATAGTGGGTATTTCAAGAATGTTAGGGGGTAAGGAAATGTGATTTGTATATTAGAAGACTGTGATTAACGAGACGTGTAACATGTGGAGGGAGGTGGTAGAAAGAGAGGGATCTCGTTGGGGGTGGAAGTTTCGCTCCCAGGAATTTTCGTTCCTGTGGTATTTCAATAATAATAATAAAATAATAATAATAATAAGGGGACAACCACTGGTAAGGCAATACATACTGCTCAAAGAGCCATTATTTTACTGTAACAACAGTAGCGTCGTCTGGTATTATTATAGTTTCCTCATTTGATTGCCACATGTGCTGTATATACGTGCTCATGAGAAAAAAACAAAAAAAACAAATGTGACTGAATTATTAATTGACAGGTAAATAATAGCACTACAAAACTAGTGCAATCATATGAGGAGACCATTCATGTTTTCTTACATCAATGGTTATTGAGATCATAGTTAGCTGAATACAATTATTACATACATGATGTGACAATCTCAAAATTTGCTGACGATACAAAAATTGCAAATAGCGTACTCTCAAAAGATCAAGTTGACGATATGCAACACAATCTAGATAAATTGTCACATTGGGCCCAAATTTGGCAAATGAGTTTCAATGCGGATAAATGTAAAGTACTACATATCGGATACCTAAATGAGAAAGCAAACTATTCGATGAATGGCACTCAGCTTAAGAATGTAAACAGAGAAACCGATCTGGGAGTAACAATATCGAGTAACCTAAAACCGAGTCAACAATGTTCAGAAGTTGTTAAGAAGGCAAACAAAATAATTGGCTTTATAGGCAGATCATTTGAGCATAAATCCAAAGACGTAATCCTAACCCTTTACAATTCCTTAGTCCGCCCTCTTCTGGAATACTGCGTTCAATGCTGGTGCCCTTATTACCAAAAAGACATAAACAAGCTAGAACGAGTTCAACGTAGAGTTACCAAAATGATACCTAGCCTAAAGAACAAACCATACGAAGAGCGTCTTAGAGAATTAAATCTATTTCCTTTAACCCAGCGCAGATTAAGAGGTGACTTAATTCAAGTGTTCAAAATCATCAAAGGCATCGACAATATGAACTGTATTAAGTACTTCACTATCGACCAATCTAATTACACGCGGGGAAACGGTTGCAAAATTATTGGTAAATCTTTTAACTCACACGAATCTAAGAATTTCTTCTTCAATCGAGTTGTCAACTTGTGGAATGGGCTTCCCCGAGACGTTATAGACTGCAGCACCGTTGATTCATTTAAATTCCGCCTAGACAAATATCTCGCATCAAACCCGCGACTGACCGCGTTTGTAAATGAATAACTTTATTTTATCCTCCCCTCAGTTACTAACCCATATGTCCCCTACTAACTTCCTAGTCCTGCCACGTTAGTGGCAGGGCAGTAGTTCCCTTTCCAATGTTCCCTTACCCACTCTAAACCACTGTTTGGACACTTGATCCTCAGTATTTTGGAGGACAAGCAGCCTAGAAGGGTCACTAGATCTGTTGTTGCTTGATTTCCTTTGTACTCCTTTGTACTAATATTTCGAACTACATAAATTATTATGCAATAATAGTACGACAAATATATTACAATCATATGAGGGACACTTCACATTCTTCATTACATCAACGGTTATTGAGGTCATAGTTAGCTGAGTACAAGAGTCACATACATAATGTGACTAATATTACCAACTACCGAAGTTATAATGGAATTATAGTAATACAAATATTTTACAAACATGAGTTACATGGTTCAAATTTGTATTACAATAATGGTTATTGAGGGGATAGTTAGCGCAATATGACCAGTGGAGAAGTTTACATGCCGATAGTAATATAATATTTAGTAGGGTGTGTGGTTATGGGAGAGAGGGAGGGGGGTTAGGAGGTAGAGGAATGGTGGGAGAGGAGGAGGAGTAGGGGGGGGGGGGAGGAGGAGGTAAGGTACTCCAGGGAGGAGGAAAGTGTGAGAGGGGAGGTGTGTGTGTGTGTATGTCCCATCCTAGAGGGACCCTACCCGTCGTGACCCAGTCACCAGAGAGAGAGAGAGAGAGAGGACAAGGTCCTTGACCAGGGGAGGTAAAGGGAGGGAGAAAGATAGCGAGAGTAATTTGGAAAGGTTGTCGTACGGAAAGGGTCAATTGGACAGTCGGCACCAGTGTAGGGAAAGTTGACGGCGCCCATAACTGCCTGTTAAGATCTGCTATACTATAGAAGCGTGGTGAAACCGACAATTAGGTAGGGGGACCGTCCAGGGCTCAGACATGACCGCGGCTCAGGACCCTGCCTGAAGGTATTTTGGGAATTTTAAATCAGTGAATTTCGGCCATCTGGCTGATATAGATAAGCTTTTACTATTTAAATTTAGGAAATACTTTATATCTCCACGTTGCTGGTTTTGTTTCTTTATAATTAATCTTTCAATGTAAATGTTGCTAGCTGCCACAAAATTTTTTTTTTCACTTACACTACCTTGCCAGTAAGCCAGTCAAGTGTTCATCGTTGATGCATTTATTCATTAGTCATTCAGGTGTTTGAAAGTCATTCATGATTCATTTAGTGTATTATGAGTCATCCAGGTGTAATAATTAGGTGCTTGTGAATGTGTGTTTTTTTTTCGTTTTTTTTTTTTTTTGTCTGTGAGTGAGGGAGACAAAAGGCAGAACTGCCTGTGACGATTATCTCCCCCAGAGTTGAAAGAGTGACAGGGCCAAAATCAAGGGACGTTCGAGCCAAAATGCCTGGACACACAGAGTTTGAAGCAATTTAAGTCATAGGATGATGGAAAGATGGATTCTGGGAGAGAGTTCAAGAGCTCAGCTGTTGAATAGAAAATAGATTGAGAATAACATTTCACTCTTGGGTTGGAGAGTTGCACAGAGTAGGGGTGGGATTGTGTTGCAAGACGGGTGCTACGTGCACTACGAAGAGGGGGTGGTATACACTGAGAGAGCTCTGAGGAACACTGATTATTGTAATAGCGGTAGAAGAGTGAGAGAGATGAAACATTGCGACAAAGAGAGAGGGAGACTGCAATAGAATTGTACAAGTATTTATGGGCCATTCAGGTGTTTGAGTCGTTCATAATGGTACTCACCCACTTGTTCGTACTATAAACAGAGAACATAATTATAGGTGAATCATCCCTACACTTGTAACACAACGCCCCCCCCCCCCCCTACACACACACACACACGCACCAACACACACACACACCAACACACACACATACACACCAACACATACTCTTTATATGCAACGCCAGGTGTTGCATATAAAGAGTATGTGTTGGTGTGTATGTGTGTGTGTTGGTGTGTGTTGGTGTGGGGGGGGGGGTTGTGATACAATTGCAGGGATGATTCTCCTATAACGAACCTATTACTAACGAACGATAATGCTACCCCAGTATGCATCTCCCAAATAAAAATACAGTATCAAGTGAGGGATTAATATGGAGATTAGGTTCCGTCAGAGATCTCTAATGAGGCCCTGATATTGTTAAGGCTATCTCAGACTGAATTCACCATCTTACCAATTTTGATATGTTTTGACGCATTTCAAGAGTTCATTTAAGCAACTCAAGAAGCCAGATATGGCGTCGAGTATTGTACAGTTGAATAAAAGGGACGGTACCCGTTCTGCATGGGTTAAATAACACTGGTGGCCTCATTCCACATAACCAATATTTCCAATGTAATTATGCGCGGTTTCACATTGTGACTACCTACGCATAAAACATAATTTTGGATTGAATGTAATCTATATTATTAAATCAGTTCGTGTGTCTGTTTGTCTGTCTGTGTGTTCTTAATAGGCGGCCGCAGTTTTGGACCTGGGGAGCTGAAACTTTGCATGTGGGTGTCAATTAACCTGGGTCAGGTCATAGAGGGGGCGAGGCCACGATCGGAGGTCGTTTCGAGGCCGAAATTGAAAAAAAAAAAAAAAAAAAAAATGGCCGTTTGGGGCAGAAGGAGGCCTCCGGTCGAAAAGGTGTATGGAACGAAAGTTGTTCGCAGCCCCCCAAAATTGGAGTACGGATGAGGTCAGATCCAAAATCGGAGGTCATTTAGCGGCCGAAATCGAGGTCGCCGTTTAATGAGGCACAGGGAGGTCGAGGCCGGTGATGATGGTAGTAGTAGTATTATGATGATTGTGGTAGTAGTGATTGAGGATGGTGATTATGGTAGTAGAATTTAAACCTGGGCAACGCCGGGTACCCCTGCTAGTAAATGTTATAACTGTAAACACAAATACTGGCCTAATATTTGTTGTCATCCCAGACTAAATTGAATTTTCTCATTAATAATTTATTTAATATTCGTGTACACTCACGCCAGTAAGTGTTTGACCAGGCACTATGCTAATTCCATTTGCTACATAAAGGCCACGCAATCAAAACGATCGACCCTCACCTACGGTGATGTTAATGGAACAAGCATTTTGATGACTTAGAAGACTGCTTCTCGCACTTTTATTACCCTACAAAGTTAGCTTGATTTCTTTCATGTTTCATCAGATTAATCAGATATTGTTATTTGTTAATATATCTGTACTAGTTTTATCTTTTGGCATATGAATAATACCACACCCAACAGAGGTTGGCTGTTACTGGGAGGGTTTATTGAAGATGTAGAAGTTCCGGTCATAACAAACTTATTCAATTCTCCCTACCAGGAATTCACCGGAGACCTCTGGTGGACGCTTCCGAAGTAGTGCCAGAGCTACGTCTGTCGACATCAACAATAATCAACACCTAGGCTATGCAAAGTTAATCACGATTTCTTACGATTCTGCATGTTTTTACTATAGGCCTATACTAGATGGCTACATAAGTGCTTATACAGTATAGTATGGTAGTTGTGGGAATGTCCATATGTAGCAAAAAATGACTAAAAACTAAATTATAAGGATGATTAACTATCATAACAAAAAAGAGCGAAAATACCTTCTTCCTTATATATAGAGATATAAGTTATTTAATATTATAGGTGACTTTAAAATATAATGAGCATCAATATGCAATGACTGTAATCAGTGTAATGTGTGTCAGCTATTATAATGTTCCCTCCACCAACCGACTTTACTCCTAAACTCAATTAATGAAATCAACATATACATGTGGCAGTCCAGGGATTCGAACCTAGGATGCTCACACCGAAATTCAGTGCATTTATCCATTGCGCTACGAAGACAGGTAAAGAATGGTGGACAAGCCTACGATTTATTATGCAGTTTCGAATCCTGCATATCAATCTAAGCATGTACACAGATTCCAACTGCGCTATCATAGGCTATGGATAGATGAATGGAAGGAGTAATTAATGGGGCCTTAACCCTAAGGAAGGCCTCTCTATAAACTACCCCTGAACCTGAATTAATTGTTATGTTCCCTCCACCAACCGACTTTACTCCTAAACTCAATTAATGAAATCAACACATACATGTGGCAGTCCAGGGATTCGAACCTAGGATGCTCACACCGAAATTCAGTGCATTTATCCATTGCACTACGAAGGGTGAGGCAGCTTATCACCGAATTTCAAAGGGATGGGGACATGCCGGATAAAAGCACCAAATTTTGATCAGGCAATTAATCTTCAGGGTCCCAGCTCTGATTCTATAACCGGCGCCAAGCGATACGACCACTCTTATGCTTCTAGGATACATTTTTGTAATGTGAGCAATTTAACACATACGAAAATCAAGAAAAAATGTAAACTCTTTCAGACCATGCGTATATTTTCCCAAAATGGTGCAAAATTGCCATGTTTCTTGTTTTGAGATATTTCCGGCCGAAGGCCGGAAATACCGGCCATACTCATACCATACTCATGCCATACCATACTCAACCAATGAGTATGGTTGCTCATTATTTGGCCCATTAGGGGTGTTTATAATTAAATCACATGAAATAATCATACTGACAATTAAGTAGGAGAGCAAAGCATGAAGGTCAGTTCAAAGGTTTTAATGGAGGCATCTGCTAACAACTTACATTAAAACATGGAAACATGCAGTGTTAATGTCTTAACCCTTAATTAGCGGCTCACCACATAAGTCGAGTTAAATAAAGCTGGACTATGTGGCGGCGCTCGACATAGGTCGAGTGGCAATTTCAGCACGTAATGTTGCTGAGAGAGAGAGACAAGTGGTGGCAGGAGACTAGCGAGCGTATGACTGCTCCAGACCACCGCGGCGAACCTACTGACACGAATCTCAGCTCCCTCCTCCCTCTCTCACTCGCTACATACTGAATTATATGGGGAAAGTACCGAATTACATGCACGGTTATTGCAAGAAAACTAGCCATCATAAAAGGATCATGGTGTCATTCGAAAGCTCTGTTTATGCCCTTTCAGGGATAGGTACTTGTTTTACGTTCTGGGTCTTATTTAGGCATGAAAATGATCACGTAAACAGCCCTATTTTGGCTAAAAACACCCCGCTGTGCGGTACATATTAAATCCCCTCTCTGCACAAAATTCAATTACTACATTTCACACTAAGCCTGCTAAGCTACTTCTCACATCGGCAGCTGCATAGTTCGGTGCACTTCCACCGCGCCTTCTTGCATGAGCATCGTCCTCCACACGTGGCGCTTCTGCAGCCACACTTAACCAGTTCGCTGCAGGCCTGGGATGCCACAGGCAGGTTGGACCACACAGTACACCAGATCTTCATTGCACTCTCTAGAGTCCATCCAAAGTCCTCTGGGGTTGGAGGCTTCTGCTCACAATGATCACTGGTTGCCCAGATTCCAGCTTGGTAGACTGCGCGCAGTGTGTGCTGCAGAAGGACTTCTTGCGTTAGGGGAATGTTCTCCATTGTCCTGTTCTTCTGGGAGAAGAGTTCCCTACGTGCCTCGTTCACAGAGTCCAAGTTGCTCTTCTTATTGTAGATGATCACGGTGAAGCGCTCGAGCAACTGGAATTCCTTGCAGTTCACTTTCACAGTCATGTAAGGGTGATTCAAGAGGTTGTTGAAGGCTTCCGTCACCTCCACGTAGGCATTCCAAGCCTCCCATACTGATTTCTTCCCTTTACCAAAGAAAGCGGAAGTTGTGTCGCAGCCCGTGAAGCTGTGGAACTATAGGCAGTGCCGTTGACCTATCTTTTCCCAGAGCATGGCATATGGCATTGATATCCAGGTACATGAAGTTCTTTCCAGTTCCACAGGCTACCCAGATGGCTGCCATCTGATGCTGGCTGGTCAAGGAATGATACTTTCCTATCAGTATGACAACGACGTCTGTGTCGACAGTGCGTACCAAACAGGTGGTGCATCCCTTGTCCAGCGCATCTTTCAGGTGAACGACAATCCTTGTATCAGCCTCTTCATGGTCACATCGTGGCATGGAGTGGTCGGAACCTCTGCTGATCACATTGTGCCTGATGTTATGAAGACCTCCTTTCCGTCTGGCCAGTCATTGGAGCCTACTTTGTCTGAAAGGAACTGGAAAAGCTCCTCCTTGTTTGTGGGATCCCGGAGGAAGTTGGGCCAGTTGCTGGGCACCTTGGTTGGACCACCGACCATTCTCCGTACACCTTTTCCCCTTTTCTCTCTAGTTGACTCCTTGATACTGCTGGCAATGTAGCTGTCCCAGACCACATCAACTCTTCTGCAGGATTCAAGTAGCTTCAGGATGTGGGGGATGAAAGCACCATTAGCGTAGTCATTGAATGTAGTGACATTAGTATGAGGAAGCAGATACACCACAGCAGCACCGTCGAGAATTCTTGCATCCAGAAACGGCAGGGGTTCCTTCTGAGAGTTTTGTGGGTCTTGCACAAGGATACCAATGAGGTCGGACTTCTTTCCTTGGTGCAGTTTTCCTCTTTCAAATAGAGAAGGGGGGTGCGGATGATTTTCATGCTGGAATAAGGTTCCCATATCTGTATCCCTATTCTGAGCATCTATGTACAGACGAGAGAAGAGGGACACGTCATCTTTCAACAGGGAAACATCCTCTGACTGCTTGCTCTTCCCCTTGGATGGTGACCTGAAGAGAGGCAATGAGTTCCTCTTGATAGGCTCATGGATGGATTTCCTTCGTTCAGTGATGATAGCCTTGTTGTAGCTGTCGTACTGAGCCTTTCCCACTTCTTCTATGGTACGCACAGTGTTGGCCACAGATTCTTCAATCACATGCCGCGTGTCGAGTGCAAGCAGCTCGCTTCCTTCATCTAGGAAAGGGTTGCTCATCTCGTTGATAACTTTAATAAGGCCCAGTGTTTGCTCGTGAAATGTCTTCTGCGCAGACAGACCTTCTTCGTGGTGCAGGCGTTCATCTTCTGAGATGGCAGTGTACTCCCGCTCAAACTCAGTGAGAAGGCGTGCCTGCTCAGGTCCGGTGATCATCCACTTCTTGAAGGCTGCTGGGTTTTCAGTCAGGCCTACTGCTCCTCCAGGGCCCTTAACAAGCTCATTATTCTGTTCATGGGCTTGGTCGATCGGAATGCTGGAGAACCTTCTGGCTGTCTTCTGAACAACCCAGTTGCCTCTGACAACAAACTCCTCTTCGATTGTTGGAGGGAGGCTCTCCATGTCGCGGATGTGGATCGGGACCCATCTGGCATAATTCGGGTGGTCAAGTGCGAAGAACCATGGTGCCAGGGCTTTCAGAGACTCGACATACAGGGGAAAGTCTCTTTCTCTGTGAGCGCGAACGAAGGTGAGTCCCAGGAGTTCAATCTTCAGGATGGTGCCCCAGTACTGGAAGGTTGGACTCTTCGTGATCATGCTTTGTTTCCAGTCCTCTTCTGTCCTATCTTCAGTTGCTGCGCCAGCATGCACCTCCCTTCAGGTAGGCATCATGTTGCAGCTTGGAGAGTGCCAGAGCGCTGACTTGGTGGGCATGCCTGGTTCTCGTCAGGTTTGATGTTTTCAGGAAGGATTCAGCTGTGCCAGCAGAGGCTATGCCTGCCTGGGTTATTGCTGTCGCCCATCCAGATCCGTCTAGGTAGTTTCCAAGTGTCTTCCACACCACCATCTCCAGGTGGAGCCCGCCGAACATGACAACATACTGGTCTTCACCATGTGTGGTAGGCCAGTGCCACTGAATGAACATTCCATGCTTGATCATTACAGGTGTGGCTGCCTTCTCATTGAAGAGAGGCATAAGTTGAGTGATGGCAGCTTCTACTTCTTGAGCAGGACTGTCTTGAAACTAGGCATGGTAGGCGGACCAGGTATACAATCTCCCTTGACCACCTCTTCTTTTGCCAAGAGCTGACTGGCGTGTTCCAGCCATTTCTGTTCTTGTTCGCATGCCTTCTTCAGATGGCCATGTACAGCTTTGATGTCACGGGTTGGCTTGGGCACAGCCACCGACGCCTTGAGAAGTGCCATAGCTGGAACATCTGTGAAGCTGTGTGGCAGCTGGCAGCTTTGCCCCTCCTGACCTCAATGTTATTCGTTCTGGGATCTGGCCCCCGTTTGATGAAGTTGGCGACTGGAAGAGACTGATGCCTGTTCCATGGAAGGAACCTTTGCCGGTTGTGCTTGAGGGGTTGTAATCAAGGTTGTCTAAGGCCCCCACGGTGAAGAGACCTTGGCGGAGCTGGACAGGACATACTACACCTTTCATCTTCATGTTCTCACAGACGGCAGTGGCGACTTCATTCTCCACTTGCAGGACCCTGTCATAGCTGACACTGATGCCCAGTTCATACATCTTTGTGACCAGCTGTTTGGACCTTGTCTGTGTGTGCACATTGAGGCCGATGTACAGCGGAAGGGGTGGTTCACACTCTGATGAATGACGTGATCTAGCAACTTGGGGCCCTTGTGTGTCACTTGGGGCCCTCTGCTCACGCTTCTTGGTCTTCTTGCAGTTGTAAAGGATGACCTGTGAATCTGTGAGACAGGCCTGTGAATCCGTGGCGTCCTGGTCTTTCAGATCAGCCCCTTTCATCAGCATGGTTATCAGGGATTTGAGTTGGGTCGGGACAGCCTTCTGCTGGCAGTCACTGGGGAAGGCACCATCAAAGTTGAACCCGCTTGAGCTGAAGATTTCATTTCGTACAATCCTGGCAGCCTTCGCCAAAATCAGAGCATCTCCCTCAAAGTCCTGTTTGAACAGCTGCTTCAGCATTTGCTGCATTCCTTGTTCAAACACGAGTATCACTTGTTTCCCGTCACTTTGCTCTTGGGCGTGGGGGAAGTGATTCAAAACTTGCTCCTTGAAACGGCCCTTGTTGATCTCACTGGTAATACCAAAGTCCGCAAGGCGCTTCTCGTAGAGGTGCCTCAATGAGGATAACTTGAAGCAGAATGTACCTTCTTCTATCTCGTTTTCAAAGTGTGTGAGGAGTTCTGTGAAAGCTCTTGCTTTGAACTTCTTCACATTCGCAGATTCATCCTTGGAAGTTTCTCTTTGTCTCACTAGAGAGCGATGACGATTCCGAAGTCCAACTAGGCACGCCAGATGATACTTTGCTTCCAGGGCAATAAGGTCACCGGCTCTTTCAATCCTGTCCATTTACTCTGTCTCTTGCAGATCCCTGGCCATAGACCTGACATTATCATCTGCGTCTAGAGTTCTAAATTCATGCAGGAGTCCATCTTGCTTAGTGCAAAATATGCAGCTGGTCTTGTCGAGCGATTGGCGCGCCCGCCGGCGCCTGCCTTCAGTAGTGCCACTTTCAGGGGTAGCATCTCTCTCCCTCTTTTTTGCTCTTTGCAGTCTGTTTGCATTGAACTCTGAATGACAGGATTTGTGCCACTGTGCACAATTCCTGATGAGGTCATCCACAGTGATATCACTGCCGAAATGCAGCGGCACCGGCAACGAGTTCAGTTCTCTGAAGTGAGCCACATTTTCTAGGAATGATGCATAGGCCGCTGGTGCTGATGTGTCTGCTCCACATGCATTCAAGGGGCAGCGCAGGGATTCAGGTGTAGTTTGTTGGCAAATTATGCACTGTGTCCATTCCATCTTCATGAATTCCAGCCCTCGAAACCTGCAACACAAAGAAAATTGCAACATATAGCAGATTTAATGTAATATACAGGTAATTAAATAAACAAAAATAAAGTTCTATCGTGCAGGCATCTTGCTGTTCGGATCGTTTGGCGCCGGTTCTAGAATTAAAGCTTGGATTCTGAGGAATACCTGGAAAAAATTTGGTGCTTTTATCCGGCATGTCCCCATCAACTACCTAAGCTGCCTCACTTCTCTATAAACTACCCCTGAACCTGAATGAATTATTATGTTCCCTCCACCAACCGACTTTACTCCTAAACTCAATTAATGAAATCAACAAATACATGTGGCAGTCCAGGGATTCGAACCTAGGATGCTCACACCGAAATTCAGTGCATTTATCCATTGCGCTACGAAGACAGTTAAAGAATGGTGGACAAGCCTACGATTTATTGTGCAGTTTCGAATCCTGCATATCAATCTAAGCATGTACACAATTCCAACTGCGCTATCATAGGCTATGGATAGATGAATGGAAGGAGTAATTAATGGGGCCTTAACCCTAAGGAAAGCCTCTCTATAAACTACCCCTGAACCTGAATGAATTATTATGTTCCCTCCACCAACCGGCTTTACTCCTAAACTCAATTAATGAAATCAACAAATACATGTGGCAGTCCAGGGATTCGAACCTAGGATGCTCACACTGAAATTCAGTGCATTTATCCATTGTGCTACGGAGACAGTTAAAGAATGGTGGACAAGCCTACGATTTATTATGCAGTTTCGAATCCTGCATATCAATCTAAGCATGTACACACATTCCAACTGCGCTATCATAGGCTATGGATAGAAAATACGACATATAGCTTATAATTAAGAATTGTTGATGGAGAGGTAGGGTGAATAACTGCGGAATATCGCCATTTAAAGGGCCCAGGTCGCTTACTGTACAAAACAACGTGTCAGGCGCGGAAACTCCAAGAATTTCTGGTAGGGAGAATTGAGCTGCTTCCTATCCCTTTACGAAAAACAGCACATGGGTAGTCACTATTTCTGTTCTTATTTTCTCATCTTACTCCACTAATCATGACCTTAGTCTAAGCTATATATACTCAATCCCTTTTTTCCATACACTCCTTCCAGCTATTGAATTTAGCCTCGGCTTTCCAAACAATAATTGCTATCAGAAGTTAGATTAAACATAGCGGTCTTTAACGCTACTTACAGTTCACGATAACCATTATAAGGGGAGGGGTGTCTACTGGAGGTACTTAAATCTTAGAATAGAAACTCGGATACTGTGTAGGCCTATGTGAGTTTATTTAGCAGACAAGTAATAATAGATATAATTTACTATAACAACCCTATAAGATGGCGAGGACAAACGTTACAATAAGAATACAATATCTATAATAGAATCTGTGAGAGATGGGGAATGTGTTGGTGAAGAAGGGATAAGGTGTGTCTATTGTGTAAAGAGCAGGTGTTGTAGAAAGGGATCTTACGGTAATTGAATATAAGTATATCTCGCTCGACACTGGCTGACTTGCCTAGTGGAATTCAAGATTTAGTGTATCAAGCAGGTTGCAAGGATAGCGTGTGGATTGTTATATTATTCTACGTTAAGTAGGAATCCCAGCAAAAGATGAACAACAAACACCATGGTAATCCTTAGTTCAATACCCCAATGATTACCCAGGAGTGCTTGGTAAAAGATAAAAATGTGTCTAAACTTAACATGATGAGTGAAAGGAGGGGACAAGGATAGGCCTCACAACGGCTTCTTCTTCTCGTGTCTTCTTCTCCTTAGCCTTCTTCTCGTCACAAGCTGGTGGGTATTGATGGATTGGTCTAAAGTATGGCCCCATCATGTTGGCAGAAGGACTGGCTGATGTTGACTCACGAAATGTACTCTTTGATTCAAGGTTGTCCAAATTTATGGCCCAACCTAGCAGTGTCCACTTGATCCAAAGTATGGCCCCATTGTAAACACCTCGAGGAAAGTACTCGTTTAGGTGAAGAAGTGATCAGAAGTAGTACTCCATTTGGAAAAAATAAGGGTTGAGACCCAAGTAGGTTACTTGCCAAATATCTGTAACCTTCGGTATATCATATGATTTCTTCCCCTCTCGCCGGGTGATATCTTGCGGGAAAGAATGTCACTCTCACTTGAGCCCTGCAGGTCGCATTTCAACCCTTCCTGTTCTGGTTTGGCCGGGTCATTCAGGTCGGGTTGGTGAGGGCGAGGTTAGTGTGCCAATGGGGTGGAGTCATCAGTGCCACTCAATGTTTAGGTGGTGCCATGCGTGATAAATGACTTGTTCAAGGGTTATTTCTCCCACGCCGTGATTAATGGCCCTCTCAGGAATTGTCTACCCCTGAGTTGTAGAAGAAAAAAGGTTGTGAGAGAAAATGGCATTTATGGGTTGTTCGCTTAGACTTTTCTGGTACTGTTGTAAAGGGAGTGAAAAACTGTGGTCTGATATTGAATGTAAAACTTACTTGAGCTGCCAGCACAAGTGGGATAACCTTATTGGTTTTGCAGTTAGGTCTTGTAAATTACTAGTCCTGAGTTCAATCCCCCAGAAGTGAAGGCTGATATTATTGTGGAAGACCAGTTCAGTATCCAATCCAGTTTGGCTACTAAAGGTTTAAGTAAGATATCTGAGAGGAGAAAAACCTCTGTTACATTATGAAGATGAGAGGAATTCCTAGCCTTCTCTGGTACTGTGATGATGATGGTAATGTCGAAGATGATGATGACCAGTAATCTTGGGCATTACACCTAGTAATATGCATATCATAACTGCTCCCATAGAAGATCAATTCTAAAATTCTTAGACAACGCTTCTCAGACTAAGATTAACAGCAGTGGGTTTAACACTGAACCCTTGGTGGACTGCAACATGTTCTAGAAACTCATTGCTCTATGCACCTTTCACACTTGCGGCCATGTGTGAACCCTCATGCATTATGGCATGAACCAGCCACTATTCTACACCAAGTATTATTTTATTTATTTGTATTTTTGTCATAGACCAGTGCATGATACACCTTGGCACCCTATCAATGGCCAATCCAAATATCAAAGATGAGATATGGTACTGCACCCTGTTTTCCCCAAGAAACCTCTTTTACAACTGCCTGATATTAAAGATGATAATTCGGCAGAAAACCAAACTGTGTGTTGTTGATAACAATGCTTTCCTTCATCATACCTTCAATGCCTTACAGACTTTCATGTAGGTCAAGCAGTTTTAAATCCCTAGTTTCCCCTATGTTATCAATCACCTTTTCTCTTATACATTATATATATTTACTATTACACTTTTCCTACTAATATCAGGATTCTTTCCTTCCTTATGACAATGATTATCAACTCAGGAACTAATCTCACTTCGACCTTCAGTGACAATCCAAGAGCTCTCTCCTTCATAACAGCCTTCCTTTTGTTTATTGCACTGCTCACAGCAGACATTATCGTTATTATGGAAGGAGAGGGGGGGAGGGGGGGGGGATACAAGGTTTATTGTACTGAGCTGTTTTCTAATCCTTTCGAACTCCATGTTTAGTCATCTTTCTTAAGGGGGTCACCAGATTTTTTTATCATTCTCTCCTTTTCTTTCTTTCCCTGGCTTGTATCCATTCGGCCCTATTCAGCCAACTGTTTGAAGACGTTTATCTCATTAGGTGTCGATTTCTTCCTGGCGAGCGATAGCGAGCCAGCATTGTATGGATTTTTCTATTGAAAAATGTACAAATTTAGCTTGCTGTCAAAACAAAAATATATATATGCTGGCTCGCTACCGCTCGCCAAGAAAATATTGACACCTGGATGGGGGTAAATGTCTTAAAACAGTAAGCTGAATGGGGCCGAATGGATACAAGCCAGGGAAAGAGAGAAAAAGAGAGAAAGAGAAAAACAGCCGGTGACCCCCTTACCCCTTGTCTAGCGGGGGCTTTTGGGCTTATTTGGGCATATTCAGGCCCTCCTGAATGATAAATCAAGTATCTGCATGAAAAGAAATGTATTAAGCAAAAAAATAGGCGCTAAAAGCTTCAAAATAAGAACAGAACGAGCTACGTAGCACTCGTGGTTCTCATACAGTGGTACCAGTAACATGGGAGTTTAGCGTATAGCGGTATATTTTTCCCAGCTACGCTCACTACTGGCTACACTGCCGGCCTCTCGAAAACACAGGGAGGGTGAGTTAGTGGGTGGCGGTAGGCCCTGGGAGTCGGACGTGTGGCCCGCTGTGCTCCCGGCCATTTGCACTCTATTTTAACCCTTTAAAAGCCATAATAATGCTCCTAACTTACTGCAAATTGGCGCCAGGCTATAGCCGGGTGCCGCTCTTTAAGGGTTAATACACCTTCCAAGCAATATTGTGAAGGTGGGAGCATTGCATCATTGTCCAACTGTACATCTATTGACCATAATTTCATTAACACCTTGCAATACACACACTGTATTGAGGACTGGCTGTTTTTCGTACACTTTTAGTACATAATATTATATCATTATTGCTTCCACAAATATTGATGTGAAATTCTTGGCCGATAAAGTACAGTCAAGAGCCAAGGTTCTTCCCCACCTTTGCACAATTTCCAAGGTTAATGTATACTTAGAAACAGGTCAAAGAGGCCATACTCTTAAATGTCTACATTCCTAAACCGCCTGGGATTGATATAGGTTAGATTAGGCTAGATTTGTAAGCTTAATTAAAATGTAAAACTTGCAAACTAAACAAACCAAAATTGGGACAAGGACAATATAAAGTCAAATTAAATTATCAAAATCGCTATGTGGAAACAACGCTTACTAAAATGAAAATTATTAAATAAAAGAACACAATCCACCACATAGGGTGTACATTACTACATGAGCAAGTTAATCTGTTTCCCAAGCAAACTAATCGCACATATAACAACGCACTATCGTCACGTTAAAGGAAGTAGTCAAGTTTGGGAAGTCCGGGACGTTCTGGCAAATTTTTACTAAACTCTGCATTAAATAAAGAAACTACATGTTAAATGTCAAAATATTATTTAAAATCAAATTTGAAACATGACAAGACATTAACAATAGTACAAAATACAAATATTGATAAGATATCTATACTATTACAAAATAATATATAAAATACAGTACAGCACTCACTAACGATAGTGCTATCGGGTAGGTACCTGTAAGCATAGCATGCCTCAAGTGACCCCTATCAATAACTACCCTACAAATAACCTACATTTATAGCACAAATAAATTAAGGAAATCGCAAAAGTAAGCAATTGATACTATCGACAATGAATACATATAATATAAAGACAAATAATTGCAAAATATGAAGTAACAACAGATTTAAACAAAGAGTACTCTTTTAACAAGAACAATAAATTTAAAAAATCATCAATATTAATATTAATAATAGAAAAAGAAAAAGATAAAAAAAAAATACAGACAAAAAACAATAAATACAGACAAAAAGTAAGCAGAGGTTATACAAGAAACTTCAAGTTAAAAATGCTTGATTAAAATTATTGATGTCAAATTTTAGAATACAGTCACAATAATTGACCCTAAAAAGATTAAATTTATGGAACAATTTACTTGCCTCAAAACCACTGTCCACTAAGAGTCTGTATAGTAACCTAGCTCTAGCCCAAAAGTCATCTACTTTAGTGCAGATTTTACAAAATCTTAATTGGGAATAAAAACAATTATAAGTTATTTTACTATCGATATTACTACTAGGGAAAGGAAAGTTTATTACGTTAAAATTAAAATCATCAACTTTGTGACATACTTTAAGTATGCACTGTTCACTAACAATCTCTATATTTATATCAAGAAAATTTTCAACTTTATAATTTACGTTACATTGTGTGAGGGGAATAGAATTAGGGTAAATAAGTTTAGCAACTTGATTAAAATTTAACAAATTGCAAACAAGAATATCATCAATATATCTACTATTATTAACAGTTTAGCAAGTGCTAATTTTTCTGGGATTTTATTTTTCTTGCTACTGTCAACTAAGTCTTTTATATATTTAAATTCTAAAGCAAGCAAGAATAAGTCTGCAATTAAAGGGCTAGCATTTCCACCCATAGGAATTCCTAATATTTGTTTGAAAATGTACGGCCCGAATCTAACATAAGTATTGAAAAGGAGGAATTTAAGGGCATCTTTAAGTTTAGTTCTATCAAAATATACAGAACTAGTGGGAGTAGAGCTAAGTGATGCATTATTAAAATATGTATAAACATTTATGAAATAATTACCATTCCTAACGAACCTGTCAAAGTGCAAATCTATAATAAAGCAAAGCTCTGAATACTAAATCTAAAGGCAAATTGGTATACAAAGTTGAAAAGTCGAAGCTATGTACCGAGGTAACTTTCGGCATGGTATTTATTTTATCAATAACTTCTAACGAATTGTCAACACTCCAATAATAGTTAATGCCAGTTCTTCTCATGATGGTATTACAATATCTTTTATGAGTACTTTTAATGTATTTTAAGCAATTTACGACTTGTTCTGATAGAGTTTTAGTGGTAGCAAATTTTGCTCCGGCAATAAAGCGATATTTATAAGGTCTTTTATGAAATTTAGGTAACATGTATAATTTTGCAATGCACTTGTTCTTATCAGAAAGTTTAATATCAAATGTTATATTTTTCTTGGTATGTTCATCGATTAAGTTATCAATATTCAGATTATTTTGAATTTCATAAACAGAATTACCGCAAATATTTTTTACGTAATATGTTACCCTTAATACCTAATTCTTTTTTCATGTTTTCAAGATAAAATTTCTTACATGTGAAGCTATAATTATTGCTGGCTTTATCTACTGTAGTGATTACAAATGTTTATGTAAATTTATTAAATCAGCTTTAAAAGCTTATTATAATTATAGTCTATAAAATCTGAAAGATTAAATTCATTTTTAAGCGAGAAAATTTGATTTCTAATTAACTTAATTAATAATTTAGACCATGCTTCTAGTTCTCTCGCATCGCAGCACGCAATTTTTAACAATTTATCTTTTAATTTATTGACTGAAAAAACAATATCTTTTAAAATTATGTCCCATGTTACTTTATTACTCCTTATTCTAAATTTAAACCCTTTACGACATAGCTCCGCTAATTTGTCGTTTGCAATTTTTTTAACTAGTTCTACATCACCTGTTAATATGTGACATATCGGACTATAAATGAACTTTGCTAGTGCATCACGTCTGCTAGCTGGCATATCCATGACTCTTTCACACACGCATTTATTATTATTGAAAATATCATTATCTGAAAGATTTCCTAAAACTTTATTATAATTACAAATAATAGACCCAACAGGTCGTTCATATGAATACACTATTAATGGTTTGAAATCTTTACAACCATCTGGTAACATGGACTTAACTTTCTTTTAATTAATAAGACTGTTAACATTAATTTTGTCTAAAATTTTAGAGGAATAATTTAAAGTGGACATGACTTTATCTTTAATACGGTTATCTTTGGATTTCTTAGAATTAGCTCTAATATATCCCATAAAAGCAAAGACTATATTCTTAAATTTATTTGTGAAATTATGTTTATTGTTTAGAATATTTTCTATAAAAGGAGCAAAACTTTTCTTTTGTAGGCCTTTCAATGAATCTTTTAATTTTTTAATTCCGAAATTTCGATATAATGAATATAAATTATTAACAATAATTTTAATATCAGACCTGTTTTTCTTTTTATTAAATGTATTTAGTCCTCTGTTACCGTGTCTACCAGGTCTTCTGTTTAAAACAGGGAAGTTAAAATATGGGTTATTAAAATCGTTTTTTAATAAATCTTTATACAAAATGTTGCCTACATTTTTTATTTGATTGTTAAGTCCAAATGGATAGATGGTCATTAATTTTAGTTAGATTATGTTATGTTATGTTAGGTTCAATCTGGTTAGGTTAGATTAGGCTCAATTAGGTTAAACTGATTAAGGTTTTGGCCGTGGCCGTTTCGAAGTGTCCCCGTTTTGACTTTAGAGCGAATACTATAACAGAACGTCTGAACAATGGGGGACAATAACAAATTCGTCTGCTATTTTTCCCGCCTTTGGTTCGCACCAACCTAAATTTGTTGCCATCGAGTGAATTGAATTTTTAAAATCGCAGTCATCAAAATATCACTGGATTTCTATAGTCATGAATGTTACAGACATATTACTCTAACATTCTATTCAGTACATTGTCCAATATACAAAGTATTTATGATTAATAAAACATATTTGATTAGGCCCACAAAAACACACGGCAGTCATTCGAAAAATAGTCCTGTTAATATTTTAATAGATAGGTATCCATGTCCTAAAATTAAAATGATATGCATAAAAACTCGAGATGAACTTATAAAATAATCGTCATTAGCCACTTTACTGGATATTATAGCGCGTTTTTCAAAGGCACAAAGAGGCATAGATTACCATAGATTACCAGACACAACCAGACAGAAGCAGACAGCCTCCCGAGATTGTCTGGTAGTCTTTGGTCAGCTCGGCCAAGACCAAAGATTAACGGACTCTGGGGGTGTGGCCACCAGCCGGGAGGCATGACTCTGGTGACAGTTTCAGCCACTCACAGCCTTCGTAACAAGGCATGATTCAAATGTTAGACAACTGACAGGGGTGAGTGTTGTAAATATTATGTCCCTCATATACTTAAAATTATTATTTCGAATTAATTAGAGTCCTTTGCATTCCTATAGAGTTGGGAAGTAATATTATTGTTTAATTAACACATTTGTCTCTGAATTATGCTTTTTTATTATATATATTTAACAATTGCAGGTCTGCCATGAGCAACTTGCCAGTTTTTCAAAACATAAAAACTCTATGGTCCACAGTGTCTTTGAAAAACGCGCTATTAGATTATACAATTATAAACTAGTTTCAGATCTGGCAAGCGCATAATAAATTGATGCCAGTGTTCGCTACCCATAATAGTCATTATACGAAACTTCTCGGACAGTAAACATCTCTTCCCCACTTAACTTACTTTGTTAAATTTGACATTAGTTGTGCATCTCTGTGCACATTAGCAGTAATGGTGGTAGATATTTGTTTCTCACAGAAGGAAATCTTAGTATAATGTGGATTATAGTCTTAATAAAGGTAAAATTTTCAGTTATAGATTGTGTCGTGCGTGCGTGTGTGTGTGTGTGTGTGTATTCCAAGGTTGCCAGCGCACATCACATCTCCAAACTCGCCCAAAAGTAGCCCAATCACTTAATACCGCACAACAGACAATTTCAGCTATTTTAATCCTATCACACACATTTTCTGATATGTTTATCTTTAACAGATATGCATGCATGATACTATGAGTTCCCCAAATATAACTAGGCCTAGTCCCATATAGCCTACTGTATGAGTAGTGGCCTACGTGTCACATTTATATATTAATGAAATACCACATACATTATTATCACCATCATGCACTCATCAAATCTGCATCAATGTCCCAATCCCCCCTCACAAACAATCACTTAATTAGGCTATGCAGTCACCACCACATAGGCTACCATACATGTATAGTACAACCAACAGAAAGCCATGATGAACGTTTGTATGAAATGTAGCCTAGCTATAGGCTACTCCACACTCGACACCTCTACAACTTTAATAGTATATAGAACCAGCCCAATTCCGCTTTCCTCAATGTTAGTTAGGATAATACTTCAGAGGCTATCCACCCCATCACACTGTAAATCAAGAATATAATATCGTTTGAAATGGAAGCTCGCAAATCTACGCTTCTGAACGAATCCTAACTAGCCCAATGGTGCGAACAAAATACCTTGGCAACACTGTGTACGTATATTCTGCCGCGGTCAGCTGACGACCTAAACAGTCGCCCGTGGAAAAGGCAGTGTTGTAAATTTTTTGGTCATCATCTTTTTCGAATTTCCTGCATCTCCACGTATGTAATTTGCTGCCTCTGTGTTCTATGACATTCTGATTCACATTGATTGATTTCCTGTCACTGGTCTAATAAGAAATATAGCCGGTAACATATTTAGCTGCCCGATATAATAGTGGATTATAAATTGGTAACTTAAAAGTGCACGATAGCTTGTTTTGTAGGAAAGAAACTATAGTGCGCAGGCGCAGACATTCAACCTGCCAAATTCTACAGCTACAGAATATAATACCGTATGTTCAGCCAATTTCTACTGAAACACGTATTTGTTAGTAACTAAAAAGGAAGTAAATACAATACTTCAATGAGTATTAAAATTTCGCCCAGCCTATCACACCACATTAGATGAAACTAAATTTCTTGTTCAATAAGCTGATATTTATGTATCAAATTATGTTAATTATAATATATTCACTGCATTAACGAGTATATAACCATCATATTATAAATCTAGTAAAAATATACTACACAACTATGTGTCATAGATAAGTGTGCAAACTGTATTAAACCTCTTAAATCACGAAAGCCCTCAAACACCTCAATGGTGCATCACACACGATAGTCATTTGAATAAGACCCCCAGCGCCATCTGGATTTTTAGTACAGTTTTCCCTCATTGTAACCCTCGTACCCTCCCTCCACGATTTTGATGTATTTGTTCATGAGTTCAATCTTTCCATCGCCTTGATTTTAACATGACTCAGAGAAAAGATGTGATGTAACTACCAGCTGCACCTTCTCTGCACATCTGTATTGAATATAATATCAATTTAGCGTGAGGGAAATTGATGTACCTCATCTCTTACTCCCACGCTTAATTCATATTGTTTACCGGATTCGCCACACCTTGCAACAGTTCCTTCCTCCTCTTATTAGCATATTTATCCATGCTCGTTCCTCATATAGTGTTTGTATCATACACTCTTTGCAAAGTACTCCTCTAATAGTCAGGTTTGTTCCTTTCTAATGCTTTTATCGTCACAAAGTACATAATGATGATAGAGGCTGAGATTTCTATAATGATAGTTGGGATCTCTGTTTATGGGACAAGTATTGATTTTCTTGTAAACCTGTTTCTCTCTGTTGGGCTCCTCCAATCACAACCTTATCTCTGTTACCTGTCCTATCTCTCCAGTACGGCCATCTGTTCCTCCCAGCCGGCGGCGCTTGCGGCACTTTGGCGCAGCCGACTGAGAGGCTCTTCAGCAGTACTTCTTTGATTTCCCATGGAATTTGCTGAGTGCATTAATGAGGTAATCCTCTCTGGCATGGGGCCATACATTCTATTTTCTTTCTATCAGTCTAATGCAAACAAAATCTTGGTTTACTCGCGCTTGTTCTACTGCTGTCCGCAATAAAGAGGAAGCATAGAAACGGCATCTTGCTCTATTTATATTTCTGCCCGGAATTAAGCCAAATCTGTTCTTCGAATCGCTAATAACTCTTTCATCAATAATAAATGTTTAATTCTGAAACTTTTAATTCTAGCTCTTCCCAAGCTTTCTGACATCTAGCCAAAAACCTCTCCAACAATTTTACTTTCTCCTCTTTTCTACTATTTTCCACTCTGATGGCATCACAGCCATGTCCTCCTCTGACAAACCTGAACTCTTAGCTCAAACTTTCGCTAAACATAAAACACATTGGATGATTCCGGTGCTATGCTTTCCTCTCCACCCTCCTCTCACTTACGTATGCCTATTATCATTATCTTTTCTAAGGAGGTACTTTCTCCCCTCTCTGGGCTAAATACTAATGCTCCTTTCCCACATGTGCGATTTCTTACGATTTTCACCGGCGACACCCATATTCGTGACATGTCGGACAAGAAACGTATACCCTCGCATAATAATCGCATGCTTCGGCCGGCCTCGCGTGGACCCTTGCGGGTTGTCGCAAATGTTCGGTTTGTTTAAAATTTGGGACGAGGACTCACGAGGGTTCGTTGCTCTCGCAAGCATCGTCGATCATTGCAGAATGATCCGCGAGGCCTTCGGGGATCATCGACGACGACGGCGAGGGTGTTGCCCGAAAAAAACGTCAAAATGTTCCAAAACGTCGCACGATGGCCCATCGATGATCCCAGATCTGCCATGCGGATTAATACTCGCCGAGGGTGTACCTGCCAGGGGTACACTCTGCACGAGGCAGCAGAAGGCATGCGAAGGGCCTTGCTATGCCGCCGATGCTAACGACACACCTCGGCGAGGCCAAAGAGGATGTTCGACGAGAGGTGTGTAATAAAAAGGGATTATCACTCTGTACCTCAATTTTAGTTTTGAGGTGGGGTGAGGTCAGGTTAGGTCAGGTCTCCATTGTATCCATTGTATGTCTGTCAGAGGTGAGGTCAGGTCAGGGGGTATATAGGCCGCGGTACAGCTCCGAAAAGGTCATTCCACAGTTTCCAGTCAACAATCAACACACCACTCTCCAAACTATCAACACTCTCCATTTTACCATGGCTCCCAAGGAACAACCAACGCTGAAGAAGGTGGCGAAGAAGGTGGACAAGAAGAAGGTGAACAAGAACAAGGCGACCACGACAACTGTTGAGAGTGAGACGCCCGTCATCCAAGCCCATGATGTTCTGCTTGCCATGCCGGGTGCTGAAGGAGAGGGGACGTCAATGGACGTGGATAGGCCCCAGGAAAATTTGCCGAGCCAGCAACTTTTTCCCACACAGGACGAATTGGTGGTTGAGGTCCACAGGAGCCAAGATGACATCGACCAGATCAACATTACCCCGGAGGAGAACTCGTCCTCCGATAGTGACGATGCTGCTGCCACATACGGAGTCATAACTGCCACCATGGAAAACGACCTGGCAGATTGGATCCAGAATCACCCAGCCCTATGGGCCAAGTCAGACGCTCGTTACCACGACAAGAACTACAAGGTGCGCATTTTCGAGAAGAAAGGGAAGCAACTGAATTTACCAGGTAAGTGGGTAGGAGTTATTTGTAAATCTATATAATAGTTTGTGTGATGAACGTGGTGCTATGAACACATTTACACAATAATCTAACAACATGACAAGTGAAAAAATTTATATTTCTGTCGATTTCTAGCTCTTGCCCCTTTTTTTTTTTTTAAATAATCTCCCCTCAATCTCACCAAATATCAACATATTCTCTTGATGTTTTTAATGCACTCTCTCTCGTTTCCTTTTCAGCGGCTCATGTGTCCAAATTTTATGGAAACATGAGGACACGGTACGGGAAACTCCTCAACCTCACCAGGAAGAGCGGCTCCAAAGCCAAAAACCGGACAATGAGGGATCAGTGGATTTGGGACACATTTTCCTTCCTTAAAACCCGCAGAGTGCCAGACAATTATTGACCCTATGCATCTGCCAGTGCCAGAGGATTTTTTATTTTTATTTTTTTGGCTAAATCTATCAAGTTGGTTGAGAAAGGAAGGATAATGGTAAATAAAACACTCCCCTTGTCCATTTTCGCCAGAAATCAGGTCCCCAATGGTCGAATGTAGCTGAAATTTTCAGAGTAAATCATCAACTTTTATGGTATCGGAACGTATAGGTAGGAGGGTGGTGGGAGGGTGGTTTGGGGGATGGTGGGGGGAAGGTAGAAGCGTAATTGACTCGTATTACAAATATGAAGCCGATTGGTGAGGTAGTTTCGCCACCACGGATTTTCCTTTTTTTCCTTTTCTTCGTACGGATACGCTGGAAGTGGGTGGTGGGAGGCGGTTCGGGGTGTGGTGGGGGGAAGGCAGAAGGGTAAGGGACTTGTCACACAAATATGGAACCGATTGGTGCAGTCGTTTCGCCGCCACAGATTTTCCTTTTTTTTTCCTTGTGAGGCGACCGATAGTCAGCGAGTGGGTGGGGGGAGGGAGTTGTGTTGGTGGTGGCAAGAAGCCAGAAGGGTAAGGTACAGCTACTGACAAATGTTCGTGGGCTCTTACAATGATCTTTATGCAAATATTTCTGTTTAGATTGATGTTCAAAACAAATCAGCAATATATTACTAAATGCATAATATATAACTATTAATATATATGGTTGATTTTCTCTGGAAATCAGTCTAAATGGACATAATTACATACAGCACATTGCAAGAGCTCACGAACATTTGTCAGTAACTGTACAGTGTACATGTGGTAGAAATATGAAAGCCATAGATGCAGTCGTTTCGCTGCTACAATTTTTTTCGGCGAGTCTGTATATATACGGACCTCGCACTGGGCGTGACAAGACCCTAGTCCGT
This sequence comes from Paralithodes platypus, assembly GCA_032716605.1. Taxonomy (NCBI): domain Eukaryota; kingdom Metazoa; phylum Arthropoda; class Malacostraca; order Decapoda; family Lithodidae; genus Paralithodes; species Paralithodes platypus. The sequence goes on from CM064520.1 coordinate 37,630,577, forward strand.
ATATATACGGACCTGGCACTCAGCGGGTTAAGGAAAATGTTTCCCAAAAGGAACCAAGGATCAGCAGCAAGAAGGTACGAATAATGATATATGAAAACATTTGTTATATATAGAAACGTATATTTACATGCTCATATTAACTTTCGGTTGTGTGTAAGATTATTACTAAGAATGCTTGACAAGTTCGATATGGTATTTATTGTATTTTACTTTCAGATCCAGAAAATATCGCAGCCACAGCAGAACGTGGAGGAGGAGGAGGACGAGGAGGAGGTGGTTGTCGTGGAGGAGGACGAATCACAGGTGGATGACGCGATGGGCCAGCTATGGGAAGAGCTGTCAAACTCTCCTGTGATGCCCTCAACACACAGAAGGGGTGTGGGGGCAAAACGTGGACGTCTGGCGGCGCCCCTGGCCAAAGAAGATCGCCTGTATTTGAACAGAGTAAGCATTTAATCGTAATATATATATATAATATAATATATATATATCTATATGTATAGAGTTAAATATATTTATGCCTTTTTACTCATACTTTATAAGTTCTTTAAACAGAAAACTGAAATCATATTTCCATCATCACACTTCATCATGGTCATTAAATATCTTATAATTAATATTGTTGTGGCATTAATGTATGTTTTTTTACTTATTCAGCTCTTCAGAAAATACGAGGACTCCATCGACACGCGGGAGAAGCCGGGCCAGGGTAAATCATTGCTCCACACACAGATACGGAGCTACTGTGATGCCCTGGAGTGCAAGCTCATGAGGATAGACCCTCTGATGGTGGATGAGTTGATGTGCAACTTTGATCGGCAGGCACTACAGGCAATCCAGGCATCAAGACCTGGAGTTGTGGCGGCACCTACAACCATAGTTCCTGTGGTCATGAGCCTGGTGGACACACCAGTAACGGTGACACCTTTGCCAATTGTGTCAACGACCGACACCTACGTGGCCCCATTAAATTATCTGCCTGTCCACTACCAGCTACCACTGGCGTATCCTCCGGGCGACCCGCGGGCACCGACACAACTGCCGGGTCACCTCCTTCATCCACCTCCACTTCTTCCGGGACAACCTCCTCAACTTTACACACTACCCTACCATGGCCAACCTCCACATCTCTCTACCCCAACCACGTTGATGCCAGGGACAACACCTTCACCTGGGCTCTTCCCAATTTTGTCGCCTGGGCAACCACCAGTGGCCATGTCACCTGTCACAACGATGGACATGATGATTCATACCCCTGCCGCGTCAACCAGCATGGTCGCCCACATTAAAACCCTAGAACGGTTACGGCGGGAGAATTTCTCCCGGGCGCAAGAGGTGATCACGTGATTCACCCATGTGGCAGCGTGGGTCTGGCTTGGCACACCCAGTACCTTCAGTCCATTGTCTGACTTGGTTGAGGGTGGGTGTGCGGTCCAGCTAACTCGCTTGGTTTTGTCCCTAAATCACATTTAGGGAGAATTTCTCCTGGAGTTACCTTTTACGTGTGTTGTGCAGTCCATGTGAAATAGCTGAGGTAGAAATAGCTGAAAGCTGAGGTAGAGGGATGGGACTCAGCCATGGTATGCTCCCATCACCCAAGACTGCACACACCGCAGGAGAAGCCAATCGGGCCAGTATTTCTTTTTTGCCTAATTAATTAATATGGTTTTAAAAAAAAAATCACTTTTTAGTTACGTTTTTGAAATTTAAAAATCATTCATACTTTAAACTACAATTTACATTTAAAATAGGCTAAATGAAAGAAGAAAAGCTCTATTTTCATTGTGTATTTTCAAAATAAAATAATTTTCTACATAAGTATTTTTTTTCCCTTTTTCATTTCCGGGGGAAATTCTCCCGGGGTTACCTTTTACGTTACTGAAATCCAGGGTTACCATTCTAGGGTTAAATTAATAAATTAATTTTGTTTTTTATGTAAATAAAGGTATTAACAAAAAAAACTACAATTTTCTATTATTTTCCCCTCTTCCCTGTTTCATTGATGATAAAGTATACTTTAAAATTCAGTTAGCTTCTTTGTTAAAAAATGATCTAAATTGTTCCGCTAAAGTAAAAATGTACAGTGATTCAGCAAATACCTGGATAAATTAAATAAACTTATTTATGAGACATTGGCGGTACAATATCTATAATATAACATTTTAACAAAGAAAACAAATCTTATATATTTCTTATACACAAAATTTAGATCATAAGAAAAACTTAATAAATGAATAATAAATAATATTAATATTTAATACACAAAATAAAATACATACAAATTGTTTTAAAAGAATATTAAATAATATTGAATGACTTGAATGTTAATACTTGATACTTTGTGAATATAAGAAATTGTTAACCCGTCGAGCCCCGGCTAGTTATTAATAAATGTACCACCAGAACCCGGCCGGTTTTGAATTTTGTTTTTTCCAGAAACAATAGCGAATGGGTTAGGAATGAAGGAAAAAACACAAAAAAACGATAAAAAAGCTCAAAAAATGGTCCTACAGAGCCCCCGAAAATGGATTTTACAAGAGTAAAAAATTGAAGGCAATTTCCCCCAAAAAACATGTTTTTGCGCGCTCACGCGCACGCGGTTGGACTTTGAGAGTTTTCAACCATCGGTATGAGTGCGTGGGATACTTACACAGTTCCCATACAAATCTGAGCCCTCTAGGTAGAGCCACTCTGAGCCTTACGACTGAGCTAAAAGGGTGACTCATCAGGCGAGTCGCTGGGCTTTGGCGTTACATACATAGGTGACTCGTCAGACGCGTCGCTGGGTCTGGCCGGGTTAATATATATACCTACGAAAATAATAGCATAATCAAATACTCGAACAAGAGTTCACAATGATGAAATGTATTTATAAAGCGATGGACGAGTTCATTCAAGCCGTGTGCTAACCCTGGTTCGATTCCCGGTGGATCATATAATAATTAGAATAATTTCATTGGTAGTCTTTGGTGGATTACTGACTATTCCGCCCTCAGACCATTCCGACTAGAAGATCCCGCCCGCTTAGCTGGTCCTTCCCGCCCGAATGTTGTGGGTGGGAAGAGCCAAACTATCATCCTTCCTTGGCTGATTCCGCCTTCTAAGATTAGACCGTCCCGCCCGACCTAGCTAAGCGGGCGGGATCTTCTAGTCGGAATGGTCTGAGGGCGGAATAGTCAGTAATCCGAGATAAATTAGTTGCTAAGGGATTCAATTTATCGTCAGTTAAAAATGGACAATCATTAAACGATTATTTAAAACAGAGTAAATGGTCTATGTCTAGCCTACTATCATGGTATTCTTATTGACTATTTAAGGCTATTTCACATCATATCGTAATATCCACACTTTCCCTTAGATGATAATGTACCGTGCGTCAGCTATATACTAGTCTGACATACCGTATGAGTCGATAAATCGCTACAGTTATGTTATACAACAGGCAATAATGTACCTACTATTCACATTGTTACGTTATGAGCGGGGTTCGAACCCATAACATAAAGAAACATTCCACTAAACACCACAAAACGAGGACTTATTATTTAGCCTCACAATGCGGAAAATATGACTATCAGTTTCAGTCAAGAATAAGTGGTATGTTAAACTTCCACAAAACTAGCAACTCTCTTTGTAGTCAGTAAAACCTTGGTAGGTGAAAAGATGTGGCAAGTTCATAAAATATCAGTTGATATCAAATGGCTGTTTTAGCCTAAAAACCCCAAAGTTATTCCTTTCTTATCACTCGTTCAGAATTAGTTATCTTTAGTTACTTTGACTTAGATTTATCCCAACAATCAAAAGAATAATATATTAGCATATAAAGGTAAAATGTAAAGAGTATGTAAAATATAATTATAATTTACTTAAATGATTAATTATACACAAAAGTTACTTCTAGTGAAAATATCAAATTTGAGAAACATTGATGAGAAATAATAAAGAAACTCCTAAGAAAAATAATACATAGTTATATAAATACCCTCCAAGAGAGTAAGTGAAAGCAATCAATAAACATAGAAAAAATCCTAGGCGATACTTATTCAACTCATGGTGATTCTTTTACAAACGAACTCAGGGCAGGTCAGCTTAAGATGGTGGTGGAGAATACACTACTTTGCCGTTACGGTACTTTCGACTTATATACCCTTAGCGCACCTGGCTCTCATACAAACTTCTCTAACTGTATTAATCTCAACTCCTTATATACTTGCTGAATTAAAGTATTACTTTTACCAAGAACTCTATGATTATCTTTTAAACATTACTTATGATTAGAAAAGCCAAATACATTATTACCTAGTTATAATCAATATCATTCGTACGTCAGGCAACGAAGAAGAGCAAAGGGGTTGGAAGAAAGGGGGGAGAATGAATAGGGTTAAGAGTGTAGGACGATAGGGGGTAGAATGGAATGTGAACGAAAGGGGGGTAGTCTGCACCAAGCCTCCCGAGACCACCTCACTAGTTATTGTACACACTTGAACAAAAATATCTTCCTATATGAAACTAAGCTGTCTACAGGTCGAATTAAATATACCTGGCTCATAACATTGCATACGATGTTCAATCATAAATAATTAAAGATCGTACCCACCATAACAAGCATAATACCTCAATTACAACCAGTGACACTTGAATGAAATATAAATCCCTAACAACATATTATTCTCTCTCTCTCTCTCTCTCTCTGGAATATTTGATAGCCATATGAAGCTATGGCTATCAAATATTCCCGAGAGAGAGAGAGAGAGAGAGAGAATAATATGTGAATAGTAGGTACATTATTGCCTGTTGTATAACATAACTGTAGCGATTTATCGACTCATACGGTATGTCAGACTATATATATATATATATATATATATATATATATATACAGTATAATTATATATATATATATATATATATATATATATTATATATATATATAGATATATATATATATATATATATATATATATATATATATATATATATATATATATATATATATATATATATATATATATATATATATATATATATATATATATATAATTTGTACATTATGAGAGATAGGCTACTTATGTCTAGTACGATAGTAACCAATATTAAAAATCCAGTTAAAACTAGAATTTGTATGACCAAGGAAAAGAAGTACCTGTAGCCTATACTATGGAGTGGGAGGAGTAAATATTGTAATTAAAGGTGGTGGGGCGTCCGAAATTAAAATTAATTTATAATGTATTTAAAGAGATGTTTATATCGCCAGTAATCAACCTGACTACTCCTTTGTCAAAACTAATCTTCAATATTAGAGAGCAAATCAAAAATAGATATTGAATTGCGACCCCTTGAAACTAGTACTCACGTGAGGATGTGACGTACGCCCAGGCAAACATTTGGGAAGTAAACATCAGCAAGTATAGCAAAAATGGTGAATAGGTGTGCTGTTTTCGGGTGTAGCAACATCCCTGGACCAAACATAGCACTACACAAGTTTCCAAGTGATCCATACCATTGTAACAAATGGGTGAAGTTTATACAAAGAACCAGAGTGTGGGAGGCAAAGCCCAAAACAAGCTTCATATGCAATGGACATTTTCTGATGAATGCTTTGACAATAAAGTGCAGTGGAGTATGGGTATGGCTAGATGCACCCGCTGATTGCCTATACGGACTGGGGTCTTTGTCACGCCCAGTGCCAGGTCCGTATATATACGGACTCGCCGAAAAAAAATCGTAGCAGCGAAACGACTGCATCTATAGCTTTCATATTTCTACCACATGTTACCTTACCCTTCTGGCGTCTTGCTACCACCACCCCAATCCCCTCCCCCAATCCACTCGCCGACCATGGGTCGCCGCATCAGGCCATCACAAAGGAAAACAAGGAAAATATGTGGCGGCGAAACGACTGCACCAATTGGTTCCATATTTGTGTGACAAGTCCCCTAGCCTTCTGTCTTCCCCCCACCACAACCCCAACTTCCTCCCACCACCCACTTCCAGCCTATCCGTAGATCATCACATAAAAAAATGAAAATCCGTGGTGGCGAAACTACCTCACCAATCGGCTCCATATTTGTAACAGAGTCAATTACCCTTCTACCTTCCCCCCACCATCCCCCAAAACACCCTCCCACCCATACGTGCTTGCCAATTTCAGGAGTCAGGAGAGTGGATAATATGGGCTAACTTAAGCCTAGCCAAAATTATACAGTCAGTGTCGATGGATATAGGCCTAACCTAGGCTAAACAAAATTATTGGCTGAAATTCAACTACTAGCAACTATGTAGCCTAAAAAAAAAAAAAAAAAAAAAAAAAAAAAAAGTCTATCGCCGCGGTTTAAGTTCCCGTCTATTTTTACGGCGATTTTTTCTGTTATTTGCGCCCTGTTGGCAATGTATATGATGATGACAATAAGTCATGGAGGCGTGAGGGGCGGGCTTTCATTATTGTATCCAAATGCAGTCAAAATAGACGGGGACATGATCGCTAGCGTCCGCCGCGGCTCCGAGTAGTGTAAACAAGGCGGGCGGTAATCACAGCTGCTTCTCCCTCCTCTCCTGCTGCTGGATCTCGTCCTACAGGTTCATACATATAAGCCTGGACACCACCAATATTCATCACTTGAGGTTCTTTGCCATAATCACGGTTATCACCCTCAGTATTGGCAAACGAATCGGAACTACTGTCACTATCCTCCATTTCCACCTGTCAGAAGAGCTTGTTGTGTTCCTGGGCATACGTCATCAGAGCGCTTAAACTCCGAATCCAGAAAAGTGTCACCCATATCCTATTTTGGCCATTATATAAATAATTAAGCCATTGTAGCAGAAAATATTGCACCAAAAGCTATAGTGCACACTGCCGGTAATGATTGTGGAGGAAAATAATAGCATGCACACCCACCTTTAACCTCTGAAGTGCGCATGGGGGTAATTGGAAACGTCCCCCTGTGCTGACGTATTTGAGGTGTTTCCGTCACTAAAATATTCATTGTGCCATTAATAGCATTAATACTTATCCATATGCGCCTATTATGGGTTGATTATAAAGGTATTAACCTGAAACAATAATAAAACGAGTGAAAACAGCGTTTGGATGGTCAAAATCGGAGATATAGCCCGCGAGTTGTATAATGTATGGGTGAGGCAATCTGCTTTCCCGCCAATTTCCCCCAAGGCCACTGAGACACAGTCGATCGATACTCTCTCTCTCTCTCTTGCACTCGCTTGCTATCAGTGATGACCACACCCTCCAATCGGATTTCTAATGTTAGCACGAAAATATACCTCAGAATAAGGGAATAACAGGGAAAATAGGTGATAACTGAAGGAGAGGAGGAAAGTGGGGAAGGAGGGGAGGTAGAGGACTGAGATTTTGCATGGCCCAGGGGCCAAAAAAAAAAAAAAAAAAAAAATAAATTTTTTTTTTTTTTTCGATGTCAAAAGTTGATTTTTTTTTTCTCTGACTCTTAAGAGTCTCCCCGCAGTGCGCCGGGGGAACTCTTAAGAGTCTCCCCGCAGCTCCCGGGTTAAGGGACCAAGGCGGTCCTCTAATTACAGATTATACTCCTCCCACTCACTAATACTCTAATTTGTCTTACTGCTTCACCTATTGTATATATATATATATATATATATATATATATATATATATATATATATATATATATATATATATATATATACAGTATATATAATATAAATAAGGGTGATATAGATGAGGTATTAAAGCTAAAGAACGGCAACACAACCCGCTCAAATGGTTTCAAGTTAGATAAGTATAGATTTAGTGTGTGTGCATATCGCTAGAAAGACGAAGATGAAGAGGAGATATATGATAGGTGTTTAAGTGGATGAAAGGTATCTATAAGGGAGAGATATTAAAACTTAATAACGGCGAGATCTATCTATCTATCTATCTATTGCCTGACGCCGTGATCCCCGAAGGGGTGGCCACGAACGAACCGCCCCCATGCACCTCTGTCCCCAGTCAGTCGACGCCCCTCCCCCCAACCAGCACCGTCTTCGTTCATGTACTTCCTCACTCCATCCTTCCACCTCTCATTCGGTCTAACTCTCCCTCTCTGTCCCTCCACCTCCCGTTCAAATGGCTTCAAATTGGGTAAGTTCCGCTTTATAAAAGATCTAGGTAAGCACTGGTTTGGGAACAGAGGTGTAGAAGTGTGGAATAGATTGCCTAGTGCAGTGATTAGGTCAGAAACGGTAGACAATTTCAAGTGCAAACTGGATAGACACATGAAAGATATGGGTTGGGTGTGAACGGGATATGCCTCTTGTGGGCCGGTCGGCCTTATGCAGATTTCCGGTTTCGTGTGTTTTAATATACAATCAATCAACGTAAACTTCATAACAATTATATATAGTTATAATACAATACCTCCAATTACAATATACACCTACCACACCTTAATCATGTTCATAGTTTCACCTAAATAATGTTCTTAGTTGTGTAGTAGAGCAAAGCTAACAATAGATAGCCATAATTGTGATATTATACTTTATCGGGTACAGTACGTAATATACAATTACAATAACATAAATACACAGAGTATTGGTATTTTCTATAAAAAACACAAAATGCTTAGAATTATAAGAAAAAGTCACCATTTCGCTAGCCTACGATTGATACTATCTTAATCTCAAAATTGCGTAATGTATGTTGTTTGCACAACACACTAAACACAATATATTGCTTACCATTATGAAGACAGAGTGACGGTACAGCTTCTTTCTTCAGGAGTCTCTTGTTCTTTGGACTTCCAATACCAAGTAAACGACTTTTCATATCATCAACTAAGTCATCTTTGGTAAAGTGGACAGAACAAACAATAGCATGCTCTGGATTCACGACATCAGCTCGGCGACACAAGTTTATCCATATTTTCCTGTACTGTTCATTTCTTGGAAATCGATAATATCTAATGTTTGTACCTGCTGTCTTAGGTGTGCTGTGTATGTGGATCCTGGGTGTGACAGAGATCTGCCTTGTGTGGGCCGATCGGCTTTTTGTAGAACATAAGAACATAACATAAGAAAATGGGAGTCTGCAAAAAGACGATCGGCCCATACAAGGCAGATCCCTGTCACACCCAATCCCAATTATAGGCCCAACTCACTAATACCTTGAGTACTGCCCCCACCAAAATGGTCAGGGATTAACACAAGATTACGGGGGTCTGCTGAGCGCCGATTGGCCCACACCTGGTAGATCCCCCTCACACCCAACCCATCTCGTCCATATGCCTATCTAATTTGATCTTAAAGCTCCCTATCGTTCTTGATCCCACTATATCACTTGGTAGCCTATTCCACCTATCTACAACTCTGTTACCAAACCAATATTTGCCTATATCTTTTCTGAAACAAAATTTATCTAATTTGAAACCATTTGTACGAGTTCTTTGGCTATCACCGAGTTTTAGTAAATTTTTCATGTCCCCTTTATTAATCCCACTAACCCACTTGAATACCTCTATCATATCCCCTCTAACTCTGCGTCTCTCTAACGAATGTAAGTCTAATTTCTTCAACCTTTCTTCATACGGAACATTTCTAATATTATGGATCATTTTTGTCATTCTACGTTGTACTCTCTCCAATGAATCTATGTCCATTCTGTAATAAGGACACCAAAATTGAACAGCATATTCCATATGGGGTCTCCCTAATGACAAGTAAAGTTTTAAGATAACATCAGCAGTTCTGTTACTCACACTCCTAGATATGAACCCGAGAATCCTGTTTGCCTTGTTACGAACGCTTATAAATTGTTTTCTAGGCTTCAAATCATTGCTAACAAACTCACCTAGATCTTTCTCACAGTCTGAGTTTTCTAATTCCATATTAGCTAGTTTATATTTAAAATTTGTATGCATCTTCCCTATCTTTATTACCTTGCATTTGTCAATGTTATACTTCATCTGCCAATTTACTGACCATTCGTGTAAGGTATCTAGATCCCTTTGCAGACACTCTACTGTATATCTCTATCTGAATAAATTTTTCTCCCCATTTTGGTATTGTCTGCAAATTTACTTATCCTACTAGTTATACCTAAATCAAGGTCATTTATGTATATAATAAACAACAGAGGACCTAATACAGATCCCTGGGGGACACCACTTTTGACTGCTCCCCATTCTGACTTGGTACCATTTATGCTGACTCTCTGCTTCCTACCAATTAGCCATGACCTAATCCATCCTAACAACGCCCCACCTATTCCATGTGCCTCAACCTTTCTCATCAATCTCTCATGAGGGACTCTGTCGAAAGCATTACTGAAGACTCCCATTTTTTTATGTTCTTATGTCCCATCCCCCGGCCCCCCCCCCCCCCCATCCTCACCTGGGGTCATCAATGGAGATTCACACCTATATGACAAACTAATAATTATTCACACCTTTATGAAAAACTTATAATTGTTCGCACCTTTATGAAAATCTTATAATTATATCTTAATGAAACTTGAGAGTGCATTGGCCAACTTGTGCACTTGTGCATTGGCCAACTTGTCATTGGCCATCTGTAAATTGTAGATATTTACCAGTGAAATACAGTACAACAAAAATAATAAATAATAATAATAATAATAATAATAATAATGATAATAATGTAATAATAATAACAATAATGATGATAATAAGAATAACAATAATAATAATAATAATGACGACAGCAAGAGAAGTTATATTCCACCAGTTTATCTCGACAATGTAGGCTACTTATATTTTTACATTCTAGCTAACACTTTAACTTCATTGTTGATCATCCGTATAACTTGTTCTGTGACATCATTTAAAAGAGGATTTCTACAAGCCATTAATTTGGTAACAGAGTTGTAGATATGTGGAATAGGCTACCGAGTGCCATTGTGGGATTACGAACGATATAAAGCTTTAAGCTAAAATTATATATGCATAATGGACGGAATGGGTTAAGTGTGAAAGTGATCTGCGTGTGTGGGCCAATCGGCTTTCTGCAGACTCATGTTTTCTTATGGTTCGGAACCTCTTTCTGTATTTATCTGGTTGGGTGTGAATGGGATCTGCCTCGTGTAGGATGGTCGGTGCTATGCAGATTTCCGAGTTCTTATTTTCTTATGGTTATCCGTATTTTTCTATATCTATCGTCTATCTGTCTATCTATATATGTTTATCTCTTTAACTATCTAAACTGTAAACATATTATCTATATATACCTTTACAAATGTGAAATGACACATTGACATACTGCGATATAATGGAGCCGATAAAGCTTCCACACTAATGAATGAATTATTCAGTGCTGCAGTGTCTTCATATGCTTCCTTTCATTTAATTTACACTATCTTTGGCTCAGTGAATTCATCTTATTAGGAATATCCCTCACAGTCAAGATATTAAAAACAATTATCTCTCATATTGCGATGTGCGATGCATAAGGCGTTGATTTGCGGTGTGAGCATTCTGGGTTCGAATCCACGGACTGCCACATGTGTTTGTAAATTTCATTACTCGATTTTAGGAGTATAGTTGGTTGTTGGAAGGAACATAATAATTTATGATATCCTTTAATATTATTAGTATTTAGTTGTTAAGATTAATGATATGTGGTGAGGTGCGTGATAACTAAGATATAATATTTCACGCCTGTGATTTTACAAACATATTGATATATGACATTGTATTTTCCTTTAATAACACCATTAGCACTGACCTTACCAAAACGGTCAGAGGTCAGAAAGTGTTTTATTAATTTGTTAGGTATAGAAAAATATGTTGCTAAGGTATTTAAGTTACTGTCAGATGAAATGAAACCGAGTATAATGGATATTAGAGCCGCAAACTAACCTTGCCTTTAGTGTCCCCAAGATGGCGCTAGGGTCAAGGCTTGTCCTTAATTACTATCTATAAATGTTGTCTGTCCCTCCCTAATCCACCGCCTCCTTAGCCTACCCCCGGCCCATTAAAGGTCGAGGCGGGTCATCTCGCTGCTTAACCACCTCGCATTTCATATAATGTGACTATCCTCTGTTTTGTTTTCCCAACTAGCGGTAAATTGCTATAAGAACATACAAAACATAAGACAATGTGAATTTGCAGAAAGCCGATTGGCACACCCAACCCCAATTACAAGTCCTAATTAAGACCCTACTCAATCGACCGCTGGGGATCTATATTATTGAGTGATTTAATATGTAGTATCACTACGGATATATTATGTACATATTAAACAAAAGTACATAGGCTACACAATTATAACAAACAAATTCTTTTGGATCCCATTGTTCAGTCAGTTTAGTTAACATTAACAGTACTGATGGTAGTCTTGGCCAAATATCGACTAGACTAACTTACTAAATAAGAAAATAAAATTGGATGCACATCTTAATTAGAATCATTTTCAACTTACATAAATAAAACAATTCTAAAATTTAGCATATTAAGATATAAATTGGTAATTAGGGCGAGAGAACGGATATATCTATATTGTTGTAATTTGTTAGCTGTGGTTTTATAAATGGTATATTGTTATTGGGAAGGATCTTTCTACCCCTTTCCCCATATAAACTACAAAAGGTAATTATGAACCCATTGCACAATTTTAAGAACACGATCACAAGTCCTACAACTGATCATTCAAATCCAGAAAGTACCGGTCTAGAAATGGCTAACAACAAATGATTCGGTAGGTCAATAATATTAATGAGAATACTAATGGATGACTTAGAGGATAAATGTTTCCTAGAACGAATAAATAAAAAAGGGACATATACTGTAGGTAGGATCAGGAATGAAAATAAATAAAAAAGGGACATATACTGTAGGTAGGATCAGGCATGAAAATAAATAAAAAAGGGACATATACTGTAGGTAGGATCAGGAATGAAAATATATGATTGTCTTCTATCATCATCATGTTAACCCCTTGAGGATTTCAAGGCTACAGGCTTTTTCACGGCTATATTAAAAAAATTGCCCCATAGCATAACATGGGGCCGAGCTGTCTTGCCGTCGTGGCCGAGCTGTCTCAAAATTAACTACTTAAGTTAAACATTAATTAACTAAGTTGACTAGTTGATTAACAAAACTGACCCAACTCTGATATATATATGAGCGTGTGCGTTGGTGTAATTTAATGATGTGTTTTAATCTAATCGTCACTCATACACGCAAGGTTATTATGCAAGATCAGCTGAGGTTGTGTGAACCACGGTATAGTAGCATTTATTACTATACCGTGGTGTGAACCATACAAATGGGCGGGACGGTCTAATCTTAGAGGGCTGAATCAGCCAAGGAAGTATTGATTGCTTGGCTCTTCCCGCCCACAACATTCGGGCGGGATGGACCTAGCTAAGCTGGCGGGATCATCTAGTCGAAATGGTCTGAGGGCGGGAAAGACCTGCTCCCGTCTTTGGTGTGGTGGTGATATTAATGAAATATAAAATACAATGCGTGTATGTTTGTACGACTGACATACCTATGTCGATTGTCACGTACGCCACACTGAGCATGAGTGTGTGTGTGTGTGTGTGTGTGTGCTACACACAATCAAACTCATAACAGTATAAATCAATTAATAATTTTGATTAATGATAAAGACGTATGTTACCTTAACAGAGATTATTAATATATTACTTTACCTATGAAAACAAAAAATATATAAGCAAGATAAAGATTGTCATATACCGCATTTTCCTTTACCATCATTATCTCCGATAGACTGGAAATGGTGTCGTATTTCACACCCAAATGCCATAAAAGGGTGTCCAATATCAAGCCAACTCAACCCTGCTCTTCCACAGGGTCTAAACTCAACCAGATTCAGACTTTCGGAACTTGATAACAGTTTTAAGACTTTGTGTATATATCCATATACAAATAATCAATTTGGATGTGATAATTATAAATGTACCTAGCTATATCCTCAGAATATCCGAAAGAAGCGTCATAATCCTATAGAAGGCCGATAACCTACCGGAGTTATTATATATAATACCTCAAAGTAAGCGATTATATTATAGGAATAGTCATCACAATTTTTTACAAATTCAACTAGATCAAAATAATATAGAAATGATGGATCATTAATGATTGATCTTGATATGTAGGCCTAAAGCATGTTGTTTATAAACATTGGCCGCAGCCGCGGTGCCACTCCATTCGAGCCTAATCTCGATTATATTTCGGTGTATTCTTACTTAAATGTATATCATTCGGGTTGATTAGGTTACACAATACAATATTACTAAGTAACAGTACACGCATATATATAAATATCATAACATTTGTGAAATATAGGTTCGACCGCGCTAAGCACCACGGCTGCGTGAGGGCCAGTAGGAACGTAGATATATCGAGTGGTGGGTGGCTGGGTGGGGTATCTAGCCTCGTGACCTTGACCAAGAGTCAAGTTCAGAAAATCAGGGTTCGTCACGGTAATTAATCCGTCACTCTTCCTCAGAATTATTGAAATGTCTATGTATGCGAATATTTCTTGCTCTACTATTAAACAAATAAATGTTTTATAATTTCACCTAATATGTAATGTCACAACACATCTTAAATTGTATATATTCAAATTTATTGCCGATATGTTCTGTTGTCGATTATTCCAGTCCCTGACACCACCTAATGATATTTGGTATATTACGCTATTTCGCTTTTATTTTGTCTTTATTTGCTTTGTAATAATTATTCTGCAATGCATATTTACTTTCATTCTTAAAAATAGTCAGGAAAGGTTGTCCATATAATGTATATATTTAAAAGTCTGGATCGCCCCTTGTCATTTTGTGCCACCACACTTTAATGAGAGTGGGTTATCAGACTTTGGGGTGACACAAAATGCAGCTCTTAGCTGCATTTTGTGTCACCCCAAAGTCTGATAACCCACTCTCATTAAAGTGTGGTGGCACAAAATGACAAGGGGCGATCCAGACTTTTTAAGGTCAGATTTCGAAACTATTACAATTATTTCAAAGTTCAGAGATTATCAGATTGGTTTGGAAGTCGAAGTACACAATTTCAGTTCCATTAGTTTAACAAACATTTACATAATAAATGATAATATGCTACTTAGAGGGTTTAATAAAGAAGGATTACTTTCCCGATATCGTATAAGCGTACGCAAGCTGTTGTTCTTTTGTTTTGTTTTAAGAACGTCAACAAACGCTTCGTATATTTGGGGTTCTTAGTTATACATTAGAACATATTTATAGTTTGCACACTCTTATAAGTATAAACACTTACTTGTTAAAGAGTAAATACACAAAAGCTCAATTTCGAATGATCGTGAAGGGGACTGGACGACTCGGCCCATGGGACAACTCGGCTCGGACAGCTCGGCCCACTTTTGGACAACTCGGCCACGACGGCGAGACAGCTCGGCCCATTATTTGAGACAGCTCGGCCATGACGGCGAGACAGCTCGGCCTATTATTTGAGACAGCTCGGCCATGACGGCGAGACAGCCCGGCCTATTATTTGAGACAGCTCGGCCCCATGTTATGCTATGGGGCAATTTTTTTAATATAGCCGTGAAAAAACCTGTAGCCTTGAAATTCGTGATTGTATCTAACCTTGTGATATAGACGTGAAAAAGCCTGTAGCCTTGAAATTCGTGATTGTATCTAACCTTGTGTGTGTATATAGGCCTCTATATATATATATATATATATATAATGACGATCAGACTAAAACACGCCCAGTAATAGGAAAAATCACAACCATTTTAATTTTCAGCCGATGATGATTAGCATATTTCCCATTTTTATAGAAATCAGTTACTTTGCAAATAGAGTAGCGAAATATGGAGTGATCATTAAAACGTGACATTACGGTACCCCTTGAGGTTTATGTCGCCTTTTTTATTAATTCCGGCTGTCATTAGACGATCTCATACAGCTTAGGAAGGATCTGTAAGTGTTGCAATGCTGAAGACTGTCTAGAATAACCGTCTGTCTTCCATATAACCTTACTAATCTAAATCAAATTACCTCATAATAGACAAAATACACTGTAAAGTGCGTCATGATCCTCAAGGGGTTAACATGATGATGATAGAAGACAATCATATATTTTCATTCCTGATCCTACCTACAGTATATGTCCCTTTTTTATTTATTCGTTCTAGGAAACATTTATCCTCTAAGTCATCCATTAGTATTCTCATTAATATTATTGACCTACCGAATCATTTGTTGTTAGCCATTTCTAGACCGGTACTTTCTGGATTTGAATGATCAGTTGTAGGACTTTACTGGTTTACGGTTTTACTGGGCCGAGCTGTCTCGTTTTTACTGGGCCGAGCTGTCTCGCCGTTGGCCGAGTTGTCCTGGCCGAGCTGTCCCGTGCCGAGTAGTCTAGCAACCATCGTGAATATCTTTACTTTGGCGTATGTTTGGGCTAATTTAAGACTACATTTAGATTGATATAATTTTTTAACACTCGCCAATGAAGTATGATGACTTGCTTACAGATATATACTTAAAGCCCGAATCGGCTTGACTTTAACCCAGTTGTTTACTTCTTCACCCCTGTGGAAGAGCAGGGTTGAGTTGGCTTGATATTGGACACCCTTTTATGGCATATGGGTGTGAAATACTACACCATTTCCAGTGTATCGGAGATAATGATGGTAAAGGAAAATGCGGTAAAAATGTAGTCTTAAATTAGCCCAAACATACGCCAAAATTAAGATATTCACGATCATTCTAAATTGGGCTTTTGTGTATTTCCTCTTTAACAAGTAAGTGTTTATAGTTATAAGAGTGTGCAAACTATAAATATGTTCTAATGTATAACTAAGAACCCCAAATATACGAAGCGTTTGTTGACGTTCTTAAAACAAAACAAAAGAACAACAGCTTGCGTACGCTCATACGATATCGGGAAAGTAATCCTTCTTTATTAAACCCTCTAAGTAGCATATTATCATTTATTATGTAAATGTTTGTTAAACTAATGGAACTGAAATTGTGTACTTCGACTTCCAAACCAATCTGATAATCTCTGAACTTAGAAATAATTGTAATAGTTTCGAAATCTGACCTTGTTCATTATAACGGAATGAAGGTTCTTGGTACGATGTTGCCAATGTAGCTGCTACCGCTAAATCCAGCGAATCACTTACATCACTTCCATCTAGCGACATCAAGATGTGATGAATTCTAGCGATATTAAAGTTAATTTCCCTATTTTAAGGAATTGGAGAGATATTTCGATTGTTAAAGATTATTCTAGATACTTCAACATATGTTTTCTAGTGACATACAAGTGTTTAGTGTCTGGTGACTATCCAGCGATTTGTCAATGCTATTCTAGCATACATTTGTGATTTAGTTTATCTTGCAATTTTGTCTAAATTTGCCCTATTTCTCCAGAAGACTTCCTACATGGTATAGTGTATTATTCTAGTGATAATTAAATATATAGGGCTATTTTAAGTTGGCTGATGAATATGAAGCAGTAATATGCTGGACGATGAGAACACTGTATGTAAACATGTCTCGGATATCACTGATAATTTTTGGCATTTTCTGCCAAAAGCCCAGTGGCTTATCAGTGGTGGTAACACAAAATGCAGCTTTATATTTCCTAGACATCAAATGAAAACCAGACAAAAGCCACATTTCCTTTACCATCACTATCTCCGATAGACTGGAAATGGTGTCGTATTTCACACCCAAATGCCATAAAAGGGTGTCCAATATCAAGCCAACTCAACCCTGCTCCTACACAGGCTTGAGGAAGTAAACAACTGGGTTAAAGTAAAGCCGATTCGGGCTTTAAGTATATATTTGTAAGCAAGTCATCATATTTCATTGGCGAGTGTTAAACAATTCTATCTATCTAAATGTAGTCTTAAATTAGCCCAAACATACGACAAAGTAAAGATATTCACGATCATTCTAAATTGGGCTTTTGTGTATTTCCTCTTTATTAACAAGTAAGTGTTTATACTTATACGAGTGTTCAAAATATAAATATGGTCTAATGTATAACTAGGAACCCCAAAAGGTTCACCAAACCCAAATATACGAAGCGTTTGTTGACGTCCTTTAAAAAAAAGAAAAAAGAACAACAGCTTGCGTTCGCTTATACGATGCCAGGAGAGGAATGCTTCTTTATTAAACCCTCTAAGTAGCATATTATGTGAATGTTTCTTAAACTAATGGAACTGAAATTGTGTACATCGACTTCCAAACCGATCTGATGATCTCTGAACTTTGAAATAATTGTAATAGTTTCGAAATCTGACCTTGATCATTATAACGGAATGAAGGTTCTTGGTACGATGTTGCCAATGTAGCTGCTACCGCTAGATCCAGCGAATCACTTCCATCACGACATCCAGCGACATCAAGATGTGATAAATTCTAGCGATATTCAAGTTAGTTTCCCTATTTTAAGGAATTGGAGAGATGTTTCGTTTGTTAAAGATTATTCTAGATACTTCAACATATGTTTTCTAGTGACATACAAGTTTTTAGTGTCTGGTGACTATCTAGCGATTTGTCAATGCTATTCTAGCATACATTTGTGATTTAGTTTATCTTGCATTTTTGTCTAAATTTGCCCTATTTCTCCAGAAGACTTCCTACATGGTATAGTGTATTGTTCTAGTGATAATTAAATATTATATAGGGCTATTTCAAGTAAACTTTAGGGGAGGTGTGGTGGAGTGGTCATGCCACTGGATTGGTAATCCAATGGACCCGGGTTCAAATCCCGATATGTCAATGGGAAGATATTATTGGGATTGAATTTGTGCTGTACCTAGTATCAGTGCATTACCACAAAGCCCACCGAAATGCCAAAAAAATACCCTCGTTGTTCCCTGATTAAATAACACTGTATGAATATTCCCATATTCAAAATATGTTACAGGGGGACAATGCCTAGTGAGTTCACTGCTCAATAGGTGGCGTTCTGAGAGTGAGGGTCTGAGTCTGGAGGGTGAGGCGGTGAAGCACTTGGGCGAAGCAACCGGCCGCTTCAGAGATGGAGCTGCTTCGAGCCATGGTGGATGCTTCGCATGTCTCACTCCCCAGACTGGAACAAGACCTCACGGGCTTCACCGTGTTGGGCGGTGGAATGTACAGGCTCTCAGCCTATGCCCGAGAGGGAGTAGTTGGAATATAGAAAAAAAAAAAAAAAAAAAAAAAAAAAAAAAAAACGTAAGGAAGATAGCAATAAATATGAGAGAGAGAGCGCGCGGGATAGGTTGGGTGTGAAAGGGATCTGACATGTGTGGGCCAATCGGCTCTCTGCAGACTCCGGTTTTCTTATGTTCTCATTTGTGAGAGAGAGAGAGACTAGGATGTCATAAATGTAAGGAAGACAGAGATAAATGAGAGAGAGTTTTTATGAGATGGGTTGGGTGTGAAAAGGATCTGTCTTGTGTGGGCCAATTGGCTCTCTACAGACTCCCATTTTCTTATGTTCCTATTTCTTACAATTGTGTTTTGGTTGCAGGTATATGATAACATGGGTGTATAGTAAGTAGTGTAAATAACAGGTAACGTTTATGAGAGGGGTTGAGTGTGAAAGGGACCTGCCTTATGTGGGCCACTTGGCTCTCTGCAGACTCCCATTTTCATCTTAGTTGCATGTGTAAGGGATCTGCCTCATTTGTACCGGTGTGCAAACAAACAAGAGCGAGAGAGAAAGAGATTGGCTGTGTAAGGGATCTGCCTCTATTCGCTTGGTAAAAGAGTTGTAGATATATGGAATAGGCTACCAAGTGCTATAGCGGGATCAATAACAATAGAGCTTCAACATAAAATTTGATAAGACGAGATGGATTGGGTGTGAAAGGGATCTGCCGTGTGTGGGCCAATCGGCTCTCTGCAGACTCCCATTTTCATCTTGGTAGCATGTGTAAGGATCTGCCTCCTGTGTACCAGTGTGCAAATAAGAGAGAGAGATTGGCTGTGTAAGGGATCTGCCTCTCTCGTAACAGAGTCGTAGATATGTAAAATAGGCTACCTAGTGCTATAGTGGGATCAAGAACAATAGAGAATTTCAAGATAAAATCAGAGTCATATGGACAAAATGGGTTGGATGTGAAAGGGATCTGCCTTTTGTGGGCCACTTGTCTCTGCAGATTCCCATGTTCATCTTGTAAGGGATCTGCCTCATTTGTACCGGAGTGCAAACAAACGAGCGACAGAGAGAGACTGGGTGTGTAAGGGATCTGCCTCTATTTGTTTAGTAACAGAGTTGTAGATATGTGGAATAGGCTCCCGAGTCCTATAGCCAATCGGCTCTCTGCAGACTCCTGTTTACTTATGTTCTCATTTGTGAGAGAGAGAGGGAGGCTCCCTATTTCCTGTTCTCATGCACTAGTCCAGTATGTCGTAATCGTAAGGAAGACAGCGATAAATAAGAGAGAGAGAGAGAGATAACTAATGCGTAGGCTATAGCAACACTCAAACAAGCACACACATAGCTACACAAGACCTTCACACAAGCACACACACGCCTCTCTAGCGACGAACTGTCATACACACTCCCCCCATACCCATTCCATCACTTCGTATGTACGATATTATTTCCGTCTTTTTTACTGTGTATGGATTAAGTTATTGGTGTTCACTCTTGACATATGTGTCCTGCTACTTCTGTATGCATACATAATAGCATGAAAGTGATCAATACGCGCATATGAAGCTATGTATCTCGTATATCGGGGTTCTCTTCCCTTCCATCGTTCCACCTCTTATACCTCCCTATCCCATATGTGTAAACATTATATTTTAGCTTTCCGAAGGTAAAATTATACGTACAGTTGTGGACAGATGAAACAGATACAGCCTTGGTCTGTCCAAGACCTCAATAGAGGGCAGCACAATTAGTGCCCATAAATTATCTGGTAACAGTGATGGTGTGGGGGTAGGAGGTGAAGATATGGGGTGGAAGGAGGAAGGCGAGGGAGGGGGAAGGAGGGTACAGGAGTGGGAGTGGTAACCAGCGGCAGGTGGGGGGTGGAGGGAAGTGGGTGACCAAATACTTTACTGGGAAAGAACAATTGATTTTGTGTTTTTATCATTATGTGGTATTATGATTGCAAAATATTGGATTGCTGGTATTAATGAAACATATAATACTGCTAAAGTTGTAGCAAATTGAAACAGACACCCTCCAATAAGAAACTGTGTGTTTCTACCTCGAGACTCATAGATGGGGGAGGGGAGAAGGTATTATTATTATAAAGACTAGCACCAAGCCCATGAAAACTATGTGGCACTAAAACTCATGATTAAACGGCAGAGGTAAGCTAGGCGAATTCAAGAAAGATACAAAGCTATGGGAAAACACGTTACAGAAAAGTAAAAGACGAGCACGAGACAGAACGTGCATAAAGAGATCCATATACAAAGTGGGGGTGACAAACTATAGGGGCAGCCTAGCAGTAGTGTAGGATAGGGGTAGGTGGTGGTAGATTACAAAGATAGCTGGAGTGTGAATTATTTTATGAAGAACAATTAACTTAAACTTTGGTAATGGCATAATAACAAAGTTGTCTAACATCTCACTTACCCACCTTCGATTGTGATAGTAATACAACGAATTCTTATGCATTAAATATTCAACTATGAAAAATATCTTCGCAGAGCCTCATAATACCATAAACCTTGATAAGATTAGGTAGAGGTGTGTGTAGCATGAAACGCGCTATAGGCAACTTGCTCTCTCTCTCTCTCTCTCTCTCTCTCTCTCTCTCTATTGGAACATAACCACAAACCGTTTGTCAGTTGTATATCTAATTTACTTTGAAACATTATATATATATATATATGTTTCTAGTCTCTCAGTGGGGATCGAACCATCGACCATCAGGATGATAGCCGACGCTTTAATCAATTACACCACGGCAGTCTAAAAGACACTCAGCCTTCTATCCTATTTATGTTAGGGAGAAGGGAAACCCACTAGGCGAATATATTTCAATTCAAACCTAGTTGTAGGATCCATATTTCCAGAATACCATACACGGATTTTTTTTTGAGTGTCCCGACGCAACTCGGGTAGAAATCGATTTCATTTAATTCTAACCCACAAAGCATGAGAGTTACAAATATTGAGAATATATCACAAATACACGTGAGCCACTAAATGTTTCTAGTCTCTCAGTGGGGATCGAACCATCAACCATCAGGATGAAGAAACATTTAGTGGCTCACGTGTATTTGTGATATATTCTCAATATTTGTAACTCTCATGCTTTGTGGGTTAGAATTAAATGAAATCAATTTCTACCCGAGTTGCGTCGGGACACAAAAAAAAAAAAAAAAAAAAAAAAAAAAAAAAAATCCATGTATGGTATTCTGGAAATATGGATCCTACAACTAGGTTTGAATTGAAATATATTCACCTAGTGGGTTTCCCTTCTCCCTAACATAAATAGGATAGAAGGCTGAGTGTCTGTTAGACTGCCGTGGTGTAATTGATTAAAGCGTCGGCTATCATCCTGATGGTCGATGGTTCGATCCCCACTGAGAGACTAGAAACATTTAGTGGCTCACGTGTATTTGTGATATATTCTCAATATATATATATATATATATATATATATATATATATAATTATATACAGTATATATATATATATATAGTATTACAGTAAATGAAGCAAGCTTTATCTACCTATTTATCTTTGCTATATTCATTATATGTTTTAGTCTGCAGTTTTACTGTTATAGAAAACTGGGTCGACCGTGATAATATTTACACACTACACTATATATATTTGCAGTGCAGTTCCTTGATTTTGTAAAATAAATACTACCATATTCTTTTATACATAATTGTATACAACTGACAGCAGCCCCTTCTCTGTATCATCCTACTTTCTCTATCCTACTTTCAAAGCCAAAGGCAGATGCAGCAAACTCACAGGCTTTCATGATCCCGATTTTGACTCCTCTGAATTCTCCACTTTATGGCTCAAAGTATCCTGTCATTCTCATACTAAATACTTCTGTTTTGTCTATCTTTCCCTTAACTCTACTGACTTTCCCAAATTCTTTGAGTATCTAAACTCTTAACTGGAACACATCCTAGCCATCTCTCCTTTCTCAGTAATCACCATCTTAGGAGATTTTAACACTCACCACCACCAATTGCTCTCCTCTCATTCCACTGACTAACCTGGTGAACAATCAATAGCTTTTCTATCCTAAATGACCTAGAGCAGTTGGTTCAGCAACCCACCCGTATTCTAGATAGCTTCGGAAATCGGCCTAACATTCTTGACTTGTTTCTAACGTCTAACCCTTCTTCTTATACTGTTGATCTTTTCCCTCATTTGGGCTCCTCTTACCTATCTCTCTTACCTGTCCTATCTCTCCAGTACGGCCATCCGATTGAGCCGAACTAGCCAGCCGGCTGCACTTGTAGCACTTTGGCACTGCCGACTGGGAAGCTCTCCGGTAGTACTTCTTTGATTTCCCATGGAATGATTTTTGCCTCCATTGCCGGGGACCCTCGGAGAGTGCTGAACTCATTACCGAGGTAATCCTTTCGGGCATGGAGGCATACATTCCATTTTCTTTCCCTCAGACTAATGTAAAAAAAACTTGGTTTACTCACGCTTGTTCAACTTCTGTCCACAATAAGGATGAAGCATTCAAACGTTACCGACACCTTCAAACTCAAGAATTTTATTCTTCCTATGTTTCTGCCCAGAATCAAGCCAAATCTGTTCTTTGACTCACCAAACACTCTTTCATCGATTCTATATTAAATGCACTGAACTATCCAATATCTAATGATAATGTCGGACACACTGGGAGAGAGCTATCTTGACCAGGATTCGACCCCCACTCACTCCAGGTATATTTAGAAGGGCTGAGCACCATAAGCACTCAGCCATATGCTCATGGCCGAGTGGTTATGGTGCCCAGCTCTTCCAAATATACCTGCAGTGAGTGGGTTCGAATCTTGGTCAGGTTACCTCTCTTTGAACTATCCAACTCTAGGTTCTTCCCAAGCTTTCTGGTATCAAGCCAAAAACCTCCCCCCCAATTGTTCTTCTTCGCCTTTCCCTCCCCTTTTCCACTCTGACGGCACTACCGTCACTTCTTCCTCTGACAAAGCTAAACTCTTCACCCAAACTTTCGCTACAAACTCCACCTTGAATGATTCCGGTGTTATTCCTCCCCATCCAACCCCCTCTCTCCTACTTATACCTAATATCCTAATCTCTTTTAAATATGTACTCTCTACCCTCTCTGGGCTTAAGAAGGTGTGATGGTGTTCCTCCTGTTGTACTAAAAATGTGTTTACTTCCGTGCTGACTCCCTGCCTAGGCAAACTCTTTCGTCTCTGTCTCTCCTCTAATGTCTTTCTTTCTTGCTGGAAGTTTGCTCTCATTCAACCTATCCCAAAGAAGGGATGATCGCTCTCAACCCTCCAACTATCGTCCAATTGCTCTCATTTCTTGCATCTCCATAGTTTTTGGAAACTATTCTTACTTCGAAATTTCTTAAGCATCTCTCTACCCATATAATCTACTTTCAGATCGCCTATATGGCTTCCTTAGGGGTCGCTCTACTGGTGGTCTTCTTTCATATCTTATTCATATCTTACTAACTTTTGCTCATCCTTTTCCTTTCATGATTTCGATGAAACCTTTTCTATTGTGCTATACATATCTATAAGTCCTTTAATAGAGTCTGGCACAAATCTCTAACTTCTAAACTACCCACCTTTAGTTTTTGTCCCTCAAATTGTGCCTTTATCTCTATTTCCCTTCCTGGCCATTCCATGACTGCAGTTGTGGACAGCCATCTTTCACTTCCTCAACCTATCAACTATCAGCTATTCATTCATATGCTGATGACTCTACCTTAGACTATTCAACTAGTTTTTCAGAACACCCCAGCAAGCAATCTCTCAAAAAGTCACGTGACGATGCCATATCTTCTGACCTATCAACAATTCCCATTTGGGGCAGAAAATATATTGTTGCTTTTGGTGCTTCCAAAACCCATTTCTCCATTTATCTACCCATCAAGAACTCCCACAGGACTTTCCCTTATACTTCAACAATACACAAATCAACCTTCATCTTCTCTTAGTATTCTCGGTGTCTCTTTTTCTCCTGATCTCACTTGGAAAGATCACATTACCACCCATGCTAAATCAGCTTTCCAGAAGCTGGGTATGCTAAATCGTCTCCGGGGGTTATTTACCCCGGCACAGCTTCTTGCTCTGTACAGAGGCACAGTGCGTCCATGTATTGAGTATTGTTCACATGTGTGGGAAGATCCTCTCACACAGCATTTCTTGACAAAGTGGAAAAGAAAACCTTTCGTCTCATTAACTGATGTCCACTCCCTGGCTCTCTGCGATCTCGCTCTCTTCGCCGCAAAGTTGCATCTCTCTCGCTATTCTACTGATATTACAATAATCAGTGTTCCTCACCATCTCTCAATGTATACCACCTCCTTTACGAATAGTACGTAGAACCTGTCTTTCAATACAATCCCACCCCTACTCTTTGCAACTCTCCAACCCAAGAGTGAAACGATATTCCCAATCTTTCCCCTATTCAACAGCTGAGCTGTTGAAACAGGGGTGTGTGATGTCCCCGTGGTTGTTTACTGTATATATGGATGGAGTCATGAAAGAAATACTATCAAGAGCAGTTGATGTTGGTGTATCGCTGAAAAGGGAGGGAATTGAGTGGAAGCTACCTATACTGCTGTTTGCGGATGATACAGTTCTGATGAGTGATAATGAATGGGAGTTGCAGGGTCTGGTAAATGAGTTTGGAACAGTGTGCGAAAAACGGAATTTGAAGGTAAATGCGGGGAAGAGCAAGGTTATGGTCTTCGAAAGGGGTGAAGTCACAGAGTGTGAGGTGAAGCTGAACGGTCAGGCTATGGAGATCGTCAACTCTTTTAAGTATCTGGGCAGTGTGTTAAGTAAAGATGGGACTATGGATGAAGAAGTGCGGGAGAGGGTACAACAGGGGAAGAGGGTTGTAGGAATGCTAAAAGCAGTAACAAGAAATAGGGTGTCAGTATGGAAGTGAAGAAGTCCTTGCATGACAGTGTGGTAATCCCGACACTGACTTACCGAAGCGAAGCATGGACGTTGGTTGAAAGACTCAGACCAAGAGTGAGAGCAGTGGAAATGAATGACTTAAGGAGTGCATGCGGAGTTACATGGAGGGATAGACAGACTAATGAGGAAGTAAGAAGGAGGTGTGGTGTGGAGGTAGATGTGCTGGAAAGTGTGAAAAGGAACAACTTGAGATGGTTCGGCCATATGGAACGTATGGAAAGCGAGAGAATGACTAAGAGGGTGTATGAGAGCGAGGTGGAGGGACAGAGAGGGAGAGGTAGACCGAATGAGAGGTGGAAGGATGGAGTGACGAAGTACATGAACGAAGGCGGTGCTGGTTGGGGGGAGGGGCGTCGACTGACTGGGGACAGAGGTGCATGGGGGCGGTTCGTTCGTGGCCACCCCTTCGGGGATCACGGCGTCAGGCAATAGATAGATAGATAGATAGCTCTGGAACGCTCTACCCTGAATCCATTTTCCCCCCATTCTATGAATTAATTACTTTAAACTCCGTGTATCCAGGCATTTTCGCTCAAACATTCCTTGATTTTGGCCCTGTCACTCTTTCAACTATGGGGAAGGAATTCGTCACAGACAGTTCTGCCTTTTGTCTCACTAACTCACATAGAAAAATTATCTACTAACTATAATATGACCATGCTTTTATTTCAGTCTCGCTCTACTGGTTTTGTGCGAGTCAATTATTTAGTAAGATTAAGATTACCCTCTTTATTGGTTAATATGGATGTATAAAATATTACCAATAATGCTATTGCAAAGTCGGTTTGTAACTAAATATATTAAGAAATCAATGGACCTTATAATTATTATTGATTGGCAATATTTGTCAAGATTGTATTATTGGTAACCTAAGAAAATATTGAATTAAGACATTTTATGATACGTGCAATAGTTTGAAAGTCCCGTAAATTAAATATATGTGTATACTCTATATTCCATACCAAGTGTGTTTTTTCGTACAACAATTCTGACAACAATAAACGGAAATGCTGCAACTCCTCCTTTGCAATAATTTTTTAGATACTGACCTTGTTGTTAAGCTTTATGTTATTCACAATTTACTGTAAAATATTATATGAAATCACAGGTCATATATTCACATACATGAACATTCACCCTGTTTTTTGTGAACGGATTTAAATTATCAATAAGGACTGATAATTCGTTGCTCCCGTTTACCTTTTGCGCCTTTAATCTCTTCCTGTTTTCTATAATCTGTTAAAGTTAATTTATCAAGCTTTATGTATCTCTCCTGGTTCATCTTTCTCTAGATTGTTAGTAGCTATATCTCAAACCTTCGAAGTCTACTTTTATCTAGGTCATGATATTATGAATTTCTCTAATTATCTTAAACACAATTACTGTATATATCATAAAGCAGCACAATGCATTATTTTCGTTTTACTAGTTGTATATACCATGCATCTTTGCTCACCATAATTATTGCAATCCTATTCAGTATTTTCATTGTAATGTATTTCCAACCCTTTATTAATACGTGTAAACTGGTTCACTTTAATGTCATGATCATTATAGGATGTTCCTCAGTTTTGGAATGCTATATATCTATAAAATCGGTAATGGCTATCTCAATTACTCCTCCAACTACAAGACGTCCCGACGCCAACAATTAATGAACTCATTTACCATATGCCATAATAAGTGAAGAAGCGTATCCCCATATCTGAGACACTAACCAACTGTATACAGCTTAGAACCCGTAGCAAGGAATGGCACTAACGCTATTTCATTTAACGCTTTCACTTCTACTGATGCCGTCAAAACGTAACAAAAAACACCTGGTATACAGGAAAGGTTCTGCATAATTATCGTGTTTTCATTTGATATTAATTAAGCTTACACCACCCTTGCGACATTATTGTTGAGCATATCTACCAAGAGGTTTGACCAATAAATGTAACTTAGTTTTTAATGTGGGGATAATATTTTATAACATGGTCTTTTGCGCCTCTATACAAAAACTTTGAGGATTGTATTGACACATTATAATTATATAACTGGTTGCTTTTCTTGAACAGGCGTATTGCCATGTAAATATACATTAGTCATCCTTTGTTTCGTGGTTTCTGCTTTAGAGTGAAATTAAAGCAAATCGAATATTTATAGATACATTGAATAATGTTATATTCATTTATAATATTATATTGTTTAAATTCTTATGGACGTACAGTATATGAAAAGCGATTATATACCCGTGGCAATGTCAACACTGATAACACCTCCGGTAAACTTGGAAAACACTTTAATTGGCGTGTTATTGATACCGTATTATATACACCATATATGCATTGCATACTTTCGTTACTACTATGACCTATACACTCACCATTATGCTGAAACTAACTATAATATTTGAAGTTTGACTGACTCACCAACTGACAAATAATAACAATTACTATATTTCCCCTTGTTAGGTAGGCTAACCAACAGGTAGTTCAGTTGTATCTGACGCTCCCATGTTTGAAAAATACCACATTCCCGATATCAAAACTCAGTGGGCGCTCTAAGCAGAACAAAAATGAAGTAGTATTACGTTATAGATTTAAGATATCATATATTTGAATGCCTATATGTCACATATATATTGTATATGGAGAGAGAGAGAGAGAGAGAGAGAGAGAGAGAGAGAGAGAGAGAGAGAGAGAGAGCAATAGCAGGTTAGCAGCCTGTAGCGCGTTTATTTTGCTACACACACCTCACGACTCCAATATTTCGCAATCATAATCCCACATAATGTTCAAAACAAAAAAATAATTATTCTTTCCCAGTAAAGTATTTGGTCACCCACTTCCCTCCACCCCACACCTGCTCCCACCTGCCGCTGGTTACCCCTCCCACTCCTGTACCCTCCTTCCCCCACCCTCGCCTTCCTCCCTCCACCCCATATCTTCACCTCCTACCCCAACACCATCACTGTTACCAGATAATTTATGGGCATTAATTGTGCTGCCCTCTATTGAGGTCTTGGACAAACCAAGGCTGTATCTGTTTCATCTGTCCACAACTGTACTTCCGATAAATATCTAGCCTTATATTTAAATCATGAATCCTGTTTAATGTCATTATTTAATAGAAACATGTGTAAGGGTTACATTTATACACAGGATAAGATAAGCAAATACAAACCTCAGAGCATAATCATTGGCGATGAGAAGGTGGTTGTAGGCAGTGTTGCCAGTTGTAGCGCTACATATTATCGCTAGATGTAGAGCTATATTTACTTCAGTTTAGCATCCATTTTTTCATATCTAGAGACATTTACTCGGGATAATTTGAAAATTTCAGACATTCTAGTCATACAATATTACATTGTAAAATTTGCAAAACAAACAAACCAAAACTCTTTAGAAATTGCAGCATTATTCTAACATTGTTTGACTATGTAGCAACATGCTAGCGACTTTTGAGAAAGGATCTAGCTGTATTTTGGGGTAACACTTAGGCAGTGTTGCCAGTTGTTTCGCTACATATTACCGCTAGATGTAGAGCTATTTACTTCAATTTAGCAGCCATTTTTTCATATCTAGAGAGATTTACTAGGGATAATTTAAAAATTTCAGACATTCTAGTCATATTACATTGTAAAATTTGCAAAACAAACAAACAAAAACTCTTTAGAAATTGCAGCATTATTCTAACATTGTTTGACTATGTAGCAACATGCTAGCGACTTTTGAGAAAGGATCTAGCGGTATTTTGTGGAGACATACTGGGAGGGTGGGAGGGAGGTGGTGGTTGCAGTGTTGCCAGTTATAAAGCTACATATTACCGCTAAATGTAGAGCTATTTACTTCAATCTAGCAGCCATTTCTTTTATATCTAGAGACATTTACTAGGGATAATTTGAAAATTTCAGACATTCTAGTCATACTACATTGTAAAATTTGCAAAACAAACAAACCAAAACTCTTTAGAAATTGCAGCATTATCCTAACATTATTTGGCTATGTAGCAACATGCTAGCGAGTTTTGAGAAAGGATCTAGCGGTATTTGGTGGTAACACTTTAGGAGGGTTAAAATACGAGTCACACGGGCAATTGCCAAAACTTTAAAGGTCCATATCATTGTTATTAAACTAAGCATTTGGCAAAGGGAGGAATTGTTAAAAACCTTAGCCAATACTCTGTCATTCACCAAAAATAAATTTGAATTATCATTATTATTTGGTAGGGTAGGTATGTATAGGTAGGTTGGCTAAATAATTGCTGGAATTCGTAGGGACTCGAACTGTTTGGAGAGAGTTAAATAAAAAAAAAAATTATAGATCTGAATAATAAAGAGATTATGTTATTAACCCGGGAACTGCCGGGAGACTCTTAAGAGTTCCCCCGGCGGACTGTGGGAAGACTCTAAAGAGTCAGAGAAAAAAAAAATCAACTTTTGACATCGAAATTTTTGTTTTTTGTTTATTTTTTTTTTTGGCCCCTGGGCCATGCAAAATCTCAGTCCTCTACCTCCCATCCTTCCCCACTTTCCTCCTCTCCTTCAGTTATCACCTATTTTCCCTGTTATTCCCTTATTCTGAGGTTTATTTTATTAATTATAAGGCCTTTACAAATTTAAAACATAAGAAAATGGGAGTCTGCAGAAAGCCGATTGGCCCAGACAAGGCAGACCCCTCTCACACCCATCCCTAATTATAAGGCCTTGACAACTTTAAAACATAAGAAAATGGGAGTCTGCAGAAAGCCGACTGACCCACACAAGGCAGACCCGTCTCACACCCAACCCTAATTATAAGGCAATTATATAATTATAAGCGACAATGTAGTCGCTCATACACACACACACACACACACACACCTGTCTTTTGACTGGCAACATCAGAACCCTCTGTGTGAACATGATTTTGCTTTACAAATAGTACCGGTAGTGTATCTTGTAGTCGCTCATACACACACACACACACACATGGTGTGTGTGTAGGCCCGTAGCCTAGTAGGTAGAGCTCTCGTCTCACACACGAGGGGTCGGGGGTTCAATCCCCGGCCGGGCGGAGACAAATTGGGCTTGTCTCCTTTCATGTGTTAGCCTCAGTTCACCTAGCTGTAAATAGGTACCTGGAATAAGTGGACGACGTTGTGACGTCCCATCTGGGGTTAGCAAAAATGGTACAAGGCGAGATGGGTATCATATGGTTCACCTAAGCTGATGGCTACCTAAGCCTTCGGGCGAGACGGTACCGTCTATAGTGAGAATGGTACCATACAGATCCACCCTAAGCCTTCGTTTCCAATGTCGCCAATTGGCTAAAAATACAGACTACACACACATCCACAGCCATTCCAACGATACATATAACACCTACACATATAGGAGGCGGGAAATAACGAGCATGCTCACTCCCGCAATACAACTAGAGTAAGTACAACTAGAGTAAGTACACACACCTGTCTTTTGACTGGCAACATCAGAACCCTCTGTGTGAACATGATTTTGCTTTACAAATAGTACCGGTAGTGTATCTTGTAGTCACTCATACACACACACACACACATACGCACACACCTATAAATATAT
Organism: Paralithodes platypus; assembly: GCA_032716605.1. NCBI lineage: Eukaryota > Metazoa > Arthropoda > Malacostraca > Decapoda > Lithodidae > Paralithodes > Paralithodes platypus. The sequence continues at coordinate 37,662,217 of CM064520.1, forward strand.
ATATATCTATTAATTCGGGTTGTACAAAGTACCGAATAATTTTACTCAAGTTCAAGTAAAAGTATGTACTTGAAAGGTTACTCAGCTAAAAGTAAAAGTACCCACATAGAAAGTTACTTAAGTTAAAGTAAAAACAAAAATATCTACTGCCTGAGGGGTTGAGTGAGAGGGAGGCTTATCAGCGCCATTTATATGTAGCGGTGAACTTTTAACTAGCCAAGGAATGTCGCACCTATACCCAGGGGAATGTCCATGGGAAATGGGGGGGGGGGGGTTACCCATAGTCCAACTTTGTTTGCCACACCGCTTGACTATACTGTAGAATTAACCCTTGAGTATCAGCAACGTGTGCTATATTAACCCTTGAGTATCAGCAACGTGTGCTATATTAACCCTTGAGTATCAGCAACGTGTGCTATATTAACCCTTGAGTATCAGCAACGTGTGCTATATTAACCCTTGAGTATCAGCAACGTGTGCTATATTAACCCTTGAGTATCAGCAACGTGTGCTATATTAACCCTTGAGTATCAGCAACGTGTGCTATATTAACCCTTGAGTATCAGCAACGTGTGCTATATTAACCCTTGAGTATCAGCAACGTGTGCTATATTAACCCTTGAGTATCAGCAACGTGTGCTATATTAACCCTTGAGTATCAGCACAACGTGTGCTATATTAACCCTTGAGTATCAGCAACGTGTGCTATATTAACCCTTGAGTATCAGCAACGTGTGCTATATTAACCCTTGAGTATCAGCAACGTGTGCTATATTAACCCTTGAGTATCAGCAACGTGTGCTATATTAACCCTTGAGTATCAGCAACGTGTGCTATATTAACCCTTGAGTATCAGCAACGTGTGCTATATTAACCCTTGAGTATCAGCAACGTGTGCTATATTAACCCTTGAGTATCAGCAACGTGTGCTATATTAACCCTTGAGTATCAGCAACGTGTGCTATATTAACCCTTGAGTATCAGCAACGTGTGCTATATTTTATTGTAGCCAAATTTAGACGATATAATGAAGCTTAAGACGAATATTTGGTAGTCAAAAAGGTCAGGTGAAATAGTTTGAAACCTTACTATCTTGCTATATCTCCTTCCTAAGCTGAATACAATCGTCTAATCATAGTGGTAATTTAATTAGAACTTATAATGATGTCACCGGTACTGAATAGGTTAATCATTGTATATAGGCAACTATTGCGATTTATTAGCATCAACATACCTGGTATAATTTGTGTTGGTACTGCATCATCCATCAATACAATCAGACGATTGGGGACTGGTTTATTTAATAATTCATACATAAGGTGTCTCTTGTATGATGTACGGTTAAAATGCAAACTGCAGACCCGTGCCGTCTTGACATTAATAGTTTTTAGGGGGTTGCAAAGAACAATCCACTGTTTCTGCATTTCTTAATTGGGGGGGAAGCGGTGAAACTGTAGATGGGGGACATTTTTATTGCTATAATTGGAATTGCATCCAGCAATAGCACAATAGGGCATATTGGAAAAAAAGCAAAGTAAGCTATTTGAAAAGTTGTCAGTAAATCTGGAGGCAGCATAGAGATCTAAGTCTAATGGCTGGAGTGAGTTCACTGGACCGGGACCCAAGCCTTGACCTGAACTGGCCAGAGGTCGGGACGGGACTGACCGCTCCTCTACTGGTGAACCCTACTGAAAAATCACCTAGTGACGTCAGGAGCGCGCGGGACGAATATTTGGGCCAACGTGAACATACCTGTTAGTCTATGTATCTTGGGTGGACCTACACTAACTCCCTCCGACGTATTATGTTCCAATAAGTCCGAGGAGGCGGGAGCCCCGGGATCATTGCCACTGCCCCGCACTACACTCACAACAACACTGCGGCCGTTAAAATTATCGGAGGTAAATGAGGTTGCCACCAACGGTTTTATCGTATGGTAACTTATCGGACTTACTGAGCTCATATGACGCAAAATCGCGTCATAAACTTATTGGAGAGGTATAGAGATAAGTCCATATGACGCGATCGCGTCATATGAGTTTTTGGTTCACTAGTCCATATGACGTGATTGCGTCATATATGTCTGGGGGAGAACAAGTAGACCCACCAGATACTCAAATTTCTGGTAGCTCGCCGAGATTTGTTAGTCTTGTAAAAACGTGATGTCACACTTGGGATGTAAATGTGTTCCCGAGTGGCTTTAGACGGTGTTGCCATATTTCAAAGTATCTTTGTTTTCTTGTTCTGTTTTCAATTGTGCAGTACCTACAGTACAATCATACTGCATATACCCGGGGTACGGGGTACATATTGTGGTGACTACATTTAAAGGTAGTTTATACTGTTCAGGCAATCATGTGTTAGTGGGAGAAGGTTAATGGGAAAATAATAATGAACACGCTTAAATTATCGTATGCGCCAGCTGTCCTAGTGTGCGCCGCCCTCCACCACCACGTATATTCCGCGTATATTTCACTATCTTATGACACAGTAAACACTCCCATGACCAATATATCGCAACATTAACCCATTTTTAAGACAATTCACCATAATCCTCATTATGGAACACAATAGGTTAGCAGAATGAGTTGATGACTGGCCAATACTGCATGCCGACAGCATGCAGAGACCTTGGCTATGATATTCATACAACGATTTTATCCCGAAAATTATATAATAATGACTCCTTAAAGTGGTGACAAGCTCACAAGATACTGTTATTAGACTTAATCGCAAATAAATATAGTATACTCCAAAGAAAGACATGTTATTCAGCTTTTCAAAGCCACACATCCTTAGAGTGTTCAGGTTTGTATATGAAATATGGTCCTACTGTCCCAAGCGTGACGTCACACTGGGTGTCGGAGGTTCCAATATTACTTCGGTGGGTTTACTTGACCTTATATCTGTAAACTGTGGTTTAGACTACTCGCATGCTCGAGATCACGTCCCCGTCTATTTTGACTGCCGTGGAATACAATAATAGGTTAAGGGAGGGCTTTGGCCCCCCTCACCCCCCATGACTTATTATCATCAAAATATTGCCAGCAGGGGGCAAAATACTCCTTCCCCTATCCTAACCTTGTGACGAACTATAAATGGGACTTCAAGGAAAATGGCCTATCCTAACTTAATCTGGACTAGGCCTAGCCCAATACGCTGCAAACTACTGTACACAAATTGAGTTCATGAGAAAATATAACCTAGCAGAATCTAATAGCATATAGGCCTAGACCTACTATAAACAATATAAATGGTTCTTATGGATAAACAAAATCGTGAGAATGCTACCTAGCCAAAACTCAAGCCTACAACATTCACTTGCTCAATCAGTAGCCAGCCCTTGTTCTCTCAAAGGGTAGGGAGAATCGGCAAGACACAACAAAAGAAAAAAGAGGTGACAGGGGAAGAACATACAGTAACCGTTTGCCTGCAAAAAACAAGCACACAAGCAATCCTACGAATGGATCAGCAAGCCTTCACTTAGTTTCACTTCCTCAACATCTCTCAAAAACTTTGTTAGGGGTTAAAAATAGGATATTGCACGATTTATTATATATATATATATATATATATATATATATATATATATAGATACATAGGCCTAGGCAAAACATAAGGTAATACAACAGCTGGGTAGCTCTCTCTGCCACAGTGGCGTTTGTTTATTTTGATCAGCTGAGATTAATGTCCTGTGATTGGTTGATCCACCCAAACAATGGGATATAAGGAGGGGCGGCCCCGTGATTGGCTGACCAACATAGGGCACCCTAGAAGATTTAGGGCAATTTAGGAGTTCCTAACCATTTAGGAACATGATAGGACATCCTAAACAAAAATTGTGTCTACAACTTAAGCCACGAGATAAGTTAAGAACATAAGAACATAAGAAAATGGGAGTCTGCAGAAAGCCGATTGGCCTAAGCAAGGCAGATCCCTGTCCCACACAACCCCAATTACAAAGCCCAATTATAGGCTCAACACTCTAATACCCTGAGGATCATCTTACCAAAACGGTTAGAGATTAACGCAGGATTACGGGGGTCTGCAGAGCGCTGATTGGCCCAACCCTGCTGATCCCCCTTCACACCCAACCCTTCTCGTCCATATGCTTATCCAATTTTATCTTAAAACTCCCTATCGTTTTTAATCCCACTATAGCACTTGGTAGTCCATTCCACCCATCTACAACTCTGTTACCAAACCAATATTTGCCTATATCTTTTCTGAAACGAAATTTATCTAATTTGAAACCATTGGTACGAGTTCTTTCGCTATCACTGAGCTTTAGTACATTTGTCATGTCCCCTTTGTTAATCCCACTAACCCACTTGAACACCTCTATCATATCCCCTCTAACTCTGCGTCTTTCTAACGAATGTAAGCCTAATTTCTTCAACCTTTCTTTATACGGAAGATTTCTAATATTATGGATCATTTTTGTCATTCTACGTTGTACTCTCTCCAATGAATCTATGTCCATTCTGTAATAAGGACACCAAAATTGAATAGCATAATCCATATGGGGTCTCACTAATGACAAGTAAAGTTTTAAGATAACATCAGCAGTTCTGTTACTCACACTCCTTGAGATGAACCCGAGAATCCTGTTTGCCTTGTTTCGAACGCTTTTACACTGTTGTCTAGGCTTCAAATCATTGCTAACAAACACACCTAGATCTTTCTCACAATTCGAGTTTTCTAATTCCACATTAGCTAGTTTATATTTAACATTTGTATGCATCTTCCCTATCTTTAATACCTTGCATTTGTCAATGTTAAACTTCATCTGCCAATTTACTGACCATTCGTGTAAGGTATCTAGATCCCTTTGGAGGCACTCTATATCTCTATCTGAATCAATTGTTCTCCCCATTTTGGTATCGTCTGCAAATTTACTTATCCTACTAGTTATACCTAAATCAAGGTCATTTATGTATATAACAAACAACAGAGGACCTAATACAGATCCCTGGGGGACACCACTTTTGACTGCTCCCCATTCTGACTTCGTACCATTTATGCTGACTCTCTGCTTCCTACCAATTAGCCATGACCTAATCCATCCCAACAACGCCCCACCTATTCCATGCGCCTCAACCTTTCTCATCAATCTCTCATGGGGGACTCTGTCGAAAGCTTTACTGAAATCTAAATATATTATATCATATGACTTGTCATTATCTACTGCTTCATATACCTCTGAGAAAAAACTAAGCAAATTAGTAAGGCAAGAACGTCCCTGAGTGAATCCATGCTGAGAAGAATTGATTAAATTAAATGTATCTAAGTGGTTTCTAATTTTACTAGCAATAATTGACTGTAGTAGCTTTCCTATGATTGATGTAAGACTAATGGGACGGTAATTGGATGCTATTGATTTGTCACCTTTTTTGAAGATCGGAACTACGTTTGCAAGCTTGCAAGCTTCTGGAACTATACCTGTCTCCAATGACTTGTTAAATAAAAATGTTAATGGGTAACTTAACTCATCCCTACATTCTTTTAATACTCTAGCATATACCTCATCAGGACCAGGCGATTTATGAGGTTTCAGTCTGTCAATTTCCTTAAGCACATCATTTCTACTTATAGTAACCGTACTTAACCTATTTTCTATACTATCGCTATATACCTTACGGACTTCTGGAAACTGTGCCAAATTTTCATTAGTGAAAACGGAAAGAAATTGACTATTTAATGTACTGCACATTTCTAAATCATTTTCTGTCATTTCTCCTATCGAAGTTTTAAGGGGACCAATTACATCTCTAACCTTGGATTTATATAGTTGGTAAAAAGCTTTAGGATTATTTTTTGAGTCATTGGCAACCTTAATTTCATAATTTCTTTTTTCTTTCCTAATATCCTTTTTTACCTGTCTTGATAGATTCTGATAGTAAGCAAGTAGGTGAATTTCGCCTTTTCTAATTTTTCTATATATTCCTCTCTTTTGTCCTAGAAGATCTAATAGTCTATTATTCATCCATTTGGGTTGGTTCTGTGTTGATCTAAATTTTCTTTTGGGGATGTATTTATTTTGTGCATTGAATACTGACTTGATAAAATTATCGTATGTATCTACCAAGGTTGACGTCTCTTCCTGACTTAAGATGACAGGTGCCTGAGAAGGGGTACACTCATTTGGACACCTGGATCAACTTAATTTTTTGACCATAGGGTCAGCTAATAGGGCTCTTCTTAACCCACCATAATTGGCTTTCCTAAAGTCAGGTATTAATGTTGTATTCTCTCTGGTATTACCTTTCCATTGTATATTAAAATACACAGAATTGTGGTCACTATTTCCTAGGTGGTCCCCTATCTCTACATTATTTACCATATGTTCATTGTTAATGAAAACTAAATCGAGAATATTATTACCTCTAGTTGGCGTGTCTATGAATTGAAATAAAAAACTATCTTGTACTACCTCTATAAACTCCTCAGAATCAGAGTCTCCTATTTGATGCTGCCAATCTATATTCGGAAAATTAAAATCCCCCATAATGCACACATTGCTAAACCTTGATGCCATTTTAATTTCCTCTCATAATGACGTTCCGTCATTTCTACTCATATTTGGCGGTCTATACATAACTCCAATAACTATGGTCTCACTACCTTCGTTAACCTCTACCCAAACACTTTCATTATCGTTATTTAGTCTAATACCTGATTTAATACAGCTTTTTAATGTACTCCTGACAAACACTGCTATACCGCCACCCCTCTTACTTGTTCGGTCATATTTAAACAAACTATATCCTGGTATATCAAATTCTGCTAAAAAATGCCTGGTTTCTGTATTAATCCACGTTTCAGTTAGCGCTATTATGTCTATATTTTCTTTGCTAACAAGGGCTCTAAGTTCGTTCATTTTGTTACATAGACTCCTACAGTTTGTGTAATATACTCTCAATTTACTTCTTTTCTTTATACCTAATTTACCTTTGTTTCTAACGACATTTCCATCTTCCGTTGCACCATCACTACTATCATTTGCATTATAGTCATCATTTTTAGCATGAGACTGAATATCCTTATCGCTTTCGCCTGACGCTAAAATTGTTCCATTTAACCTCTCATTTACACTCTCAATATTTCTGTTCAAAACCCCACAACCACCCTATCTAAAGAACTAGCTAATGTAGAAACCCCTAACCGTGAAAGATGAACCCCATCCCTTGCGTACATCCCATCTCTCCCATAGAAAATATCCCAGTTATCAATGAATGGTATTGCTTTTTCTTTGCAATATTTCTCCAAACGGCAATTGACACCAATCGCCCTGGATGTCCATTCCTTGGGAACTCCTCTTCTGGGTAGGATACAATGTACTACAGGGATCCCTCCCTTCATCCTAACTTTATCTAACACATCCCGATACTGCTGCAGCAGTTCCTCACTTCTACCCTTACCAACATCGTTACTCCCGGCACGGAGACAGATAATGGGGTTATCTCCACTATCTTCCAAGATGTGGTCCATCTTCTCTAAAACCCTCCCAACTCCATGGCCAGGCAGACACACAACCTTCCTAAGTTTAGTGCGGGTAGCCCTAACTAAATGTCTTACCATGGAGTCGCCCACAATCGACACAGACTTACCTTCTCGGGACACAGACTTACCTTTCCCTCGGGAGGATCCAGCAGCTGCAGTTGGAGAACCCCTGGTGGTGGCAGAAGCTCCCTTGGTGGTGGTGGTGGTGGGGGTAGTGGTGGTGGTAGGTAGCACAGCGTCAAAGGTTGGAGCTGAGTCGGCGGCAGGCATTTCGGTTATCCCTCCCTTATCCTGACTATCTTTTCCCTCACATTCGTCTCGCAAAGGAGAGAATGTATTTGTCACACTCATACCTATTCTACTATCCTGCTTCTTGAGTGTGACTTTCCCACCCGTATTTTTAACAACCTGCCATGAATACAATTTTTCATCAACTTCCTCCCTTTTCCCCTTACTTGACTTTATTTCCTCTTGGCTAAGCTTGAAAGCTAGATTTTCGTCTTTAATCAAATCCACTTCCCTCTGAATTTTAACATTAACCTCCCTTAGAGCCAAGACCTATTCCTTCACCACAACCATATCCTCTCTTACCTGGAGAATAAGATGATGCAGATCAGTTAGAGACTCGCACTACATACCTGCCATGATCCCAATAAGCTTAGCGAGGAGCAAGAAACTAAGTACAGAAAAACAAAAACAAGTAAACTAACAGCTCAAAACTGAGCTATAACACTTTTATATAACACGAGTGCACTGCCCCCAAACACAGGTAGGTGTAATGGTCACTAAAGGTCACTGGTAAGTGGTCCAGGCAGGAGCTCAGATTAACACAACCTTCTCCTGTCACTGACTGAACTAGACTGTTGAACTAAGTTGTCCTAACCTGTTCATATCTTAGGCGCCCTAAGTCAGTTAGGAAATTCTAAGTGCCCCAAGTTAAGACAGTTTTGAGTATCCGGCCCCTGATAAATAGTCGTCTAATGGTAGCTAGAATTAAATACAAAATGCTTCCTATTAGTGAACGAGTTAACAATCTAGTGTTTATCACTATTTTCTCTCTGAGGCCCAATAGATACTTAGTAAACTTACTTTCCAAGATCGTTCACCGTCGAGCTAAAATTTAGCTTCCCAACGCCTACACATCCCATGTTATCGCTCGATTTTAACCCACATCGGGAAAATGAGAGCAAGTGTGTTTGTTGTGCACGTATGCACAACATCCGTCTTTGGCTTTGAAACTAGGATAGAGAAAGTAAGACAATGCAGAGAAGGGGCTGCTGGCAGTTGCTTCAGATACCTGAGTTTCATTGAGGAAATGAAGATAAGGTTTGTTGGAGGAGAGATGGTGTTCCACAGAGGGAAAGTTAGAGGAAAGGCCGCAAATATTGCAGAAGTTAATAGTAAGAGTAACAGGCCGTGGTCCAGAGAATTTTGTGGGCTCATTAGGGGAAGGTCGGGCGAGGGCGAGGTCCCCCCCCCCCTCCCCCTCCCCCCTCTTGGGGACTCTGGGCGCACTGTGCCCCTGTACAGAGCAAGAACTTGTGCGGGGGTGGAGAATCCACGGAGACGGTTGAGCACGCTTAACTTCTGGGAAGCTGTTTTAGCAAGTGTGGTAATATGATCTTTCCATGAAAGGTCAGAAAAAAAAGATACACCAAAAATATTGAGAGAAGATGAAGGGTTGATTTGAGTATTGTTAAAGAGTAAGGGATAGCCATATGGAAAATTGTGACGGGTAGATAGATAGAGAAATTTGGTTTTGGAAGCATTGAAAGTAACAAGATTCTCTCTGCCCAATCGGAAATAGTTGATAGATCAGATCAACGTCTTATGGCCTTATCATATGAGTTTTGGAGTAATTGCATGGTGGGTCGTTGTGGAAACAAGTTGAGTAGTCTAAAGTAGAGTCATCAGCATATTTTTTGTTTCTTTTTTCTATGTGATTGAGGGAGGCAAAAGGCAGAACTGTCTATAGCGAGTGCCTCCCCCATAGTTGAAAGAGTGACAGGGCCAAAATCAAGGGACGTTCAACCCAAAATGCCTGGACACACAGAGTTTGAAGCAATTTAAGCCATAGGAAGCGGGAAAGACTGATTCTGGAAGAGAGTTCCAGAGCTCAGCTGTTGAGTAGAAGAAAGTTTGAGAGTAACGTTTCACTCTTGGGTTGGAGAGTTTCACAGAGTAGGGGTGGGATTGAGTTGCAAGACGGGTACCACGTGCCCTACATAAAGGAGGTGGTATGCACTGGGATAGCTCTGAGGAACACTGATTATTATAGTAGCGATAGAATAGCAAGAGAGATGCAACATTGCGGCGGAGAGAGAGAGAGAGTGCAGAGAGTTGGTGAGTGGATGGGAGTTAATGATACGAAAGGCCTTCCTTTCAACTTTGTCTAGGAGAGCGGTGTGAGAGGAACCTCCCCACACATGTGAACAATACTCAATACAAGTACGCACTATGCCCCTGTACAGAGCAAGAAACTGTGCAGGGGAAAAGAACCCCCTAAGGCAGTTGAGCACACCCAGCTTCTGGGAGGCTGCCTTAGCAAGACTGGTAATATGATCCTTCCAAATGAGAGCAGAAGAAAAAGAGACACCAAGAATATTGAGAGAAGATGAAGGGTTGATTTTTGTATTGTTGAAGAATAAGGGATAGTCCGCTGGGAGATCCTGACGGGTAGATAGATGGAGAAATTGGGTCTTGGAAGCATTAAAGGTAACAAGGTTTTCTCTGCCCCAATTGGAGATAGTATTTAGATCAGAATTTAAGAGTTCTATGGCTTCATTACGTTTGTCGTTGAGGGATTGCTGGCTGGGGCGTTCTGAAAAACCAATGGAGTAGTGTAAGGTTGAGTCGTCTGCATATGAATGGATGGGAATTAAGGTACAGTTAAGGAGATCATTTATAAAAATTAGAAAGAGAATAGGAGATAGAACAGAGCCCTGAGGAACACCGGAGTTTATAGGGTGAGAAAGTGAACAATGGCCGTTCACAACCGCGGCTATGGAACGGCCGGAAAGGAAATTAGAGACAAAGGCACAGATGGAGGGGTAGAAACAGAAGGAGGGTAGTTTAGATATTAAAGATTTGTGCCAGACTCTATCGAAGGCTTTCGATATGTTTAGTGCAATAGAAAAGTCTCACCGAAGTCCCGAAAGGAGGATGACCAAGAGTTAGTAAGATATGAAAGAAGATCACCAGTAGAGCGACCCTTAAGGAAGCCATACTGGCGATCTGAGAGCAGATTATGAGAAGAGAAATGCTTAAGAAATTTGGAAGCAAGAATAGTTTCAAAAACTTTAGAAAGACAAGAGATGAGAGCAATTGGACGATAGTTGGAGGGTTGAAAGCGGTCACCCTTCTTTGGGACAGGTTGAATGTGAGCAAACTTCCAGCATGAAGGGAAGACGTTAGAGGATAGACAGAGACGAAAGAGTTTGCCTAGGCAGGGAGTCAGCACGTTAGCACAGTTTTTGAGAACAACAGGAGGAACACCATCCGGACCGAACGCCTTGTTAGTGTTAAGCCCAGAGAGGGTAGAAAGTACATCTTTAGAAGAGATTAGGATATTAGGCATAAGTAAGAGAGAGGAGGGTGGAGAGGGAGGAATAGCACGGGAATCATCCAAGGTGGAGTTTCTAGCAAAAGTTTGAGCGAAGAGTTTAGCTTTGTCAGAGGAAGAAGTGATGGTTGTGCCATCAGAGTGGGAAAGGGGAGGGAAAGACGAGGAAGAGAAATTGTTGGAGAGGTTTTTGGCTAGTTGCCAGAAAGCTTGGGAAGAGCTAGAGTTGGATAGTTCAGTGCCTTTATTATTGATGAAAGAGTGTTTGGCAAGTCGAAGAACAGATTTGGCTTGATTCCGGGCAGAAACATAGGAAGAATGAGAGTCTTGAGTTTTAAGGCGTCGATACTGTTTGAATGCTTCCTCCTTATTGCGGACAGCAGTAGAACAGGTGTGAGTAAACCAAGATTTTTTAGCATTAGTCTGAGAGAAAGAGAATGGAATGTATGCTTCCATGCCCGATAGGATTACCTCCGTAATGCGTTCAGCACTCTCCGAGCGTCCCCGGCCACGGAAGCAGAAATCATTCCATGGGAAATCAAAGAAGTACTGCCGGAGAGCCTCCCAGTCGACAGCGCCAAAGTGCCACAAGCACCGCCGGCTAGGAGGATCGGGTGGCCGTACTGGAGAGATAGGACAGGTGACAGAGATAAGTTTATGGTCGGAGGAGCCCAAAGGAGAGAAAAGATCGACAGTATAAGAAGAAGGGTTAGAAGTTAGAAACAAGTCAAGAATGTTGGGCCGATCTCCGATGCGATCCGGGATACGGGTGGGTTGCTGAACTAACTGCTCTAGGTCATTTAGGACAGAAAAGACGTAGGCTTGTTCACCAGGTATGAGTGGATAGGACTAAAGGTACAGTTGACAAGATCATTAATGAATATTAGAAAGATAACTGGAGACAGGAGAGAACACTGAGGAACACTGGAGGTTGAGGAAGTGAGCGATGGCCGTCCACAACCGCAGCTATGGAACGAACTGAGGGAAAATTAGAGACAAAGGCACAAATGGAGGAATAGAAACCATCTGAGGGTAGTTTGGAGATTAGAGATTTGTGCCAGACTCTATCGTTGGTTTTCGATATGTATAGCGCAATAGAAAAGGTCTACCCGTAGTCCTGAAAGGAGGATGACTAAGAGTTAGTAAGATAAGAAAGATCACCAGTAAAATGGCGCCTTGCAACACAATCCCACCCCTACTCTGTGCAACTCTCCAACCCAAGAGTGAAACGCTATTCTCAGACTTTCTTCTATTCAACTGCTGAGCTCTGGAACTCTCTCCTAGAATCAGTCTTTCCCTCTTCCTATGACTTAAATTGCTTCAAACTCTGTGTGCCCAGGCATTTTAGCTCGAATGTCCCTTGATTTCGGCCCTGTTACTCTTTGAAATCTGGGGGAGGCACTTGCTGCAGGCAGTTATGCCTTTTGTCTCCCTCATTCACATTGAAAAAAAAAAAAAAAAAAAAAAACATACAATACCAGCGACGGCTGGGAACTGTCAGTAGATAAGTTACTCCCCAGTCCCAGCGATGGCAGGGAGCTGTCAGTAATGTACTTTCCTTGTAACTGCCTGTATCAGGCAGTGCCTGGTTCCAAGACTGTTTGAGCACTGCTCTCGTTATGGCAACAATTCTCAGCTTATATCCAATCCTCTGCAAGCTGGGAGAGACAGTATTCCTTCATCTCTTGAGGTGGGAGGTTGTTCTATCTTGCCATTTTGGCCACATTGCTTGGGACTGGGGGGGACTTTTATTACTATATCCTCCGATACAGTAGGGGTTAAGGAAACCATACTGGCGATCTGAAAGTAGATTATGGAAACACAAATGCTTAAGAAATTTATGAATAGTTTTAAAAAATTTAGAGATGCAAGAGATGAGAGCAATAGGACGATAGTTAGAGGGTTGAGAGCAGTTGAGACAGGTTGAATGAGCACAAACTTCCAGCAAGAAGGAAAGATGTTAGAGGAAAGACAGAGACAAAAGAATTTGTCTAGGCAGGGAGTCAGCACAGAAGAACAGTTTTTGAGTACAACATGAGGATCACCGTCCGGTCTGTATGCCTTCTAATGCCCCTTTCCCACATGTGCGACTTCATACGATTTTCGTCGCCGAGGACGTAGTCTTGTCAATTCGCATCTAATTTCTGCGACGTCTACGATTTTGACCGATACAAACAGATAACTAATTATACTCGGCGAAGATGTCACCGATGAATGCGATGCAATCGCCGTCATTCTGCGACGTTATCGGCGAAGTGAGCGATGTTTCCGCGAAGATCTCTGCGAGGAATGTCACATTTTCAAAAATATCTTGCGACATCATGCGATGGTCAAAGAAGACTCGCCGAATGTTCTGCGGCGTCTTCGGCGATTCAAGCGATGGTCCGGCGATTACTTCGGCGAGGTTGTCAGAATATTTTTCCGGGCACAAATTCCTGCGATGAACGAGCGAATCCACGGCGATCGTCGCCAACGCCATCGCAGATACATCGACGAGGTGTGCGAACCTGAGTGAATGTCACGTGAATGTGCTAAATTCAGTGGCATCAGCATCTACTCACGTTACAATCGCGCAAGTAATTGGCCCCAACAACTACCCACAACCCCCCAAACCTTCCTGTGGTATATAAAGACCTTGACTCGGTCACAGAGAACAATCTGAGTTGAGCAGCCACACCGAGCATAGCTACTCTTCACCACCACCACATTATAACCTCGACCCTTGAACGTGCCTGTTAAATCTTGAGATGGAGAGGATTACGCAGCATCTACGGAGGAATGAACGTGTTGAGCGGGCCCTTGCCACCCAGCGGACGGATCTACTTTATTTGAAATGCCTATTGGAGCTTGCCAGAAGGGAGAAGGAAGCTGACAGGGCAAGGAAGGAAGCTGAGAGGGAAAGGAAGGAGGAAGAGGAGAGGAGAAAACAGATGAAGAAGCGGAAATGTTGGACTAGAGAGTGGCTGTTAAGGCGAGGTCAATTTGGGAGATATGAAAATCTCCTGAAAGAAGTTGAAGAAGAGGACCCAGCGGATTTTATAAACTTCATGAGATTGGACCCCGCACTCTTTCAAGAAATTCTCAGCAAAATTCGACCCATCATTGCCAAAAAGGACAAATACTGGAGGAAAGCCATAGATCCTGGTTTGCGTTTGGCAGTGACGTTGCGTTACCTAGCTACAGGTGACAGCTACAAGAGTCTCAGTTACTTGTTCAGGATAGCGCACAACACCATCTCCAAAATTGTGCCCGACGTCTGTGAGGCTATTGTCAGTTCATACATGGATGATGTAATTGTTTGTCCTACAACACCAGAAGAGTGGAAGGCTGTTGCAAATAGATTTGCTAGCAAGTGACAATTTCTACATGCTTTGGGCACCTTGGATGGCAAACATGTTGCCATCAGAAAACCACCCAAAGGTGCCTCTACCTTCTACAACTATAAAGGTTACCACTCCATTGTGCTGCTTGCCATCGCTGACCCTGACTACAAATTCCTCTACATCGATGTTGGTGCAGAGGGATCAGCGTCAGATGGTGGGTTGTTTCTACGAACCCCTATTCGTTTGCTGTTGGAGAGGGATGACGTTGGTGTTCCTGAGCCTGAACCGCTTGAAAACGGGAACGAGGAGATTCCATTCTTCTTCATTGGTGACGACACATTTCCACTGAGGACCTGGCTGATGAAACTTTACCCAATGAGAGGTTTGGATAATGATCAACGCATTTTCAATTACCGCCTATCCAGAGCCCGGAGAGTGGTTGAAAATGCGTTTGGTATAATGTCTGCCAGGTAAAAGCCGAATTTTAAAAAATATGTCAATTGTTTTAGTGTATATTTAAATATATAAATATAGAGTTACATTACCATACATAAAAATATGAATAAATATATATATGTCTATACATATATACAGTATACAGTATATACATTGCAAATTTTATGTGTTTGTGTAAAATACGGTACATCCACATTCTACGCCCGTATGGCTTCAGGCCCATGTCGACTAACAACATTTGTCCATCTTGTGACGCCTCCCGGCGTTAGCAGAATGGTTGCGTGGGGCATTGCAGCTCGCTAGCGCTCGCCAGGATGGGGGTATGGGCTACAGTTGTCCTAGAATGATCTGCTTTATGTAATTAGTGTCGTGTTGCCACAGACAGTCTAGAAATGGTCTTTGTTTTGGTCTGTGACCGCGCCTTATATTTTATATTCGCTATAATATAAATGTTGCTTGTGTGGGAGGCGAGCGAGAGAGGGTCAGGGAGTACACCTGGCAGCGGGGTGAGCTATGACGCGGCTCGCTTGGGCACTGATGGCGTTGGCGGCCGTGTGGTCAACTAGTCCCTTCCCGTCGCGGCCTCATGTTTTTTACCAGCTCAGAGCTTGCCTGACACGCGTATCGCCTACATCCTTTGCAATTCTGTCCCCCATACTCGCCACTTTGCATACTATTTCTCTCTCTCGACTTCTCCTTTCTCATTCTCTAATCTTTATTAAACTCAACATCCCTTCTGGTTTCAGCATAGACGTTCACCGTCGACCAGTCGTATTGTACGCGAAGCTCTCAGAGATGTCCATGTATTAGGTTAAGGAGGTATTATGCTTTATTGAGGTTTTTGAGAGACGGACTTTTCCGTATGTGTCCTCTCTCGGGAAGGTTGTAGACCGGTATATGTCTCCCTGGCAAGGTGTTGAGTGATTCTGCTTGGTTATCTAAAGCTAGACTGGGGGTAAGGTTACTGTGTCATTGTCTCCGATGTGTGCAGTGTTAGCTAAGCCCTGCACGACATCGACAGGTACTGTGGGAGCCTAAGTTGTCTTCGGGTGGGTTTACTTTGCGAGCACAGCGCTGTGGTGTGAGAGGGCCATAGCCTATCCCTCACAACATAGTGCTGCCTCTTTGTGTTGACTTCTGAGGGATCGCCAGGATAGAACTAGGTACTAGAGACCTAGATATATCAAGAGAGCATCCCCGTCAAATAACGTAATCGTCATTATACCACCTTCGGACAACGTTAGGCTACGAGCCGCATGCTCGCCCATTGTTGCCCTGCCTTGATATCCCAGCTAGACTTTATTAACTGAGCAGACACTGGTTAGAGATAAGCCCCCATTATTATATGTATGCAACATTATTATTCACTGCGCTTTTGAGCCGAGGTTGTTGTTGAGTTGCACAACCCTAGTAGGCTGTTGCGTTGTGTCACAAAGCATTTCTTTAGTTGTCGAGCATTACTACCTTTGCGCAGCTTTTATTATTCGCCTGCCTATTATTACTATATGTCCTAGTATTTATTGTGACCCGTATTCTGCATTATAATTGTTCAAGATTCTTTACGAACATCTTCCCAGCATCAGACTTATTTCAGAAGTTTCCAGTTGATGTTGCAGGACTAGCATTGCACTTTCTTTAATACAGGAGTGCCAGTTATTTGAGTATCTACCGTAACGTTAATTAATCACATTAACTATCTTTTCTTTGTGTAACCTAATCGAGTAATCTTTTACTGTTTGAGAATAGGCTGTTTCATCGAGCGTCAGTCTAGTGTGTGTGCACCAGTTACCGAGTCATAGGATACCTCGTTGTCCAGGCACGACTCAGGGCGGTAATGGTGTTTTGTTTTCCAGTGTTTAAGTGTGTTGGATCTAGTGTTACCGTTGTTGCATTTTGCCATTATCTAGTCCAATGTTGAAGAGCCCTGTGTCCTTGAGAACCTGGATCGTAACAAATGGCGACCTAGCTCAGGATCTTGTGAACTAAGAGATAATTGCAGGATTGTTGTGGTCATTTGTTTTATTGAGGAATATAGTGGGCACGTTAATTTTTTTTTTGCAAAGTAGTATAGCACTTGAGAGTCTTCAGACATTTTTGGCAAGTGAATAGTGCTACATAAGAGTTTGGGGTACTTCTTTTCTGAATATTGTGGTGAGAAATTTTTGTGAGCATCATGTCTTATACCGGGTCAGAGGAGAATGGAGACACAGTACGTAATGTCGAAACTGAGGAACAGCAGCATGATGAAAGGGTTAATCGGGTGAACTGTGAGGAGGATGCTAGGATATTTTTGCAATGGCCTGTTACTGCCGAGCGGTTGGAGGGTATGGATCGGTACGGTCTTCAATGCCTGGCCACAGCTATCGGTCATGCGGTTACTAGCAGCATGACCAAGGATAACTTGATAACGTGTGTACTGGGCAGGGTGACTGGTGAGCGAGATGGGTAGAGTGCTCAGAGCCCTTCGGCCATGCTTCCCCTACACTCGACTCCCAGCCATCCCAGTAGTTTGCCGACCCCGGGTACGCTTCCACAGGTGGGTGGTGACTGGCAGGGTGGGTTGCCCCTGGGGGGACCACCGGTAATTTCAAACATTGTAGCACCTTCACCTCCTCAAGGGTTATCTCCAGAATTATTGCTTCAGCTCGAATTAGCTAAGATCGAAGAGAGAAAGGCTATTAGGGCAGGTGAGCAGCAAATAGAATTAGCCAAGATAGAAGAGAGAGCCAAGCTAGCAAAAATCCAAGCTGATTTAGAGTCGACTAGGTACTGTGCCGACATGGACGTAGAGAAGTCGCGAGTAGAGACAACGGGACAGCGACTTGGGGCTGGTAACCGTGTTCATGAGCAGTCTCTCTCGCACTTATTGAAACTGGTTCCGGTGTTTGATGAGAGTGGTGTAACAGAATTTTTCACACGCTTCGAGAAGAAGTGCCAGATCCACCAGTGGCCTGGGGAGAAGTGGGCAGCCCTTGTTTCCTCTAGACTTGTGGGCAAGGGACTCAGGGCTTATGATGCATTGCCGATAGAGTCTTGTATTATCTATGAGGAACTCAAGGAGGCTGTCCTGAGAGCATACGAACTACAACCAGAGACGTACAGGTTGAAGTTCCGGGGTGTTACCAAGGGTCGGGAGAGCACCTTTTTGGAGCATGCCCGGGAGCTGTCCAATGCTTTTGGGAATTGGCTGAGGTCGGAGAAAGCTACTACGTTTGACGAGATTAAACAGTTGGTGCTTTTAGAGCAGTTTTTCAAATGCACGGGCGGCGACCTGACGTTAAACCTGAAAGAAAAGCAATCAAAAACTCTACAGGAGGCAGCTGAGATGGCTGACCTCCGGCTATCACTAATTCGTGGGTGCGGGTCTGCCCAGCGTAGTGAGGCAGGTAACAAGGGGCGTGACGCCCCACCCCCCCGAGTTAGTGATATACCTTATGCAAACAAGTACAAGAGCCATGATACCAAGACTGACCACAAGACTAGCACCGTCCCATTTAAGAAGGGGCCGGGCCCTTCCCAATACCAAGGAAAGCCCAAAGGGGAGTTGGAGTGTTATCATTGTCATAAAAAGGGGCACTTTGCAAGAGTCTGTCCTAGCAAACCACCTACAGCAGCTGTGTCTTTGGCCTGCAACATTGGTGTGTCTCCGAAGTCATCTGAGTTTGCCTGGGGCAGTTCGTCAGAGGCTGAGGCACAGCCAATGCAGAAGCACCTGGGAGGCTCGAACCCTGCTCAGGATGTTTTTTGCGACCATAGAGGGCGGGGTTGCGTGATGTGGGCGGGGCGCAAGCATGGAGTAGAGGTCTTGCGCGATACAGGTGCTTCCCAGACTCTGATGAAAAACTTGACTGGCTACCCTATAAACGCGGCTCGGGTGGTGGTGGTGCAGGGTATTAATGCAACTCGGTCATACCCGCTGGTGCGGTTGGAGTTGGAGGTGGAGGGGGTGGCACCTGAATTGGATGTCGGGATTGTGGAGAAACTGCCAGTGGAGGGCGTCGACCTTCTTCTCGGCAACGACTTTGCAATGCCCGCTTCTGAGGTTCTACCCTTAGTCGTTGCCGAGAGGCCGGCCGACGTGAGTAGGGAAGAGCAAGAGTGGGTCGAGCGGTGCCAGACACAACCCATGGCATGTGTTGTCACCCGAGCTCGGGCAGCTAAAGTGTCACAGCCTAGTCCGTCTTCAGACCAGCGGAGGAACGATCAACAGGAGGAGGCTAAAGCTGGAGTTGGTTTTAAGAGTTTTGACTCGGCGGCTCTCCTGGGTGATTCAGTATTAGCACCATTACTTAATTCTGGAGTAGCCCCTGGGCCTGTCATCGAGAGTGACGAGGCTGGGCATGACGAGTCTCCACGACAGCAACGTTATGTACATCGAGAGATGTACATTCCCCAGTATCGGGGAAGGTCATGCATTGCTCCGGGAGCAGTTAGATCGCTGGGCACCCTCAGATATACGTCGGTTGCAACTAGAGGACCCTGAGCTCCAAACGTGTGCTAATGGAGCTGTAGAGCTCGACGAGGACGGTGATGCACAGCCAGGAGATTTTATTTTATTTAGAAGGCATCCTCTATAGGCATTTTCAAGACCCTAAACATAGTTGGCAAGAGGGGTCCGGAGTAGTGGACCAGTTGGTGGTGCCACGGGAGTGCAGGGATAGCCTACTGAGGTTGGCGCATGACATACCACTGGCAGGACATCTAGGGGTGAGAAAAACGGTGGCGGCTTTAGAAAAATTGTTTTGGTGGCCGGGGTTGAAGGGGCAGGTGGTAACCTGGATAGCAAGGTGTCATACGTGCCAGAGGGTTGGAAAACCTAACCAAACAATTCCGAGAGCGCCGTTGCACCCCATTCCTGTCAGTGGACCGCCCTTCAGTAAGGTCATCATTGATATGGTCGGACCCCTAACCCCTACTAGTGCCGGTAATAAATTTCTATTAACTATCATGGATGTGGCCACTCGTTATCCTGATGCATATCCAATGAGAAATGGCACAGCGAAAGCTGTTGTCCGGAACCTGCTCTTGTATTGCTCGCGGTATGGTTACCCGCAAGAGGTGCAATCGGACCAAGGTTCTAATTTTACCTCTAATCTGTTCAAACAAACTATGATTCAGCATGGCATCAGCACTGTCGTCTCTTCTGCGTATCACCCGGAGAGTCAAGGGGTGTTGGAGAGGTGGCACGCCACGCTGAAAAGCATGCTTCGATGTTATTACGCAGAGAACGGAAAGGATTGGGACCTTGGTCTGCCGTATGTATTGTTCGCGGCAAGAGAAGTACCTGGAGAGAGTCTCGGTTTCAGTCCGAATGAGCTTGTTTTCGGGCATCAGGTGAGGGGCCCTCTCCACATGGTGAAGGAGATTTGGGAGGGTAACGCTAATCCATGTTCTATTTTGAGATACGTCCTCGAGAGCAGATAGAGAATGCTTAGAAGTCTGGAGCTGGCCGGGCGTAATTTGGTGAGTTCGCAGGCCCGTATGAAGGACAGGTACGATACTAAGGCGAAACTCCGGGAGTTTGAGGTAGGTCAAGAGGTGTTGGTCCTGTTGCCTTTGGCAGGTCATCCTCTGGCTGCCAAGTACGCTGGGCCTTATCGGGTGGTGTCAAAGATCTCCGATCTAGATTACCTCGTTGCCACTCCAGACCGGAAGAAGCGTAACCAACTATGCCACATTAATTTGTTGAAGGAGTATGTGAGGCGCCCACCTGAGTCACTAGCTGTCCCTGTGTTGACCTGCTGCGGTCATGGTGGAGAAGGAGAGGGGGCAGCAATGATCAGGTGGATGATAACTGGGATTGTCATGTCTCGGCTGATCAGTGGGCGGGGAATTCGAGCCAATGTGCGCATGATGCTCTGGCGCACCTGCCGGAGGAACAGCAGGTGGCAGTGCAGCGCCTGTTCGATTCATACCCCACTGTATTTGCCGAGCACCCAGGCCTCACTACTCATGCGGTGCATGACGTCGATGTAGGAGAGCACCCCCCCTTCAAGTCGATACCTTATCGGGTGCCATCCATTAAACTCCTAGCGCTCAGGGATGAGCTGGAGTATATGCTGGCGAGAGGCTTGATCGAGAAGGGGGCAGTACGGTGGACTTCTCCTGTCACTCTGCAGCCCAAACCTGATGGAAAAGTTCGGTTCTGCATTGACTTTAGGCGGTTGAACGGGTTAAACCCGACCCCCACCAATGCATATCCTCTTCCCCGGGTGGATGACAGTGTGGATAAGATCGGGAAAGCAAGGTACTTGACCAAGGTAGACCTCGTCAAAGGCTACTGGCAAGTACCACTGTCTGAGCGGGCTAAAGAGGTGTGCGGGTTTGTGGTGGATGGCAGTACTTACCGTTGCAACGTGATGCCATATGGTCTGAAAAATGCACCGGCCACTTTCCAGAGCTTAATGAACGACATCGTAGCAGACATCCCAAACTGTACTGTCTACCTTGATGACGTGATCATTTATGACAACGATTTCCAAAGTCACTGTGAGCACATAGAAGCCTTATTTAGTCAACTTAGTAAAGCAGGCTTGGTGGTTAATCTGGGCAAGTGTGACTTTGTGCAAGCCACGGTGCAGTATCTGGGGTTTGTGGTTGGGTTAGGGCAGGTGAGCCCGCCCCAACAGAAGATACAGGCTATCGACTTGTTCCCCAGGCCGACCACCAAGCGGCAGATCATGAGATTTTTGGGCATGATTGGGTATTACCGCCGCTTTATAAGAGGCTATTCTACTGTGTTAGCTCCTTTGACAGATCTACTAGCCAAAGATAAAAAGTTCCGCTGGGCACCTGAGTGTGAGCAGGCGTTTCGAGTAGTTAAACACCTTTTATGCACTCACCCTATCCTCAGGGCCCCGGACTTTGAACGACCATTTCAGTTGGCGACTGATGCCAGCGGAGTAGGGGCTGGTGCCGTACTTTTGCAGACAGACGAGGAAGGTCTTGAGCATCCCGTCAGTTTCTTTTCAAAGAAATTTAATTCAGCACAGAAAAACTATTCGGTTGTTGAAAAGGAACTGTTGGCAATCGTGTTAGCGCTCAGACACTTTGAGGTCTATGTTCCTGCCTATGGGCCAGTCGTGGTAGTGTATACCGACCACCACCCGCTTAAATTCCTCAATCAATTCCACAACCGGAATATGAGGCTGACCAGATGGTCGCTCATGTTGCAAGAGTACATCTTAGACATTCGCCATATTGCCGGTTGTGAGAATGTGATTGCGGACTGTTTGTCGTGGGTGGAGGATCCGGGGTAGGCTACCACAGTATGTTGGTATAGCCTCCTGTCTTGGCTCGCGGTGTATTTTTGCGCTGGTGCTTGTTGGCTCGCGTGTGTAGCATCAGCGTAGGGTCGCAAGGCAGGAGTTGTTGGCTTTGATTAGAAGAAAATTAGGCTACATCTATAGTAGCCGCCAAAAACAACATTAAAATAAAATATGAAAAATTAAATAAAAACTCTTTCTTTTTTATAATTAATTTTAAGATAATATTGTAGCTGAGTACTGAGTGCAGATGATTTTCCCTCAGTAGGCTGTGCTTCTTAAAGCTCGCTCTGGGAGCACAATGTTATGAATTAATATATTATATTTGGGAAGGGTGATAAGATTTTTTTTTATATATAAATGTTGTATTTTTTTTGAGGAGACTGAGCTTGCATTCCATGAGTGGCAGAGTGGTTAGGAGTGGCAGATTCTAGCGACATTCTGCCTGTTCAGATATGGGCTCATGGTTGAGTGTCCCATATCTTGGGGGGGGTGTGACGCCTCCCGGCGTTAGCAGAATGGTTGCGTGGGGCAATGCAGCTCGCTAGCGCTCGCCAGGATAGGGGGATGGGCTACAGTTGTCCTAGAATGATCTGCTTTATGTAATTAGTGTCGTGTTGCCACAGACAGTCTAGAAATGGTCTTTGTTTTGGTCTGTGACCGCGCCTTATATTTTATATTCGCTATAATATAAATGTTGCTTGTGTGGGAGGCGAGCGAGAGAGGGTGAGGGAGTACACCTGGCAGCGGGGTGAGCTATGACGCGGCTCGCTTGGGCGCTGACGGCGTTGGCGGCCGGGTGGTCAACTAGTCCCTTCCCGTCGCGGCCTCATGTTTTTTACCAGCTCAGAGCTTGCCTGACACGCGTATCGCCTACATCCTTTGCAATTCTGTCCCCCATACTCGCCACTTTGCATACTATTTCTCTCTCTCGACTTCTCCTTTCTTATTCTCTAATCTTTATTAAACTCAACATCCCTTCTGGTTTCAGCATAGACGTTCACCGTCGACCAGTCGTATTGTACGCGAAGCTCTCAGAGATGTCCATGCATTAGGTTAAGGAGGTATTATGCTTTATTGAGGTTTTTGAGAGACGGACTTTTCCGTATGTGTCCTCTCTCGATAAGGTTGTAGACCGGTATATGTCTCCCTGGCAAGGTGTTGAGTGATTCTGCTTGGTTATCTAAAGCTAGACTGGGGGTAAGGTTACTGTGTCGTTGTCTCCGATGTGTGCAGAGTGTTAGCTAAGCCCTGCACGACATCGACAGGTACTGTGGGAGCCTAAGTTGTCTTCGGGTGGGTTTACTTTGCGAGCACAGCGCTGTGGTGTGAGAGGGCCATAGCCTATCCCTCACAACATAGTGCTGCCTCTTTGTGTTGACTTCTGAGGGATCGCCAGGATAGAACTAGTACTAGAGACCTAGATTTATCAAGAGAGCATCCCCGTCAAATAACGTAATCGTCATTATACCACCTTCGGACAACGTTAGGCTACGAGCCGCATGCTCGCCCATTGTTGCCCTGCCTTGATACCCCAGCTAGACTTTATTAACTGAGCAGACACTGGTTAGAGATAAGCCCCCATTATTATATGTATGCAACATTATTATTCACTGCGCTTTTGAGCCGAGGTTGTTGTTGAGTTGCACAACCCTAGTAGGCTGTTGCGTTGTGTCACGAAGCATTTCTTTAGTTGTCGAGCATTACTACCTTTGCGCAGCTTTTATTATTCACCTGCCTATTATTACTATATGTCCTAGTATTTATTATGACCCGTATTCTGCATTATAATTGTTCAAGATTCTTTACGAACATCTTCCCAGCATCAGACTTATTTCAGAAGTTTCCAGTTGATGTTGCAGGACTAGCATTGCACTTTCTTTAATACAGGAGTGCCAGTTATTTGAGTATCTACCGTAACGTTAATTAATCACGTTAACTATCTTTTCTTTGTGTGACCTAATCGAGTAATCTTTTACTGTTTGAGAATAGGCTGTTTCATCGAGCGTCAGCCTAGTGTGTGTGCACCAGTTACCGAGTCATAGGATACCTCGTTGTCCAGGCACGACTCAGGGCGGTAATGGTGTTTTGTTTTCCAGTGTTTAAGGCAGGGGTTGGATCTAGTGTTACCGTTGTTGCATTTTGCCATTATCTAGTCCAATGTTGAAGAGCCCTGTGTCTTTGAGAACCTGGATCGTAACAATCTTTAAAAGCTTATAATAACCTGCTGGCTTCACTTTAACCCATTCTACCCGGGCAGCCTTTCAAGGAGGGGAGGGGGGTGGGTGAGATTTACATGGATGAGTACTGGAGGGGAATTATCTCACCTAGAGACAAATTCCTTTGTTTTGATAGGCCCTTTTTTTTTATGGAAGGCTTTTTTTATGGTCCTGCTTCCGTGAGGCCTATCGCGTTCCCTATAGGAAGCCTTCCGTGAGGCCTATCGCGCTTGCCGGGTTAATGACGGAGGCTGTATCCGGGTGATCTGGCTGAAAACACAAAAAAGTAAACTAAGGCTAATCTCGCTTAATATACTACCTACATTAATCAAACATATGTCAAAATGGGCGCCTTACCTTGCCGCGTAGAATGGCACTGAGTAGAGCTTTCTAGCTCAAGTAGTTCCGGAGTTATGGTGATGGAAGTGGAGGTAACTTTTGCCGCGTATTTACCTCGCATCGTCCGAACACTCAACCGCGGCCCAGGCTACGACGAACGTTTTGACTCGTTGCTCTACCTTGAATTATGGCGGGAAGCGATTTTTTAGTGTTTTATTGTTTATTATGCCATATATTATTGTTATTATAATATTTTCACTCAATATAGTTATTTTTCTGAAGTAATTTGTGTCTCTGTCACTTATACTTAGTTTTATTGTTATTATTAGAGTAGTTATGATTATTTATACTGGACTATGGTAATTGATAGTGTCTTTTTCACTTCTTTATTGTTAGGAATATATATTTTAGTGTCACTTTCACTTGTTCATATTGTTCTGAAGGCACTTATTATTATTTATGTGTGTCTCTTTCACTTAGTCTTAGTTATATAGTCATTGTTATAGTAGTTATGATTTTTTATACTGGACTATGGTAATTGATAGTGTCATTTTCACTTCTTTATTGTTAGGAATATATATATTAGTGTCACTTTCACTTGTTCATATTGTTCTGAAGGCACTTATTATTACTTCTGTGTCTCTTTCACTTATACTTAGTTATATTATTATTATTATTATTGAGTGTCACTATCACTGTCACTTACACTTCAATAGTTTGCCATAGTGTGGAAATCATTGAAGCAGGTGCCAGCACACAGTCCCACCTCACACTCGAGGCATTGCCAAGTGGTTTTTGTGGGTTTTCTTGGTCGTCGAGTTGTGCGGGTGCACACATAGCACCTCTTCTGCATTCTTATTCTGCTGTTAGGACCCTGGAAAGGAAGGGCGACGAGCTGGTGCTTTCTCAAGAAGTCGGCACACCCTATTCTGTCCATCATGCCTGGTCCTTGTAGTGGCCTCCCTGGTGTACCCGCATGTTTTACCAGGAGCTCATGTATCAGCTGTTTTTGGAAGGTCCGCAGGCTCTTGTACTTGATGACTGGACTCCTCAAATGGTAGATGTTGTACGCGTTGAGGACAGACATATCTACTGTATGCAGGACAAACTTCTTGTACCACCTGCAAGATGTTCGCAGGCAGTCTATGAAGCCCATCTGCATGTCGGACTTGTCGACGAGGCGCATGTTCAGGTTATAGTCCAGAACAGCAGCTGGTTTTGTGACAGGGTTCTTCGTTTTTCGGTCCACCTTCCCTGTGGGGACCATCTCTGCTTTGTGGCATGTGGTGAGGAGGTTGACCTTGCGCTGGTCATGCCAGTGGATGGAGAGGATGGGGCCACTCTTCTTATGGAAGATGTCCGTCTTCTTAGTTTTGGTTGGGTAGGCTGGCATACCCTTCCTCTTCCCCTTCACTGTGCCGACAGTTCCGGTCTTGCGGTCATGGAGGTAATTGGCGAGGATAGGCGACGTGTAATAATTGTCGGTATAGAGGACGTGGTTGTCATGGAAGTACCTCTCCATCATCGTCTTTACCACAGCGCCGCCAAAACCAATGAGGGGGTCAATCTGGACTTCACCACCCTTGCCGCTGTAGACTATAAAGTCGAGCACATATCCCGTCTTGCAGTCGCAGAGGACGAAGAGCTTGATGCCGAAGCGGTGTCTCTTTGACGGGATATACTGTCGGAAGTGCAGCCTACCACGGAACAGGACCAGAGACTCGTCGATGCACAGCTTCTGAAATGGAATCAGGTAGGTGGAAACCGATGACGTATCATGTCATACAGTTGCCTGATCTTCCAGAGTGTGTCGGGTTCGTGGACATGCATGTTATTTGTCAGGTGGAAATATGAGAGGATGTCGAAGTACCTATCCCTTGACATGAATTTGCCAAATGCTGGAGTCGTTGTGAGGTCGCCAGTTATCCAGTAGTCGGCCAGAACATCCTTCTTTATGTGTGTCATAAGCATTGTGAGTGCCAAGAACACATATAATTCTGCCACAGTGAGAGCTCTCTATGCCACCATCTTGGCACTGGTCTTCCTGCCAAGAAAGTTTGAACAGATAGCCTGGTGGTTATTTGTCTCTTTGACAAGGTATTCCATGACTTCATTGTCGTAGAAGCCACAGAAAAGTTCACTGGGGGTGGCATTTGGGCCACAGGGATATGCTGCTGACACCCCAGAACCCTGTTGTACCTCGTCAAAGGCAGGAAAATCTGGCACAAAATCCGCCCCATCTGACCACACAAACATTTCAGCAGCTCAACGAGGTATCCTATGACTCGGTTACAGGGTGCACACACTATAGACTGCTGATAGTCAAGCAGGCTATATAAAAGATCACACAATTAAGTTGACTTAAAGCTTCAAGGAAAAGATAGATAACGGAATTAAATTGCAGAAACAATTTAATAACAAACTAGAAGAAAGTACATTTAACGTTACGTTAATTAATACAACTAATCACCCCTGCATGAAAGAAGGTGAAAGCAAACAGTCCTCAAAACATAGTACAGGTAGACAAGATGCGGGTTTCTAAACTGCATGTGGCTACTGTAGGATCTGATGCTTGGCAAAGAAAGTACGTTACGGATTTAGAGAACTCTTAACTCATAAGCAGGAATAAATACTAGTGATAGGCCATACAGTGTATAATGGCATAGGTATAATTAAATAAAGGCAGCAACTCGCAACATAACCCCATACAGGTGTGCTTCTCACTCTTAGTCAGGCAAGCCTGCTCGGACAGAGTCTCTAAGCCACACCCTGACTCACAATGCTCACAAAAACGGTAAACTGTGGCACAATAACAAGCATACAGAGATGATAAACCCCTAGCTGTTAATCTGCCAGGTGGCAGAGGTCTAGCCGGAAGGATATAGGCTTCGGATACCCGGGCTGAGCCACCTGCTCTAACCTAGGGACGTTCCCAGGTCTGTGCGCCAAATTACTCTAATTGAAAGGGTGCTCTCTTGAGAGACTCAGATCGCAAGTATCTGACTCTCTCCTGGCGACCCTAAAACAAAAGCAAGACGTGCTAGCGCAGTGCTGAGTGGACTAGGCAAGGGCCCTCACACAACACAACACTAGACACACAGGGACACAGACAAGAAAATGCCCCCAGACTCCCACGGATATCCTAGTAAAGTCGTGCGGGTCCACAGGACTCGCACCAGCAGACTTTACTTAAAGGATCGCAAAAAGCCTCCCCTCCGGTCTAGCCCCTGCTAACCTGACACAAGAACACACTAGCAAGCATGAAACCACCAAATATGAGACAACAAAAAAGCTTCCTAGGTCTCATTAACAATTACGTCTCTGCATAAGGCCCAAAATCCTATCTAGTTATCTGAGAGCTCGTCGTTAATACAATAATAGATATAAGGTCTATCAAGAGGATGGGATAATTAAATAGATTGGTGAAGTAGTGGAAGGAAGGTATACAAAGTAAGAGAGAAAGTTTCTAAGTGGGGTTGAGAGGGATAGATATCAAGGGGGTCCGAAGGGTACGACAGTGAGGTGAGCTCTGAGTCTTGAATCTGTCTGGACCCCGCCCTAGGCATGCAGAATACATCCCATGCTTGGCAACACTCAACACAGTTGCCGGGTCAAAATCCTCTACCCCGTGCGTGAGTCGAAACTAAGCCTAACGTTGCAATCGAATGCATGTGGCAACGCTTCAGGCTCGTCCCAAGCTGGCAAGCGAAGCAAGGTCCCAAGCCGGTCTCTCTCTCCCGCTCGTCTCCTCCCGCCCTCACTAGACTTACATCTTATATATTATAATGAAATAATCAACTATCGAGAATAAAATATACTAAGATGCGTTGGTTAAGAATAGGGGCAGCTTCAAGCTGTGAAACAACATAAGAATATCCCAGACATTAGTTACGTTGTCGTAGGATATATACTAAGGAAAAGCCTGCCGACCGGCTGCCACCAGCCAGTTTCTAAACGGCTGGGCAGCCGACGCGCGCGCATGCCCGCACGTGGCTACTATGCAGAAGCGTCACATCATCCTGAGGGACAGATGAAGCTGAGGGCTGTGGGTGGCCCTCCCGGCGTCCCGGGTCAAGGCGTCGGGACAAAGGAATGCGGGTGGTTGCTAGGCCTGGGTCGGCGTCACTCTCACTATCTACGCTTTCCCTCACTTTTTCTGCCTCCCTGCGTGCTTTCTTGGCTGCACTTTTCACTAATGACTGTTTATAGAAGTATTTACCCACTTTCAAGGGCGTGCGGGCAGGCAAAGGGGAAGGTCCAGGCGTAGGGCTAGGGCTAGGCCTAGGCCTACCTTGAGCTACGAAACTAGGCGAAGGGGTTGGCTCTAGCACACTTGGTACTTCAATAGCACCTTCCTCCACCACTTCCACATCCGGATCATCACTACTATCACCCCCCTCAAATAAATCAACATTGTCATCAGCACCAAATCCCTCAAAATCGTCAATTTCGCTCCCACTTCTACTCTGAATATAGAGGTTTTTGTCCACAGAGCTTTCACCACTGCTCAAATCCGGGTTGAAAAGTTCACGTTGTATTGCATTATCACTTAGCATACGTTTCACTTTCCTTACTTTCTTTTTCCTCTCGGTTGGCAGAGGCGTAGATGTTGCAAGCGGGGTAGCACTGGGACGCGCGGGAGATTGCACAGTATCGGACGCATCGGAAGTAATTTTTTTGCTGTAGCTCTCAATGGCGGAAACGTAGGAACTGATAAGCGTGGTAGTTGAGGCTTGGTGGCGCTACGATCGCCCCCGCAAAGTAAAATTTGCCCGCGCGAAATTTAAAGCACGCTTTAAAGCAAATGCCTTACATAAGGCATACCGGGTTCCAGCCCATCAGCCGCGCTGTCCTTACCTAAGAGAGCCCGGGTAGGAAGGGTTAAGATTTGGGATTGGAGTTCGTTGTTAAAAGGATCTGACTTGTGTGGGTTGGTCGCCCTAATCGAGCATCCCATTTCGTTTATAACGTTTTCATTGAGAAACTAATATATTTTTTCCCCAGACTAACTGTATTTATTGTTTTAACCATTCTCATTACAGGTTCCGGTGTCTGCTAACGACCATACCTATCCATCCGAATCGAGTTGAATCCGTTGTGATGGCCTGCTGTTGTCTACACAATGTCCTTCGTGACAGGAATCCCTCTGATCGACGGGGTCTTGTCGTGGAGAACATTGCAACAGGAGAAATCGTAAATTTGGTACGTCCGGCCGACATTCTAGACCGTCTTGGGAGGCAGCGGGGCAACACAGCTACCAATGATGGGAAGACTCTTCGTGAGAGTCTCAAACACTATTACAACTCACCAGCTGGGAGTGTGGCATGGCAAAACACGATGATAGGACGAACCCCATCAGAAACCAAAAACATACCCTAATAAAATGTTAAGATAATGTGATTATTGTTTATTTTGCACTCCATGTCATGACCAAGTAATGTGCGTAGTAAGAAAGCATTTGTTGTATGATAACTTATTTTATTCAACATCTGGCTAATGTCATATTGAGTGAATATTCGAATTACGTAGACAAAATATTATTTACTAGTTACGAACATGTTGTATGACAAAAATGAAGGAAACATACACACAAATTCCTCTCTATCTGGACCCTGGTGAAACTTGTCTAAAGTAGAACCAGGTGGCTAATTATCCTAGACACCCACCCCACCGACAGTCACACACACATGCACACACAAACATACACACGCACACACAAACATACACACAGACCCAGGTGGTTAATTGCCCCAATGTCTAATCTCTAACACGACCAACCCTCCAGCCTGCGGCAGTGGCTGTCCAGCAGATACTCACACACACACACACACACACACACACACACACATAATTTAATAATTGTGTACTTTTTAGAGAATTTATTTGCATACTTTTTTCGTACGTATAATAATATAATAATACTTTTTAGATTAAAAAAGTTAGTCAACTATTGGCATTCAGGTATATAATTAATATTTACTATTCATTGACTAACATTGAGCTGCATTTTGTGTTACCACCACTGATAAGCCATTGGGCTTTTGGCAGAAAATGCCAAAAATTATCAGTGATATCCAAGACATGTTTACATACAGTGTTCTTATCGTCCAGCATGAATGCTAGACTACTCGGCCCATGGGACAGCTCGGCCAGGACAGTTCGGCCCACGGTGAGACAGCTCGGCCCAGTAAAAACGAGACAGCTCGGCCCCGTGTTAATTACGAGACAACTCGTAATTAACCTAACCTAACCTAACCTAACCTACACATTATGAATCGAGAGAACTAGCCTATGACATAATTATACAATAAACGAACATTTCGCCCACATTACACACACGCCATAAACGGGAGGCCATGTATGCAGCACCAAATCCTGCAAATCCTGTCCTCTATGCATGCGTGAGAATCTTAGAAAGACAGGGAAGGCACAATTTTTTTTCCTTTATACTATTATATTATCTTAACCTAACCTAACCTAACCTAACTTAAATTAACCTAACAGTTGAGCCTAAATAACATAATACAAATATTAGGGAAAAGGTCGCGCATACGCAGAGGACAGGATATGGTGCTGCATACATGGCTTCACCCATAAACCCTCCACTTAGCTCTCCCCATCCTAATCCTGACTGGTATCGTCAAATTGCACCATAGCAAAACATGGGGCCGAGCTGTCTCAAATAATGGGCCGAGTTGTCTCGCCGTCGTGGCCGAGTTCTCCAAAAGTGGGCCGAGCTGTCCGAGCCGAGTTGTCCTATGGGCCGAGTCGTCCAGTCACCGTCCAGCATATTACTGCTTCATATTCATCAGCCAACTTAAAATAGCCCTATATAATATTTAATTATCACTAGAACAATACACTATACCATGTAGGAAGTCTTCTGGAGAAATAGGGCAAATTTAGACAAAAATGCAAGATTAACTAAATCACAAATGTATGCTAGAATACCATTGACAAATCGCTAGATAGTCACCAGACACTAAAAACTTGTATGTCACTAGAAAACATATGTTGAAGTATCTAGAATAATCTTTAACAATCGAAACATCTCTCCAATTCCTTACAATAGGGAAACTAACTTGAATATCGCTAGAATTCATCACATCTTGATGTCGCTAGATGGAAGTGATGGAAGTGATTCGCTGGATCTAGCGGTAGCAGCTACATTGGCAACATCATACCAAGAACCTTCATTCCGTTATAATGATCAAGGTCAGATTTCGAAACTATTACAATTATTTCAAAGTTCAGAGATCATCAGATCGGTTTGGAAGTCGATGTACACAATTTCAGTTCCATTAGTTTAAGAAACATTCACATAATATGCTACTTAGAGGGTTTAATAAAGAAGCATTCCTCTCCTGGCATCGTATAAGCGAACGCAAGCTGTGTTTTTTTTTTTTTTTTTTTTTTTTTTTTAAGAACGTCAACAAACGCTTAGTATATTTGGGTTTGGTGAACCTTTTGGGGTTCCTAGTTATACATTAGACCATATTTATATTTTGCACACTCTTATAAGTATAAACACTTACTTGTTAAAGAGGAAATACACAAAAGCCCAATTTCGAATGATCGTGAATATCTTCACTTTGGCGTATGTTTGGGCTAATTTAAGACTACATTTAGATAGATAGAATTTTTTAACACTCGCCAATGAAATATGATGACTTGCTTACAGATATATACTTGAGCTGCATTTTGTGTCACCCCAAAGTCTGATAACCCACTCTCATTAAAGTGTGGTGGCACAAAATGACAAGGGGCGATCCAGACTTTTAAATATATACATTATATGGACAACCTTTCCTGACTATTTTTAAGAATGAAAGTAAATATGCATTGCAGAATAATTATTACAAAGCAAATAAAGACAAAATAAAAGCGAAATAGCGTAATATACCAAATATCATGAGGTATGTCAGGGACTGGAATAATCGACAACAGAACATATCGGCAATAAATTTGAATATATACAATTTAAGATGTATTGTGACATTACATATTAGGTGAAATTATAAAACATATTTATTTGTTTAATAGTAGAGCAAGAAATATTCGCATACATAGACATTTCAATAATTCTGAGGAGGAGTGACAGATTAATTACCGTGACGAACACTGATTTTCTGAACTTGACTCTTGGTCAAGGTCAGGAGGCTAGATGCCCCACCCACTCACCCACCCACCCCTCGCCTTTCGAAGTTAAAACCGAGCTTGGATGGACACAATCTTGGATTTAGATAAGTAGCCTACAGTGTTGGTTTATTTTAGTTTGACATTTTTTAGTAATGAGGTTGGCCTGAATAGTAACCAGTTACATGATATTGACTTAGTTCAGGTTGATTTATCCATTTATAACCTCGCTAGAGAAAGTTTTGTCGTGGCAGATGTTCCACAACCCAGTCGGTCGGCATTTGCTTGAAACAGTCAATTATTGTAGATTTTTAGGACAAAACTTATCTGTTGACCATGGCAACCCACTGTCTCAAAGTAAATGTTCCTAGACAGAATTAAAATTAGATAGTTCCTGTGTAGATTATAGTGCTGCTGCAATAACTAAATTTTGTAATGCATTAGTTTTAAGTAGAGAAATTATGTTGGTACTTTTGAGAAATAAAATACAGTCGGCCCTCGGGTAACCCTCCAAAATCATGGATGGCCTTATACGACGAATATACTTTCAATGCAAGTTAATTTGAAACACAGATTCATCAGCTGATTTTCAGTGACCGAAAGAGAGAGAGAGTGTGTGTGTGTGTGTGTGTGTGTGTGTGTGTGTGTGTGTGTGTGTGTGTGTGTGTGTGAAAACCAGAGTTATTTCTGTATGCAATAAAATTTTATTATAATTTACTCTATGAAATTTAATTTCATTTTACCAAATAATATTTATAGTAAAAGCCAAAGAAAAATACATTAAACTATAACTCTAATGAAAGCGGTAGATTGTTGGCAAGTTTAGCCAAGCTCACGCCGCCTCACACGCAGACGCCATGTGGTTTGCTGTGGAAAATAATGGCAAGGAGTAGAATACCAGAAAAGTATATAAACATAACATCGATGTACCAAGGAACAAAGGCGAAGTACGCGCTAGGAAGTATAGAAACGGGATGGGTAGAAAGCAAGAGGGGAGTAAGGCAAGGGTGCGTATTGTATTCTCGCAGTTATTATTTGCGTTATATATGGAAGAAATGACACTGAGGATAAAACGAGTGGGGGAAGGGATCCAGATAAACAAGGAAAGACAGGGGGTACTCCTGTTTGCTGACGACGTAGTTCTGATGGCAGAAACTGGAAGAGGGTTGCAGAGACTACTAGAGGAAGCAACGAGATTCGGAGAGGAACTAGAAGTAAGATTTAGTAAAGAAAAGAGCCAAGTGATGAAAATGAATAGACAGCTACAAGAGGACGAGGAATGGACACTGGAAGGAAACAGAATGAAGAAGACAAGAGAGTATAAATATCTGGGGGTAACAATTACGGAGAAAGGGTTTGAGAAGGCGAAAAGTGAAAAGATTGGACAAATGCAACAATGGAATGGGAGATTATGGAGCGCGACAAGAGTGAATAGTTCTGAATTAGTGGGCGGGCTGTGGAAAGGACTAGAAGTACCTGCAATTATGTACAGCTTGGTCCTTGGAGGTGGTAGAAACGACAGCGGCAGAAACGAAGAAACTAGAAACGGTACAGAATACAATCGGGAGGACAGGATTGGGGGCAAATACATACGTAGCACAAGAAGCAATCCGAGGGGAGATGGTGTGGAGTACGTTTGATGAAAAGATAGGGAAAGCAAAATGGAAGTACAAAGTGAGGCTAGAGGGGATGGAGGAAGGTAGGTGGCCAAAGAAGTTATACAGATGGGCGAGCGAGGAAAGTAAATGGAACAGAGTGCAAAAGAAGGTTGGAGAGGATAAATATAAAACAGGACCGTGTGGGAGGGGAATTTAGAAAACTAAATGGGAGAGAGGAGCGAGTCCTACTGGAAAATGGGAGGTGATGTATCAGAGAGATAGAGAAAGGGATAAAAGAGGAGGGGAGAAGAAAGTGGAGGGAAGGGGTAGAAAATAAAGCCACACTGTCCTACTACAGAGAGAAAGAAAAACCAGCTAGAAAGCTGTTTTATGATGGAGGATGGGGATCTAAACTACTGTTTAAGGCAAGGACAGGATCGCTAGAGACGAATGAGAGAACAAGGAGATGGAATGGAATGGGACCGCACTGCAATCAATGCGAAATGGGAAGAGACTCAATAGAGGACTTGGAGCATATAATAACGGAATGTACAAGATATGATGAGGAGAGAGACGAGTTGGAGGGATACATGAGGAATAGAGTTGGGGAGAGTGGGTGGGAGGAGGTAAAGCAGAGAGACTATAGAGGGGTAGGGGCGCTGTTGGGGTTAACACAAGAGATGGAAACACAAGACATGGAGATGATGAAGAAGATACTGGAAAAAATGTGGAGGAAGAGAAATGGGTATAAAAGTGAGGGGAGAGTCTTTAACAAAAACAAAACTGTCTCTTAAACTATCCTTCTACTCTAAACTTTCCCTCCTAACTTTTCTGAGCCAGTACCGATTCAAAGGTCAGCCCTGTGGATCTGCGGGCTGGTTCAAAAGAAGAAGAAGAAGAAGAGAAGATATATCTACGTTCCTACTGGCCCTCACGCAGCCGTGGTGCTTAGCGCGGTCGAACCTATATTTCACAAATGTTATGATATTTATATATATGCGTGTACTGTTACTTAGTAATATTGTATTGTGTAACCTAATCAACCCGAATGATATACATTTAAGTAAGAATACACCGAAATATAATCGAGATTAGGCTCGAATGGAGTGGCACCGCGGCTGCGGCCAATGTTTATAAACAACATGCTTTAGGCCTACATATCAAGATCAATCATTAATTATCCATCATTTCGATATTATTTTGATCTAGTTAAATTTGTAAAAAATTGTGATGACTATTCCTATAATATAATCGCTTACTTTGAGGTATTATATATAATAACTCCGGTAGGTTATTGTCCTTCTATAGGATTATGACGCTTCTTTTGGCTAAAAGAATTTTCTTCAGCTTAGGAAATCACTAGAAGTAACATTAAAACAGCCATGTTAGTCTAAGGCGATATTAATAATATGAGACAATAGTATCACCGTATTTGTTCTTACCAGCAATGTAAGCTTAATGAAAAGAAAATTAAAGAACTCGCAAGTATTAATATAAAACAATAGTATTACTTTTATCATATCCCAATTACTTGAAGAGTTGCTTTAGTCCACAAGTCAGTTAACTAAAATAGTTAAGTACATAATACTAGCGTTAACGTTAATTCCCAATCACATATCTCACTAACCAACATAACGTAAGTGTTTACACCGAACACACTTAACACACACTTATATAATCTGACTGACAGTCACAATCCCATTATAATACTTCACCCCGTCTTCCTCCAGCTGCAAGTTCACCTTCCCAACTCCAAATGAGACTGATTTGAATGCCCACTCACGGGTCTTATATACTATGCAATGATGGTGTAGGAACGAATCAGGAGGCGGGGGATGGTGCGCGCCCCAATCACAGCTCCTCTAGTTGCGTAACAGGTGCGTGGTCCAATGGCGTTGATTGGCGTAATCGTAATAGCGTCGGGTCCTCAAAGTAGTTTGCAGGGTCCCCATATGACGCACGCAGGTGTGAAGGCGTGTTTGCTGGTATGCAGACGAGCTGGTTTCCCACTCGCTGGTTCGCTCGCTGGTCTGCTTCGCCGCCTAGGTAATTCGGCACTCCTTCAACTCTTAATTCTAACTCTTAAATAAACATATAGGGATCCGTATGTCAGAATATATATATATATATATATATTATATATATATATATAATATTATATATTATATAGAGAGAGAGAGAGAAACTTAGTTTTGGATGGCTGACGTAAATATTAATGTAAATGATTGGTGTACGAATATATATTTATATTATTTTATGAACTTTCCTTTTTTTTTTTTACAGTTTTTGAGGGTCCTGAGTTTGCCTGTCGGTCGAGGAAGTGCGTGTGCAGGCAGGCAGTTGTCATACTTTTTTAGTTTTATATTTTTTTCAATAAAACAATAAAACATCTTTTGGTTATTTTCAATTACCCATCTCAGTACCTTATATAATTTAATCTTGGCAAGAAAACATGTTATTAATAACAATGTTAACAAATGCAACACTAAATCAATTGTTGCTATTCCAATAAAAATCTCGACAATATATACAAATTATAATCTTGCTTTTAAAAACTTTTAAGTGCCATATCCCAAAGAGAAAAACATAGCAATCCTTTCAATGGTTGACATAATTACCTGATAAAATTAATATTGTCAATTTAAATTGTTTTGGATAAACCTTATAACACAAACACAGTGACTAGACATATTTCTATGAGGGGTGGACAATAAATTTCAATTCCCCAATATACACATTCATCAACACTAATTACTTGATTATCAATGTAATCATGGTGTTCATCATCTATATAGAAGAAGGTGAGGGCTACAATACTCCAATTTTCCTGTCGGTTTGGATAGAGAGTCATATTTAATGTTACAATGTTCAATCTCTTTCAAAGGCTTGTAATTATCAATTATACCTGTTGGCCATAATTACTAATAATCAATAGGTGTCTGACATTCGCCATTTTCGCACAACATTCGTTGTTTTCGCAATCGAATCGTCCTACATTGGTAGGACAGTCGCTCTGCAAACGCTACTGTTGCCATCATCGATCGCCAAATTCGCCATGATTCCTCATCAAACTTCGCACATCATTCGACATTGTCTCTTAAATAGTCGCCACAATCGCACTTTGAGCGAACTTCTGTCGCACTGCTATCGCAAATAATTCACCTTTTATACTTCATAAAGTGTGTGGTGGAGTGGTCTTGCCACTGGCCTGGTAATCCAAAGGTCCCGGGTTCAAATCCCGATGTATCAATGGGAAGATATTATTGGGATGGAATTTGTGCTGTACCTAGTATCAGTGCATTACCACAAGCCCACCGAAACGTCAATAAAATACCCTCATTGTTCCCTGATTAAATAGCACTGTATGAATATTCCCATATTCAAAATATGCTATAGGGGTGCAATGCCTGGTGAGTTATTTGCTCAACAGGTGGCGTTGTGTGTGTGTAAGTGTGAGAGTCCGAGTGTAAGGGGTGAGACAGTGAAGCACGGGAACGAGGTGGCTTCAGAGACGGGGTCGTTTCGGGCCATGAGTGAGCTCCGTGCCTCATGTGAAGGCAAGATGGCAGGTGCTCGTTGTACTCTACGTGCTTCACATGTCTCACTCCCTAGACTGGAACAAGACCTCACAGGCTTCACTGTTCATTGTAAAGCGGTGAATGTTAAGGCTCTCAGCCTATGCCCGAGAGGAAGTAAGTTGGAATATAGAAAAAAAAAAAAAAAAAAAAAAAAATTTGCTTCTCAATTCGCCGATTCGTTGCGAATTTTGGGACATTATAAAAAAACACGGTCGCACGCCATTCGTCATCGATAAATCGCACAGTGGGATACCCCCTTAAGGCATTGGCTTTATCAACCTTAGTAATATGAAGATCAGGACCTTTTTTCAATTCCTTAAATGCAATAGTGAATCTCGCTGGAACGTTAGAAACAACAGGTACAAACATCGAAGCATAAACAATTCCTTTACATATGTTAATGTCATCACTTGTTAAGTTACTATACTTTTGTAAATTGAAAAATGAACGAGCAATCTCGACACTATTAATGTTTGTAGATCAAGCAAAACTTAATCCGTAGCCAACTGCGCATGAAGTGTCCTTGTCGAGAGGTTTATCGGAGAGGTTCATAACGAAGTCGGGTTGGCATCTTTAATCCAGGCACTGTCTTCTATCAACCACTTCAACTTCTGATCCAACTTCCGCTGTAGCTTGGCGCATTCTCTTCTCAGCTTGTCATAACAGAAATAAAAAATGCAATTTTTCCACTCCAGAGGTACTGCCCTTATGAATGCAATCTTACGCTGGCTTGATAACTTGAAACATTCCTCCATAACCACTTTAGTTAAATCAATATGCTTCTTAACTCGTAAAGTGTGCAGCCCCTGTAGTATACACCATACCCCTGTGCATAGGTATTCTGATTAATTCCTCACTAAACTCGTTAATTTACCAAAATTATAATTAATATTTATCCATATGCGCCTATTTTACGTTTAATATGAAGATAGTAACATGTAACAACAATAACAAAAGTGGGAATAGTGTTTGGATGGTCAAAATCGCGAATTATTACCGAGCGGTTCATTCATCAAATGTGAGCCAGCCGGCCGTACACCCTCTCCCCTCGAGGGCTGAAGCCTTACTCCCTCACACTCTCCTAGTCTCTCCCTTACGCAACACACTCCATGTCACATGAGACCACCATGGAACCGGACTAGGAAATGGTGACACGAAAATATACCAATGAATAAGGGAATACCAGGGAAAATAGGTGATAATTGAAGGGGGGGAAGGGGGGGGGGGGGAGGAGGGGACTTTGACACATGTGAAGGAGTGATCGGAGGTATGGAGGGGAATTATCTCACTTAAACACCATTTTTGTTTAAAGTGCCACTGGGGTGATTTAAATGTTTTTATTAGGCCTAGGATCTTAACCCGGGAGCTGCAGGGAGACTCATAAGAGTTCCCCCGGCGGACTGCGGGGAGACTCTTAAGAGCAGAGCTTTTGAACGCGTACCAAAACCGCGCGTTTATAGCCAGGCGGCTGAAAATTGGTGTGGGTATAGTACTACATGTCAACTCTCGACACCACCCCGCCAAACGCTCGCCCCGCACTCGTGAAAGCACCACCGCGCCAGTAACCACGCACTAGTCATGGAGCCCACACGTCCCTCACGCTCGCTCCCTGAAGACACAACCAGCCCTCCTTCTGGTGGTGTTAGCCGCCGTGGAAGGCAGAGGGTGGCTGCTAAAGACCCTAGCTACCAGTACGACACGCCCTACAGCTCGGAGGACGAAACACCTGCACCCAAAGCACGAAAAACACGTGCAAGCACAAGAAAGGTACAGAGGTCATTGGTGTTTCGGGACACTGCCTCCACGACCCAGGCCACTACAACAACCACTACCACCATCAATGCCACCACTGCCACCCCTGCCACCGGTACCAGTGATGCAGGAGGCCGCCCTAGGGCTGCAGAACCTGCGGGGGCAGGAAAAATTAAAGGCACGGGCGTAGGGAAGAGAACCCGTACGCCAGCCACAGTGCCCCTACCACCACCAGCACCACCAGCCGCCAATGGCCCGGCTGCCCCTGCCACCCCTGCCACTGGTACCAGCGATGTAGGAGGCCGCCCTAGGGCTGCAGAACCTGCGGGGGCAGGAAAAATTAAAGGCATGGGCGTAGGGAAGAGAACCCGTACGCCAGCCACAGTGCCCCTACCACCACCACCACCACCACCAGCCGCCCCTGGCCCGGCTGCCCCTGCCGCCCCTGCTGCCCCTGCCGCCCCTGCTGCCCCTGCCGCCCCTGCTGCCCCTGCTGCCCCTGCCACCCCTGCCCAAGGAACAGGGAAGGGGAAGGGGAAGGGGAAAGCGACTGGGAAAGCAACTGCTGGCCCTGCTGGCCCTGGTGTCCCTGCCGGCCCTGCTGCCCCTGTTGCCCCTTCTGCCCCTGCCGCCCATGCCGCCCCTGCCCAAGGAACAGAGAGAAGGGCGACAGGCACCACCATCATCTTGCCATCAAGGCCACGCACCACTGCTGCCCCTGCCGCCGCCCCTGCCACCGCCTCTGCTGTCCCTGTCCATAAGACTCCCGCACGTGCAAAAGTGACCCGGAAAACTCTGACACCATCAAAGTATGCCGCCCTGCTGTTTGATGGTGATTCGCAGGACATTGGCAGCCCAGGTTTCGACGACGAAGCCCTAGCACGGGGCCAAGGGTGGGGGGATTTGGGAGTGGACAGTGGGAGTGAGTCCGACGTCGGTGACGAAAATGAGGAAGGGCATCGTCTGTCAAGTGAAGAGGAGGGTGATGATGAAGTGCTGTATCGCGACCATGGAAGCGATATTTCAGACGATGAAGCAGACGCAGACGACATTCCGATCCCTGAGCTGCCTTCGTTCGATTGGTCTGACGGGGTCAATTTTGTACCTGACGTGCCCCAGTTCAATCCTGGGACGTCAGGAACAACTGACGACTGGCCCTGTGACGATCAAGCGAACGAAAGTGACTTCTTCCTCGCTTTTTTCGACATGGAGGTAATGACGTACATCGTTGCCCAAACAAACGCCTACTACAGGTGGGTGTTTGGCAGATTGGACGTCCTTTCTCCAAAAGCGAGAATACGAGGCTGGGTGGATACGACTGTGGAAGAATTTATGACGTTCTTTGCCTTGTTGTTCCTCATGCCTCTGATCAAGAAGCATGTGTTGCAACACTATTGGAAGCACGACCCTCTCATCGCCACCCCAACTTTCAATAAGTTCATGACTCGTGACAGATTTTTGTTGCTGCTAAGATTTATGTGTTCACCATGTTGTTGGAGAGGTATAGGAAATACTTTTACCCCTTCCTCAATTTGGTGATTGATGAGTCGCTCGTGCTCTTCAAAGGACGTCTTGTTTTCAAGCAGTATATCCCCTTGAAAAGGCATAGGTTCGGAATCAAGCTCTTCGTTTTGTGTGACTGCGAAACTGGAATAGTGCTTGACATGATCGTGTACACAGGCACTGACATTGACATACCGAAAGCCGCTGCCAATGACCCCATGGGCATGTCAGGTGCCATCGTCAGGAAAATGTTGGCACCTTACCTGGGCAAAGGCCACATCATCTACACTGACAACTGGTATACTTCTCCTGCTCTCTGCCAGTTTCTTCATGACAACCAAACGGGGTCATGTGGGACTGTCAGAAAGACAAGAAAGTTTATGCCAAAGTTCACAGGTAATGTCATTCCTCTCACAGATGCCTCCTCCAGTGACACACCTTCAGAAGACGACCTGGCCCAGGAACACCGCGAGAGGCATGTGTGAAGAAGGCGACGAAAGGGGCAGAAATACAAGCAGCTCGAGAAGTGTGGGAAAGTGATAGCCCTGAAGTGGAAGGATAAGCGAGATGTCCACCTGCTTTCCACCGTCCACACAGGTGCCCAGGTGGATTCTGGCAAAATCCACTACCGAACCAGGAAGACAATCTACAAGCCCGACATGGTAGTGGACTACACTAAGAAACATGCGCCTGGTGGACAAGTCTGACTGTCAGCTGTCAGGCGTTGAGTGTCTGAGGAAGACTGTGAAGTGGTATCACAAGCTCTTCCTCCACCTAGTTGATATAACGATGCTAAACGCCTACAACTTGTGGTTGGTGAAAAAGGATATGGCCCCAAACCAGAAGCTGAAATTCCGGGAGTTCGTCTACAACGTCTCATACCAACTCCTGGAGAAGTATGGCACCACCACTCACAGACGTACGGCATGGCGTGGGGATCACGTTCCTGACCGCATCCAGCTGGGTGTCGAAAGACACTACCCCATCAACACTGAGATGCTTGGCACTCGTCACAGGCAGGCGCAGTGCACCGTCTGCAGCTCCAGTGTCAGGAAACCCCATGTCACAAAAAGAGTCACCTCAATGTGCGCCGAGTGCAAAGTTCCACTCTGCCTGGGTGACTGCTTCAGGGACTACCACACCTTCAAGAATTATTGAGTGTCGCCCTGCCCTGCCCTGCCCTGGACTCGCCCCGTGCCCTGCCCTGGACTCGCCCCCTGCCCCGCCCTGTCCTGGACTCGCGCCCTACCTTACCTGACCTGACCTAATTGATCACGCTACCTCATAATGTAACATATATATTATGTAATGTATAAGTTCCAAAGATGTCCCTGTGATATAGCTTTTACATTATATAATTGTATGTTTCATTATTTAGTTTATAAGTTTCAAAGATTTACATGTAATATGCCTTATTTTTTTAGTATATTAATATATATGTTTGTTATTAGCCAAAGTAATGTGTATATAATTATTTTCTTACCTCAAATGAATTGTACAAAAATAAATATGTTTCAATAAATCCTGTCAAACCTACTAAGATAATAAAAAAAAAAAAAAAAAAAAAAAAAAACAAGGTCATGTCATTGTATTCTTACAATATGATATATTCTATGAATATTTCATATTGTTTGAATACAATGGCATGATCTTGTAAAAAAAAAAATTTATCAAAAATTTTCTAGACAATATAAAACCTTCCCCTCCTGGATTCGATCACACAACCCTACCACACTTTGAGTTTTCCAGTCTGCGACCTTACCAACCATGCCACAGGAGCTCATACCAAATATCACTCAAAACTTTGTGTCTACAATCGAAATGACAATATACAAAAAAAAATGAATTATCCCACCAATTTACGTTTGTAAATTGATGGGATTATCAATTATATCATGCCAAGGTTTATAAAAGTTTGTCTCTGTCAAGAATTAGTAATTATATAACTTTATTCTGTCAAAAATTGCCCAAACACTCAGCAAAATTGCCCCTCTCAGTGCGACTCCACTCATTTTCACACGGTCAAGCGCTGACCCTTGCCGCTCCTTTATGCCCCAGCTACACCAGCAACAGCAGCTCTGTCTGGGAACAAAATTTGTATAAATACAATAATGGATAAAATACTCTTCACAAATACATTTGTATTGTATAATATTGTAAATAAAAAAGAATAATAACTGTGTGGGTGTCGAAAATTGCTCAACCAGCTTTCTTTTGTCTCGCCTACGCGCGTATATTGGATTATACATAGTCATGACTGTCATACAAATAATTGCAGTAGGTCTCGAATATACATTTAGATTGCATATTACTTGGAAATAAATAAGTAAACATTTCTCTG
This sequence comes from Paralithodes platypus, assembly GCA_032716605.1. Taxonomy (NCBI): domain Eukaryota; kingdom Metazoa; phylum Arthropoda; class Malacostraca; order Decapoda; family Lithodidae; genus Paralithodes; species Paralithodes platypus. The sequence continues at coordinate 37,705,792 of CM064520.1, forward strand.
GTGGCAATCTACCCTTTCGCAAGTGTAAGGAGACACCATTCTATATTTAGCCCTTTATCACAAAAGGCAATCTGCCTGTGTTTACTCACCACCGTCGCTAGTGGTCTATAATATAGTACTTTATTTACAGTCAATGGCCTACATGTTTCTGTGGTACTTCACATGTGTCTAAAATGCAATGTCTGCTTGCATAAAAATGCAATTCTGAAGTCCATTTATACGTACGACATACGCATGTCTCAGTTTCTATCTCTCTCTCTCCATTCCTGACTCATGTTATTGTAGACCTGTTGGTGGCAACGAACACCAGACATCTGGTAGACATAAGGTTCAAAATACCAAGACATCAATACGCCTCGGGCGCCTCCACAATTATCACAAAGCTGGTTATCTATCTAGAGATCTTGCCTGACTTCCATCTCTCCACGACTCACTCACTCACTCACTCAATGCACCCCTGCATGCCTCCCTCCCACCCACCCACCCCCAACCCACCCTTTCAGGCCTCCGTCTGCTAGAAACACATTCACAATTTGCGTAAATATCGCATCAATTGGGCTATATGCGGTATATTCCTTGTTATATGGGACGCCTACATACATACACGTCTTTATTATAGCATGACAGTGCTCTAAATACAAGATTTACGTGATATTTATGGCGTAACACACCCTCTCCCCCTTTCATTCCCAGCACAACTCACTCACACCTTGGTTCACGCATAGAAACTCATTGATAATGTGCGTAAATATCGCATGAATTGGTCTATATGCGGTATATATTTTGATATATGGCACGTATACATACGTACAAGTCTGTATTATAGCATGACAGTGCTCTACGTACAAGATATACGTGATATGTATGGCGTAAACCACACTCTCAGCTCATAAATTGCCGCCAAACCTCCAACACATCTTCATTCCCGCCTAAAAATTATCTTATAATTCCCTTATATATTGCAATTTTTGGTCACTATGAGGCATATTCATTGTTATATGGGTGGCCTACACACGTATACATACTCTAAATAGCCTAAAAGGGCTCAAAAAAGGAGATATACGTGATAATATGCGGTAACCCACCCCCTCCTCCCTCTCCTTCTATCCCCTGGGCGCGTGAAAATTCGGCAGGGAAATCTCGCCGCTCGATGACAATCTAGCCGCGCGGTGCCATTCGCTCCACATTTTTCAACTACGGACCGTTCCCCCACCCCCCCCAGACATTTTTTGGGGGGTCAAATATATATGGGCCGATGCACGTAAACATTCCCTACACGATGATGTACTTTTTATCGAAATTGGCAGTAGGTCCCAAAATCATCATAGGTGCGCACAGTCTTACCCTGTAGAAAACCCCCTGTGCGCCGCGGAGAGGTTAAGAGTCTCCCCGCAGTCGCCCAGTAAAATCTCTTAAGAGTCTCCCCGGAGCTGCCGGGTTAAGGATAATACGTTGAAAGTCATCAAAAGGACGATCAGACATCTGCAGCACACGAACTGGTAAAATAGATCTTGGTAAAACTTGCTCCGCCATGCAGTTGTTATATATATATATATATATATATGTATATATATTTCTAGCAGTTTTAAGTAAAGTATTATGTAGAATTGTCACATTAAACTTGTTTAAATAGATCCATATATTAAATACAAAGTTTTAACGCATATGCGGAAGATTTACAGAGATAATAACTGATTACACAGACTTTACGATCCAAGAGAGATGGTCAGGTCTTAATTCTATTAGGTATAGCAGAACCCCATATAAATATAGTGGAAGAAATGGATAGCACAGAGAGAGCGAGAGAGAGAGAGAGAGAGAGAGAGACGGGCTATACAGACTGTTTGGTCACATTTAGATTGTCAGGCCTTACACACAACTAGAAGACAGTTGATCCTCAATATTCAACTTTAGAATAAAATATAGGGAAAGATAGCAGAGTAGTTGGTATATATAGCACTGATTGGAATAGGTGGTGAAGTATGAAAAACTAGTATAAATTAAGAAAATAAAGAAAAAAGTAAGGAAAATATAGGATTAGTAGGAAGAGCTTTGAAAATAACGAAAGAGTGAGAGTGAGAGGGAAAACGAGGAAGAGCGTGAATGAGTGTGAGTCACGTAATGGAGAGTGTTCGTGCGTGGAAAGCAATTTGTTGGTTGGAGCCTGAAGGTGTGGTCGAAGGTGAGGATAAGGGTAGGGAGGGGAAGGGGTGGGGGGGGGGGTAGTGGTATTCCTGTGCTGTGGTAGGTACAGTCACATTATACATTCGCGGACCCCCTTACGGGTTTGTTTATGCAATTTTAAGATCTGGTTTGATTTTTGGATGGCACTTGGTATATATTGTTTTGGATGGCACTTGGTATATATTGTTTTGGATGGCACTTGGTATATATTGTTTTGTAGTTGATGCACAGAAAATTGTATTCATAAAATCGTTTTCAGAGATAGGCTTTCATAAATGGAAATAAGTTAGGTCCACGAATTTTTATGTGTAGCCTAACTGTGCAGCACTGTACAGTCTGGGACTAAAGTCGTGGTATGGATCTTCAGCCATCCATTAGTACCCTCTGACGGCGGTATTCGAAGCAATCCGATATATGATGATTTTTGCTCTCCATAGATGGCTCTGTTCGACACGTCCAGGTAGCCCCAAAATTAAGCGAGAAACTTCCTGTTTATTGGTGGATTACGACCATGTCAACTAGAACACACACACACACACACACACTACTTCATTATTTGAATGTATGGAATATAAATGCTAAAAGGAAGCGAAAATGCACTGGGTATCCATGACAGATGTATAACAGGCACACATTTCAGAATTATAAGTGGTGTATGTCATTTTCCTTTATAGGTATATATCCCTATATACAGCAGTTTATTCATGCGAATAATATAACCAATAATGGGTGTTTATAGTATAGGTCGTTAAATAACAGTATTGCTAGCGCCAATAATATGTATATCAAATTGAGATTAGGATACTAACAATGCAATACAAATACTGTAACTGAATATGGTATGGTTCATAGGAATGACAACGTGGTATAACACAACATTAATTAAAACACAAAATATATGATATAAATATAATGTCGAGGAACAATAGAAGGAAACAATTAATGGGTTTCCTATAAGAATATTAATATAAAGTATATACTGTATTAAAGCAATATTGCGATATATTTAATTCCATCATTCCATACAGTAAATTGTGTTGGGGATCCCTCCTACCAACCTTGGCCTGTATCACACCACCCTTCGATAATCCCGACGACTATTTTATTATTAAATAAATACCACTACAAACGTTAATATGTTTCACTATTTCATACCTCCTTCAACAGAGTTTGATAGTAGTGTAATAAATAAAATATATAAGTTATTCCCATACCATTTATATCTCATATATTTATGGAGGAGAGTGAAAGTTTATGAAACGCTCCGAAGCAAGGAGACAAAAACTATAGCTCCTTTAGTACCTTATGGCGTAGGTAGATATCGTAAACATCCAATGATTCATTGGTCAAACTATATCTAATTAAACCCTTTTCTTCCATGGATACTTTCTAATGATGTATAATAACAGATAATAGCTAAAAAAAGGCATTAGATTGATTTAGGTATTACCGAAACGTGTAAACAGTTTCCAGACTGTAATAAGGTAGTTAAGCTATTTGTATGCGTATAATAAAACACCTAGTTGTCAATTGTTTATATTATACAGCATACCTCTAATTGTTTAGAAGGTTTTGATAATCCTCGGGCCTCGTCAGTATTTGATAATATTGAATAACTGTTCATAATAACTACTTTATGCAAGGTTTCATATGCCATCTCCTCCACATTAAATCCAGTGCCCTCGAGAATCCCTTGACACAATTGTTTGTGTTAGGTGTTCTGTACTTCTACAAATTTTAACAGGCAGTCCTACCCGCGATTAAACCCTTTACATTGGTGCCACATGTATAATTGTTTACAACAAAGATATATTATTTTCGGTATTAAGTACCTTAAGTCGGATTGAAATGCTCAGGCTATTTCTACATGTACAAAAAAGCTTTATTGTTATTATAATTAATTCACTTGTTAGTAAATACAACGGACATTGTACAACACTTGGCAGAGTAGCTACTGCGACGTTGTCAGATCAGGGCAGGCAAAACACTCACTCACACTCACACCTGATAAACAAAATAAACTACTGTCACATGTAAACTAAATCCATTCGTCACTTCAGTTCATTCCTCTCCAAATCGCCCCACACACCTACATAGTCAGGCAAAAGAGATGTCATATAACGTTCACCAATATGAGAGAGAGAGAGAGAGAGAGAGAGCGCTATATAAATAGTAATATAATTTATTATAACAATACTAATTATCTATGCATTCACGTTTGCTACACAGTATTACGCTGATGAGTGAGTTGCCCTCCTCACTCATACACAAGGGAGGTGGTGGGAGGTAAGGTCAATTGACCTTTGGTGGGAGGGAGGGAGGGAGATAAGAGGGAAGGGGATGTACGCCGCCACATTCCTTACCCCCTGCGCATGCGCGAAAATGTAAGCCTCCCTTGACCCCGCCCCGCGTTTAAATATAGCCTTCAAACCATTACTGCCATGTCGCTCTGTAGCTCTGTCAGTAGAACTCTCGCTCTACACTGAGAAAACCACTGTTCGATCCCACTCGGATTTAGTGTATTTTTATATTTTTATTTTGTTATTTGTTTTATGATATATTATATTATATTATATTAGGGTTAGGTTAGGTTAGGTTAATCTAATCTAATATAATATTTGTACATTTTGGGCAGTGGGCGGGGCCAAGGGGGACTTACATTTTCGCACATGCGCAGGGGGTAAGGAATGTAGCGGCGTACAGACCCTCCCAGATAAGAGAGTGATATTAAGAGCCGACAGTCCGACACCATTGTAAGGGTAGGTGACCCCGCCCAAAACTGCCTGTTTAGAGAAGTAGTAGTACAGTTGTCTTTGCTTAACCCTCGTCTAGCGGGGGTTTTTGGGCTATTTTGGGCATATTCAGGCCCTCCTGAATGATCAATCAAGTATCTGCATGAAAAGAAATGTATTCAGCAAAAGACTAGGCACTACAAGCTTCAAAATGAGACCAGAACGAGCTACGTAGCACTCGTCGTTTTGATGCAGTGGTACCACCAACATGGGAGTTTAGCGTATAGCAGCATATTTTTTCCAGCTACGCTCACTACTGGCTACACTGCTGGCCTCTCGAGAACAGAGGGAGCGTGAGTCAGTGGGCGGCGGTAAGCCCTGGGTGTCGGCCGTGTGGCCTGCTGCGCTCCCGGCCATTTGCACTCAATTTTAACCCATTAAAAGCCTTAATAATGCTCCTAACTTGCTGTTTTTTAGATACGGACTTAAGTCGGGCCCCGCTCTTTAAGTGTTAACCCACTGAGCCCCAGCTAGTTATAAATAAATGTACCACCAGGGACCGGCAGTTTTTGAAAAAATAAATAAATCCAGAAACAATAGCGAATGGGTTAGGAATGAAGGAAAAAACACAAAAAAACTATCAAAAAGGTCAAAGTTGGTCCTACAGAGCCCCCGAAAACGGATTTTACAAGAGTAAAAAATTGAAGGCAAAACACCCAAAATCCATGTTTTTGCGCGCTCACGTGCATGCGGTTGGACTTTGAGAGTTTTCAACCATCGGCAAGGTTGCGTGGGATACTTACACAGTTCCCATACAAATCTGAGCCCTCTAGGTGCCATAGGACCGAAGTAATTAACATTGACGACACGTTGTCGTCGCTGGGGTTTAGCGTTACATACATTGCCGACGACACGTTGTCATCGCTGGGGTTCAGTGGGTTAAAACAGGTCAAGCCTCTTTTCTTTACCAGTTAATAACTTCATACATCTAAATGCTAGTAGGCTGTGTTTTCTAACATGCTAAGATTATTGGCTTACAACATTTTTTTTTTTTATTAAATATGTTTTTGATATTTCCGCTTAAATGAAATCGAAAATATTTTTCCACTATACAGGGCAACTTACCCAGTTCATTACCCATTTCAAACTGTATCCCTATTCTTTTTATCCTGTTGTAGCATGGTGCCTAAGAAGGCACATCTTGTTGCACGAGAGGAATCTTCTTAACCCGTACAGCCCCAGCGACGCGTCTGACGCGTCGGCGATGTATGTAACGCACAGCCCCAGCGACGCGTCTGACGAGTCACCCTAATTGCTCCGACCGTAACCTCAGGTGTAGCCACTCGAGAGGGCTCAGATTTGTATGGCAACTGTGTACCTATCCCACGCAACCGTGCCGATGGTTGAAAACTCTCAAAGTCCACGTGCGTGCGCGTGAGCGCGCAATAACCTGTTTTTTTGGGGTAATTGCCTTCAATTTTTTACTCTTGTAAAATACGTTTTCGGGGGCTCTGTAGGACCATTCTTTAAGCTTTTTGAGCGTTTTTTCGTGGTTTTTCCTTCATTCCTAACCCATTCGCTATTGTTTCTGGAATAAAACCATTTTTTGAAAACCGGCCGGGTTCTGGTGAACAAACATTACATATCTAGCCGGGGCTCCACAGGTTAAATTCAAGATGTAGCCTACAGACTACATTGTTTATATTTCACTAGCTGGGTAATATAAGCTGCCCATATTGACCCACCAAACTCTACAATCCTCTCTCCCACTATCCTTCCCTCCCTTCCTCCACCTCTCACTACCCTCTCCCTCCCTCCACTTACAACTACCCCTCTCTCCCTCCACCTCCCACTACCCCCTCCCTCCCTCCGCCTCCCACTAACCCCTCCCTCGCTGCACTATTATGCACGACTATTTATTATTTACATGGACGCGACAAGTTTTGACTCTCAAAACCGCTCTTAATAAACCTTCACAACTGAATAGTTCTCCAAATAGTCGAAACTTGACGTGTCCTTGTAAATAACAACTAGGAGAAGTCTATCAAAAAAATTTTGGACTGTGACTGGAACCTGGCAACAAGGGTAGAGCGTGGGGACATCCCCCGATATAAAAAAGCCATGTATGAGCGTAGTGTGGCCTAGTCTAGGCGGACCAAGACAGTCCTCTACCTTCTATTAAGCCCGCGTTTACACACACTGTACGGCCGCCGCTCGACAGAGGATGACTTGCACTTTTTCGCCGATTCTAATCGAATCACTGGATCACCGCACGATCCTCGCCGGCACACGATGACCGTATGACATGCCCTCGACAGTCACTCGACAGTCACTCAACACACACACGCTGGTAACACGACCGTTGTAGAATAAATCGTTGACCGGCCACGATGCTCACTCGGCTATCACACGTTCGTCATACGGTAACAGCACGGAAACGCCGATGTTGGTCGATAGCCATACGTGACCTGCACGGGTGTAAATAACATACACACGGGTGTGGAACGATTAAATCGACCGTGGTACGACGCACACAATAGTCACACGGCAAATAACCCGCCCTATATATGCATGGCGGGGGTGGCCGCCCCATTCATTCTACCCCCAAAGCTCCTACCGTCAACATGGAGACCAACATGGATGGGGCATTTTCCTTTTTCGTCCCAGGTTTTGAGGCAATTTTGGGCCAAAATTGCCTAGCTAGCGAAGCTAGGCCACCCCCCCCAAAAAAAAAAAGAAGAAAACTGAGAGATAATAAAATATCAATCATCTCTGTAAAATCTGATGCCGTTGTGTTTTACGCGAATGTAGGAAAAAAAAGGCACCGGAAATAAGGGCACAAGGAAAAAAAGGCACAGGCAAAAATGGCATATTCTTCGGGGTAGGAAAATATGGCATATTATGAAAATCTATCATAAAGTTTAATTTGGCAACGTTATTATCCAGGATTTATTCCTAAATAATTTATTATTCAAGAATTATATAATTTTAATATATTTGTTATAGTTATTGTACTTCTATATTTTGCTTTAATTACACTATATTTCTATTTAACCTAACCTGACCTAATGTGAGACCTCACTTGGACTATGCTGTTCAGTTTTGGTGTCCTTATTATAGAATGGATATTGACTCTCTGGAGGCAGTCCAACGAAGAATGACGCAAATGATCCATATTGTTATCAATTTATCATAAGAGGAAAGGCTGATAACCCTTGGCTTGCATTCATTAGAAAGACGAAGATGTATAGGAGATAATTATGATAAAGGTGTTTAAATGTATGAAAGGTATAAATAAGTGAGATAGAAATAAGGTATTAAGGCTTAGTAACGGCGAGATAACCCGTTCAAATGGCTTCAAATTGGATAAGTTTTGCTTTAGAAAAGACATAGGTAAGCACTGGTTTGGGAAAAGAGTTGTGGAAGTGTTTGGTTAGTTCAGGAACGGTAGAACATTTTAAGTGTAAAGTTAATAGTCATATGAATTATATGGGTTGGGTGTGAATGGGATCTGCCTCGTGTGGGCCGGTCGGCCTTATGCAGAATTCCGGTTTCTTAAGTTCTAACCTAGCCTAACCTATGGTGAGTACACTACCAGATATATATATAATTACATTATGCAATATTGCATATTGCATCGAAACACATTTTATTGATCTATTACTTCTTAATACAACATTTTGTGTTTATGTGCCATTTTTTCCTAGTCAGTAATTTGTGAATTTTTTTCCAGTGCTTTTTTTTCCTGTGCCGTTTTTTCCGGTGCCTTTTTTTCCGAGTACCGTTTTACTCGTCTATATGATTATTTTCAATTTAGATATTTTTGCAATATTAATATTATATTGAGAATGAAAGGTAGCTATTTTGTATATATATATTTTGGGTGACCTCCTGTTGTGTCGAACTATTTAAAAAAAAAACATTCTCTCTCTCTCTCTCTCAATCTCAGTTTTTCTCATTGTGGTAGTTGTGCTATTGTCGTGCTATTAACGTGTATTGATCGAACTGTGGTCGTCCTGTTGACCTCTCGGTTGAACACAAATCGTCGTCGAAAAAGTTGACCGATAAGTACAATTCCCACAGGATCGTTGTACGTTATCTACACAATAGTCACACGATAAAAATTTAAAGTTTTTTTCTGCCGACTATCGGCAAGAAATTAGTGCAGCCACTATTTTTTGGCCGATCACCGCCGACCATTTCCGCGCCACTCGACCACCCCTCGACTACCAGGAATGGAAGCGATCTTTTTACTCGATAACAGACAATGTCAGACGATCCGGGAAAAATTCAAATATTTTGAAAAGATCGTCTGTGATCGCCGGCTATCGTACTGTGTGTGACGCGGGCTTCATTGATGGAGAGAACACTGCCAGGGAACTGGCAGTGTTGATTGTTATTTGTCATGGACGTCCAATCTGCTTGTCACCACTGACGGAGGAGTTGGGTAACATTTGAGATATAATCAGACACAGGAATAGGTCACGGCATGATTAAGTTGAGTAGATTTTTTTATGCAAAAAGTCATAGTATTGCCAATATCCACTAGGTATAATATATTTCTAAAAAATAGTGAAAACTAACTTTATATAATTGCGACATGAAATATGACTAAATTATAATAGGCTATATATTTTGTTTGTATTCACTTACTAAGTTGTATATATTGTATCCACTATATACCATTTCCCTAGTAATTAAGCTGGAATACTCGTTGTGCTTCGTCTACATTGCTATGTTTTACCAGTATTAAATATTTAATCATTAATATCCGGAACGGCGTCTTAATACAGTATTCTCATTTCTGTTGAGTATATTTCTATGCAAGAGTAAAACTCGCATCACTCGATTATACATTATTTATAGTTGTAGATCATACTAATATTCCTTGAATTCTGATAATGAAGTAGTGTATGTGTGTGTTCTATAGTTGCCATGGTCGTAATCCAAATCCACCGATAAACAGTGTTTTTCCCGCTTACTTTTGGCGCTACCTGGACGTATCAAACAGAGCCATCTATGGAGAGCCTAACACATCATATCTCGGATTGCTTTGAATACCGCCTTCAGAGGGCACTAATGGATGGCTGAAGATCCTTACTAATTTTAGTCTCAGACTGTACATTGGCCTGGTTGATGGTTAGGGCCAGATTGGGTTCGGGTCCTGTCTAGACGTCAGTGTTTGTGAGGCTAGATACTTGAATGTTAACACCTATTGAATGTTAACACCTAGTCCGATTAAAAAATGGACAACTTAATCCGCACAGCTGTCACTGCTACCACTATATCCTGTTTCTCCTCTTGTACTTTCTCTCTGTCCAAATCCTTTAACAGTTTCCTCTTCTTTGGTAAGGTAATACTTCTTTCTCTGTTGTTAGTGATAGCCTGGCAATCATGAAGGCAGTTGGAATGTTGCTTATATCCAAGTTGAGTTTGTGGGGTGTAATTCCGATTTGCTAGTGCAGATGATCTCTAATTCGTAGCAAATATCGGTATATACAATCTATGGTATTAATGGCGGATTAATCCGCTACATTCTAATCCCGCTACATCCCGCTTTAGACGATCTCACAGTGAAAGAGGCATAACAGTCGGTAGCGGAAATCCAACAGGTTTATTTTGTTCATTTAGGCTTTGTTCATTTTAGCTCTACGAACAACTTTGGTCCTTGTGTTCAGTACCATGGAAGAAGCCGTTTAAGAGGAGCAAGTGCATCAAAGGGTCCAGAAACAACAAATATCGCAGTGCAAGAGCCATGACAGTATGTAGCAGAAATCTAGGAGGTATACTTTGCTAATTTTTTCAGTGTTCAATGTCGTGGTGGCAGCCGTTTAGGAGAAGTAGTGCGTCAAAGGTTCCACAGACAACAAAAAACACTTGATTCAGCAAAACACATCGCTCTACCTAGCGGAATTGGGATTACCACTAATCACTTTTACCACTATCCTTTGTTTCACCTTCTGTTTAACCCTTTATTAGCGGCTCACCACTTAAGTCGTATTTAATAAAGCTGGACTATGTGGCGGCGCTCGACATAACTCGAGTGGCAATTTCAGCACGTAATGTGGCTGAGAGAGAGAGACAAGTGGTGGCAGGAGACTAGCGAGCGTATGACTGCTCCAGACCACCGCGGCGAACCTACTGACACAAATCTCAGCTCCCTCCTCCCTCTCTCACTCGCTACATACTCAATTATGTACCGAAAGTACCGAATTACCTGCTTTTTGCACTCGCGTTGCACGGTTATTGCAAGAAAACTATCCATCATACAAGGATCGTTATGGTGTCATTCGAAAGCTCTGTTTATGCCCTTTCAGGGATAGATACTTGTTTTACGTTCTGGGTCTTATTTAGGCATGAAAATGATCACGTAAACAGCCCTATTTTGGCTAAAAACACCCCGCTGGGCGGTACACATAAATAAACCGCATAGGCCGCTCGTAAGGTGTTAATGTCTGAGTGTTGCATTTTTTTAAAATTTGGTTAATATCCATAGCTAAACTACCTAATTAAACGTACTATGTACAGTCACATCAGTAACACTGTGTACAGTCCTTGACCAGGGAGGCTTAGCTAAATTTGTGCTCAAACACTGTTGCACTCACGAACATAATCAACTGCAAGTGCCTGAATGATATTAATCCCACAGCGCTACCACAGACATCAGCAATACTCGCTAATTATTAGCAATGTCGCCCTAGTTTTGCCTTTGATAGCAATGCATATGTCTTGCATGAGATGGGGTGAGTCTCAGTGCCCTGGCAGACGTGCTGGAGAGCGGACAGGAGCCTGCCATGCTCCCGCTCACTTGCACTCATCTCCACAAACTTTAATGGGCTTTAAATTGCAGTAAATTGCCATGGCATTCCAGAACGGGTCTCATAATGAAAGGGTTAATGAATATTAGAAAGAACTGGAGACAGAACAGAACCCTGAGGAACACCAGAGTTGATAATTTGAGGAAGTGAGCGATGACCATCCACAACTGCAGCTATGAAGCTGTTTGAAAGGAAAATGCACACAGATAAAGGGATTGAAACTGAAGGAGGGTAATTTGGAAATTAGAGATTTATGCCAGACTCTATGGAGACTTAGTTTCTCAGTCTTTCTTCTACTCAATAAGTGAACTCCGGAACTCTCTCCCTCAATCAATCTTTCCTTCATCCTATGACTTAAACTGCATTAAACTTTGTGTGTCCATGCATTTTGACCCCAACGTCCCTTGAATTTGCCTCTGTCACTCTTTTGGCTTTGGGGGAGATGCTTATTTTGTTTTTCTATGTGAGTGAGGGAGACAAAAGGCAGAACTGCCTGTAGCAAGTGCCTCCCCCAGACTTGAAAGAGTGACAGGGCCAAAGGCCCAAAATCAAGAGACGTTCGAGCCAAAATGCTTGGACACACAGAGTTTGAAGCAATTTAAGTCATAGGAAGAAGGAAAGATTGATTCTGGGAGAGAGTTCCAGAGCTCAGCTGTTGAATAGAAGAAAGACTGCGAGTAACGTTACACTCTTGGGCTGGAGAATTGCACAGAGTAAGGGTGAGATTGTGTTGCAAGACGGGTACCACGTACCCTACGTAGAGGAGGTGGTATACACTGGGAGAGCTCTGAGTAGCACTGATTATTGTAGTTGTTACAACCGGCACTACGAAATAAACAAGGGCACTCAATATTGGACTAGATGATAGGCTATATCTGCAACAACGGTACGCTAATTTCAAACCCTCGAACTATTACGCTGGTGAACAAAACACTTAAACCCTCCAGAGTTAATCTCCTGGATAACGGGGTATCAATTAACTGGGTTCTAGTGCACTTCTACAAAGACTTTCCGGTGATGGCAAAGCCTACTCACAACAGGAGTACTTTACGTTAATAAAATACTCTTAAGGAATAACAATGCTTGAATAAACTATAACAAGATTTAATAAAGAAATATATGCTTACGTTAACTTTAGTGTGAGTCTGTACTCAACACTAAATTCTTCAATGCTCTATGAAAACACTGGTAGTCTAGTCCTACAGCAATCAGATATGGAATCTTCTGGAAACGTCTGATGCTCTAAGATGCTCGTTAATATAGAACCGAAATAATGCAGGGGCAGGACACCAAAGCGTGTATCTTAAATACACTAATAAGTAGGATACATAAAATTATATATAACAAGGGAGTACAACAACTCTGTGACAGCACTAATAATAGCCTCTCAAAACAGTACTTCCTTAGCCAAAGTAACAGCCATACTGGGTTGTGCGCCAAGCATCAACCTAGGCTAAAATAATATGTGAATTCATAAAGCATACACAGATAAAGTTAATAAACACAATGCTGTCTTTATTACTAATAAAGTCTAGCAGCGGCACAAAAGATACCAGGAGGCTAGGCAGAGCGCAAGCATGCTCGTAGCCTACTGTCTCCCCTTGAACAAATTTCCCTTATGTTACGTTAATTGACTTGGAGGCTCTCTTGGAAAGTCCAGATCTCAAGTATCTGGTCTTTCTCTGGCGCTCCACAAAGGTCAACACAAAGAGGTAGCGAGCATACGAGCAAGAGTAGGCAAAAGCCCTTCGCTCGTATACTGATACACTCGCAAAGGAAAAATATGCACAAAGGTTACAGGCACCTAGCTCCGTCGAAGTCGTATAGGCTTTGACTCGCCATATACATAACTCAGACAACGACTAAAGATACCTTCCACTGTCTAGCATTAAATAGCAATAAAGAACAACTCAACAATTAGAAGCAACCCAATGATAATATGACTCATGTGACTATGACTAATAATCCCTAAAGCTAGTGCAAAAAACATGTATGTGAGAGCTGGTGCTGGTAATACGACTGGCCGACTATGGAAGTCGTATGCAGAACCAGAAGGGATAAGTAACTGAATAAAGGTGAAAAGCAATGGAAAAGAAGAAGTTCAGAGAGAGAAACAGTAGTATAGGGGGTTAGATTGGGGGACAGATTGCAAAGGATATCTAGTACCTAGCACGCTATGCCAAGCTCTGAGGAGACACGCGGGCAGGGACCCCCCACAGCACCAACACTAGGGCAGCGGCACCCAATCACAGACCACTACGTCATGAAGAGCAAGCGTCCTATGACGTAGCCAGGCGCGCCAGCCAATCAGGAGCGTGGGAACCTCCACCCGAGCGAGGGAGTCACACGTACATACACACACACATAATACCCCACGCTGCCTCCTCCGTTCTCTCTCTCCCTAACTTCACACCATACATCTTGTACTCTATTACTGATATTATTATGTTCCTTCCAACAACCAACTATACTCCTAAAATCGATTAATGAAATTTACAAACACATGTGGCAGTCCGTGGATTCGAACCCAGGACGCTCACACCGAAAATCAACACCTTATGCATCGCACCACGAAGACAGTTAAAGGATGGTGGACACTGCCTACGATTTATTATGCAACTTCGAATCCTGCATATCAATCTAAGCATGTACACACATCCCAACTGTAACTCACGTAGGCTATGCTTATGTGAATGGAAAAAGCAATTAAAAAAAAAAAAAAAAAAAAAAAAAAAAAAAAAAAAAAAATAATAGAGTCTCCCCGCAGCTCCCGGGTTAATGGGGCCTTAACCACTAGGGTAGTCCTCTCGATAAATTACCCCTGAACCAATATCAATTATTATAAAATACTTCCATGTGTCACAGACAAGAATAAAGACCACCACTGATATGGCTGTGACTACATGAATACTAGGAAAGAAAGAACATCATTCTACGATTATTATAGCCCATTCCACTACCCTGGCGAGCACTAGCGAGTACGAGCACATTCTGGCAAGCTGGCCAGCGTAACACCCCGCCCAAGATGTGGGGCGTTTTAACCTCAGGTAAACGCCACATCTGACCAGACAGAATGCTCATAAACCCCGCCTCACCTAGCTACTCCCCCAAGTTGTTAAAACAAGGCACAATCACAACATAAAACACTTCATTATATAAACAAATCTACACAACACTTCCCCAAAAGAATAGTATCACTTAACATATTACGCTCAACGAGCAAGCTTCAACAAGCCTAGCCTACTAAGACAAAAACTCAGCATGTCTTAGATTCTTGCTGTAACATACTGCACTTATATACTATCAAAAAGAAAGAGTTTTTATATGAGGTTTTTGTATTATTTTCAATAGTGTTTTTGGCGGCTTTGCACTACAGGGGCAAGCCTAATATTTCTCCACTCAACCTGACACACCTGTGGTGATCTACCCTGGGTCATCCACCCTGGACAAACAGTCAGCTATCACATTGTCACAACCGGCAATATGGCGAATGTCCAGGCTGTACTCCTGCAGCATTAAGGACCACCTTGTTAGCCTCATATTCCGGTTGTGGAACTGAGTAAAAAACTTCAAAGGTCAGTATAAATCACCACGACTGGGCCAAAAGCGGGAACATACACCTCAAAGTGCCTGAGCGCCAGCACAATGGCCAGAAGCTCCTTCTCTACCACAGAATAGTTCTTTTGTGCTGAGTTGAACTTCTTTGAAAAGAAACTTACTGGGTGTTCCACACCTTCCGTGTCTGTTTGCAACAAGACGGCACCAGCCCCTACACCGCTAGCATCTGTCGCTAGCTGAAAAGGTCTATAGAAGTCTGGGGCCCTGAGTATGGGGTGAGTGCACAAAAGATGCTTCACGAGTGAGAATGCTTTCTCACACTCAGGTGCCCACTCAAACTTTTTCGTCTTTGCAAGTAAATCAGTCAGAGGAGCCAACACCGAGGAGTATCTGCGGATGAATCTACGGTAATACCCAATCATGCCCAAGAACCTCATGATTTGTCTTTTGGTGGTCGGCCTGGGGAACTGATTAATAGCATGTATTTTGGTTTGGGGGGGGGGCACACCTGGCCCAATCCTACCACAAACCCCAAATACTGCACGGTTGCTCGAACAAAGTCACACTTGCCCAGATTGACCACCAAATGAGCCTCACTCAGCTTCCTAAACAATGCCTCGATGTGCTCGCAATGGCTTTCAAAGTCATTATCGTAGATTATCACATCATCTAGATACACGGTACAGTTAGGGATCTCCTTCACTAACTCGTTCATCAAGCGTTGGAAAGTTGAAGGTGCACTCTTCAGCCCATACGGCCTAACGTTGCAATGGTAAGTGTTCCCATCCACCACAAAACCACACACCTGCTTCGCCCGCTCAGACAATGGCACCTGCCAGTAACCCTTGACAAGATCCACCTTGGTGAGATAACGTGCACACCCGATCTTGTCAACACTGTCATCTATGCGGGGAAGAGGGTAAGCATTGGTGGGGGTTAAGCCATTCAACCGCCTGAAGTCAATGCAAAACCTGACCTTCCCGTCTGGTTTGGGCTGCAGAGTGACGGGAGATGTCCACCTAACCGCCCCTTTTTCTATCAGCCCCTTCTCCAACATGTAGCCTAGTTCCGCTCGGAGAGCCGGAAGTTTAATGGGAGGTACACGATAGGGTACCGATTTAAAAGGGGGGTGGTCTCCAACGTCTACATCGTGCACCGCATGAGTTGTGAGGCCTGGGTGCTCGGCAAAGACAGTGGGGTATGAACAGAACAGGTGCTGGATCGCTGCACGCTGTTGCTCAGGCAGGTGCTCAAGTGCTTCCACAGCCACCTGGTTCATGTTCCCCGCCCACTGATCCGCCGAGACATGACAATCCCAACTTTCCTCCACCTGGGCCTCACTGCCCCCCTCTCCTTCTCCACCTTGGCCGCTGCAGACCAACACAGGGGCAGTAGGCTGCTCAGGTGGGCGCCTCACAAACTCTTTTAACCCCTATATGTCGGCGCGCTACATAAGTCGAGTATAATAAATCTGGAATATCTGGCGGCGCGCGACATAGGTCGTGTGGCAATTTCAGCACGTAATGTTGCTGAGAGAGAGAGACAAGTGGTGGCAGGAGAGTAGCGAGCGTATGACTGCTCCAGACCACCGCGGCGAACCTACTGACACGAATCCCACCTCCTCCCTCCCTCTCTCACTCACTACATACTGAATTGTATGGGGAAAGTACCGAATTACATGCTTTTTGCACTCGTGTTGCGCGGTTGTTGCAAGAAAACTAGCCGTCATAAAAGGATCGTTGTGGTGTCATTGGAAAGCTCTGTTTATGCCCTTTCAGGGATAGATACTTGTTTTACGCTCTGGGTCTTATTTTGGCATGAAAATGATCACGTAAACAGCCCTATTTTGGCTAAAAACACCCCGCTGGGCGGTACATATAAATAAACCGCTAGCCCGCTAATAAGGTGCTAAGTTGACATGACAGAGCTGATTTTTCTTTCGCCTATCCGGAGTAGCCACAAGATAATCCAGGTCCGATAGCTTCCTCACGACCTTGTAAGGACCGACAAACTTGGCAGACAGGGGATGGCCTACTAAGGGCAATAAGACCAAAACCTCCTGTCCTACCACAAACTCCCGGAGCTTTGCCTTCTTGTCATAACGATCCTTCATCAAGGCCTGATTACCAACCAAATTTATCCCTGCCAACTCCAGGCTCTTCAGCATCCTGTCCCTACTCTCGAGGACATACTTAATTAGAGAACATGGCGGCACAGTCCCTTCCCAGATCTCTCTTACCATACTCAGAGGACCTCTCACTTGATGCCCGAAAACTAGCTCGTTTGGGCTAAACCCAAGGCTCTCCCCAGGTACCTCTCGTGCCGCAAACAAATCGTACGGTAGCCCTAGGTCCCAATCCTTGCCATTCTCCGTACAGTAGCACCGCAACATGTTCTTCAAAGTAGAGTGCCACCTCTCCAACACCCCTTGAGTCTCTGGGTGATAAGCTGAAGAGACAACCGTATTGATTCCGTGCTGCTGCATGGTCTGTTTAAATAGAGTAGACCTGAAATTTGAACCTTGGTCCGACTGAATTTCTTGCGGGTACCCGTATCTCGAACAATACAACAGCAAGTTATGCACAACAGTTTTAGACTTGCCATTTCTCATAGGGTATGCATCAGGGTAGTGCGTGGAGACATCCATGAGGGTTAACAAAAACCTGTTACCTGCACTAGTGGGAGGCAGAGGGCCTACCATGTCGATGATAGCCTTGCTGAAGGGAGGACCAATAGCAGGCACTGGGTACAACAGAGCCTTAGGTATGCTCTGGTTCGGCTTTCCCACCGTCTGGCAGGTACCACACATCGCCACCCAGGCCGAAACTTGAGCTTTAATACCTGGCCACCAGAACAACCTAGATAACGAGGCCAACGTTTTACTTACTCCCAAGTGACCCGCCAAAGGAATATCATGCGCCAACCGCAACAGGCTATCACGACACTTCTCCGGGACCACCAGCTGATCAATCACTCTTGCCCCACCATCCTAACTACGTCTGGGATCCACAAAACGGCGGTACAGGATTCCCCAACATAAAACAAATCTCCCGACTTTGTATCCCCGTCCTCGTCGATTTCTATAGCTCCGTTCCCACAACTTTCAAGTCCAGGATCTTCCACTTGCAACCTACATATATCCGAGGATGCCAACCTATCTAAGTGCTCCTGAAGCAACTTGTGGCCACCCCCGATACTATGCTGCTCAAGCCTTACCTGCCTCGCCTGGGAACGTCTCTGTCGCGGAGTGCTCTCACGCCCAACCATGTCACTAGGGGGGACAGGTTCTGGGGCCACTCCGGACCTCATCATGGGTGCAAGTACCGAGTCACCAAGGAGTGTCACTGGATTCAAACTCTCAACCCGACCAGCCTTGACTTTCTCCTTCTGACCCTTCCTCCGCTGGTCTAGAACTTGGGTATTAGGCTGTGACACCTGAGCGGACTGAGACCTGGTGACAGCACAGGCCATCTGCATCACCTGGCACCTCTCAAGCCACTCTTGCCCCTCCCTACTCGTGTCGGCCGCCCTCTCGGCAACGACTAAGGGTGGAACCTCGGGAGTGAGCACCGCAAAGCCGTTACCGAGAAGGAGGTCGACCCCCTCAACTGGCAATTTCTCCACAACCCCCACATCCAACTCTCGTGTCACACCGTCTACCTCAAGCTCTAGTCTAACCAGCGGGTAAGACCGCGTAGCATTGATGCCTTGAACCACCACAACCCGAGCCACATTAAAAGGCTTGCCAGTGAAATTCCTAACAAGTGTCTGGGAAGCGCCCGTATCACGCAACAACTCAAGCCTATGCTCCACACCAGCCCACCTCACAGTGCCGTGCCCCCTATGACCACAAAAAACATCACGGACGGGTGACGAGCCCTCCTGCTGCTTCTGCACCGGCGATGACTTCGCAACCGACTGTTTACCCCGGGCAAACGCGGAAGACCTCAAAGACACGCCAATGTTGCTCACTAGTGACACCACTGCTGTAGGCGGTGTGCTCGGACATGAGCGCGCAATATGCCCCTTCTTATGACACTTGAAACATTCCACTTCACTCTTGGACTTCCCCTGAGGTGGGTAAGGGCCCTGGCCTTTCTTTAACGGGAAGGGTTTCGACTTGGGATCATAATTTGCAACAGTACTCTTAAATGGATTATTGTTTGTGTCATTAATTCTGGGGGGTTGAGTGGTACGCCCCTTGTTACCTGCCTCAGCTCTCTGTGCAGACCCGCACCCACGAATCAATGACAACCTGAGGTTAGCTAACTCAGCCGCCTCCTGCAGAGTTTTTGGTTGCTTTTCTTTCAGGTTAAGAGTCAAGTCACTGCCAGTACATTTAAAAAATTGCTCTAACAATACTAATTGCTTCACTGCCTCAAAAGTAATTGCCTTCTCTGATCTTAACCAATTTTCAAATGCATCTGACAGCTCTCTAGCGTGTTCCTGGAAAATACTCTCCTTTCTTTTAGGAACAGCCCTAAATTTCCGCCTATAGGTCTCTGGCTGCAACTCATATACCCTCAGGACAGCCTCTTTCAATGCCTCGTAATTCACACAGGAATCTAGGGGCAAAGCATCATACGCCTTGAGTGCTTTCCCCGTCAAACGTGACGATACAAGGGCTGCCCACTTCTCCTCGGGACATTGGTGCTCCTGGCACTTTTTCTCGAACCGGAGAACAAATTTGGTAACTCCTAACTCATCAAAAACTGGCACCAACTTTAGTAGATGCGACAGGGACTGGTCATGGGCTCGACCCCCCTGGACGACCCGGTTCCTTGTCACCTCTACACGCGTTTTCTCTAGATCAACATCGGCACAATATCTTTCAGACTCAAACTTAAGCTCAGCCTCTCGCTGCTGCTGCTGCTGCCTGAGCTCAGCCTCATGCTTTCGCTGCTCGAGCTCAGCCTCATACTTCCGCTGCTCGAGCTCATGCTTTCGCTGCTCATGCTCAGACTGCTGCTTAAGTTTGGCGAGCTTGAGCTGAAACAACATCTCGGCAGACAAACCCTGAGGAGGGGGTGCTACTATTGGGGACCCACCCCGTGAATCACCTAGAGGCATACCCAACCGCCAGCGGGCATCGGCCTGCGGGAACGTACCCGGCTCCGGAGCCCGAGGGGGCGCCATGATAGGAGTCGAGTGGAATGGGGGCTGGGCAGGTGCCCCAGCTCCCACTCCATCCGAAATCCCATACACCCCACCGAGCACCCAGGCTACCAGCTCACCTCTCGACAAATCGCTAGTACCGGACAACCCTAGGACCGTGGCTACACACTGCAGTCCGTACCGGTCTAGCCCCGACACCCGATCCGCCGACACGGCTCCTCCAAAAAAAATCCGAGCATCCTCCTCACTGTTCACCACCCGAGCGCCGCTAGACAACTCCACCTTCTCCACCTCCTCGCCTGTCTCTCGCACTGTGCCCTCAATATGTTCAGACCCGTCCAGTGACATGATGGAGTCAACAAAAAAATTCTCAAGTCAAGACAAAAGTAGCCAAACTCTCGCGTAGCTTTATTCACAAAAAATATTCGAAGATGTTCTTGAGTGCAATACTAGGTCACCAATAAACTCCAACAAGTTCTATATATCCTCAAAACAATGTCCACTGCCAACAATGCGAGAAATAAATTAAACTCCAAATGGCAATAAGATTTCTCCAAAAAAAAATGCAATATTCAGTTCACTATATTCTGGTCTAAGGTCGCCATTTGTTACGACCGGCACTACGAAATAAACAAGGGCACTCAATATTGGACTAGATGATAGGCTATATCTGCAAAAACGGTACGCTAATTCCAAACCCTCGTACTATTACGCCGGTGAACAAAACACTTAAACCCTCCAGAATTAATCTCCTGGATAACGGGGTATCAATTAACTGGGTTCTAGTGCACTTCTACAAAGGCTTTCCGGTGAGGGCAAAGCCTACTCACAACAGGAGTACTTTACGTTAATAAAATGCTCTTAACCTCTGAAGTGCGCATGGGGGTAATTGGAAACGTCCCCCTGTGCTGACGTATTTGAGGTGTTTCCGTCACTAAAATATTCATTGTGCCATTAATAGCATTAATACTTATCCATATGCGCCTATTATGGGTTGATTATAAAGGTATTAACCTGAAACAACAATAAAACGAGTGAAAACAGCGTTTGGATGGTCAAAATCGGAGATATAGCCCGCGAGTTGTATAATGTATGGGTGAGGCAATCTGCTTTCCCGCCAATTTCCCCCAAGGCCACCAAGACACAGTCGATCGATACTCTCTCTCTCTCTCTCTTGCACTCGCTTGCTATCAGTGATGACCACACCCTCCAATCGGATTTCTAATGTTAGCACGAAAATATACCTCAGAATAAGGGAATAACAGGGAAAATAGGTGATAACTGAAGGAGAGGAGGAAAGTGGGGAAGGAGGGGAGGTAGAGGACTGAGATTTTGCATGGCCCAGGGGCCAAAAAAAAAAAAAAAAAAACAAAAAAAAAAATACAAAAATATTTTTTTTTTCGATGTCAAAAGTTGATTTTTTTTTTCTCTGACTCATAAGAGTCTCCCCGCAGTGCGCCGGGGGAACTCTTAAGAGTCTCCCCGCAGCTCCCGGGTTAAGGAATAACAATGCTTGAATAAACTATAACAAGATTTAATAAAGAAATATATACTTACGTTAACTTTAGTGTGAGTCTGTACTCAACACTAAACTCTTCAATGCTCTATGAAAACACTGGTAGTCTAGTCCTACAGCAATCAGATATGGAATCTTCTGGAAACGTCTGATGCTCTAAGATGCTCATTAATATAGAACCAAAATAATGCAGGGGCAGGACACCAAAGCGTGTATCTTAAATACACTAATAAGTAGGATACATAAAATTATATATAACAAGGGAGTACAACAACTCTGTGACAGCACTAATAATAGCCTCTCAAAACAGTACTTCCTTAGCCAAAGTAACAGCCATACTGGGTTGTGCGCCAAGCATCAACCTAGGCTAAAATAATACGTGAATTCATAAAGCATACACAGATAAAGTTAATAAACACAATGCTGTCTTTATTACTAATAAAGTCTAGCAGCGGCACAACAAATACCAGGAGGCTAGGCAGAGCGCAAGCATGCTCGTAGCCTACTGTCTCCCCTTGAACAAATTTCCCTTATGTTACGTTAATTGACTTGGAGGCTCTCTTGGAAAGTCCAGATCTCAAGTATCTGGTCTTTCCCTGGCGCTCCACAAAGATCAACACAAAGAGGTAGCGAGCTTACGAGCAAGAGTAGGCAAAAGCCCTTCGCTCGTATACTGCTACACTCGAAAAGGAAACATATGCACAAAGGTTACAGGCACCTAGCTCCGTCGAAGTCGTATAGGCTTTGACTCGCCATATACATAACTCAGACAACGACTAAAGATACCTTCCACTGTCTAGCATTAAATAACAACAAAGAACAACTCAACAATAAGAAGCAACCCAATGATAATATGACTCATGTGACTATGACTAATAATCCCTAAAGCTAGTGCAAAACATGTATGTGAGAGCTGGTGCTGGTAATACGACTGGCCGACTATGGAAGTCGTATGCAGAACCAGAAGGGATAAGTAATTGAATAAAGGTGAGAAGTAATGGAAAAGAAGAAGTTCAGAGAGAGAAACAGTAGTATAGGGGGTTAGATTGGGGGACAGATTGCAAAGGACATCTAGTACCTAGCACGCTATGCCAAGCTCTGAGGAGACATGCGGGCAGGGATCCCCCGCAGCACCAACACTAGGACAGCGGCACCCAATCACAGACCACTACGTCATGAAGAGCAAGCGTCCTATGACGTAGCCAGGCGCGCCAGCCAATCAGGAGCGTGGGAACCTCCAGCCGAGCGAGGGAGTCACACGTACATACACACGCACATAATACCCCCACGCTGCCTCCTCCGTTCTCTCTCTCCCTAACTTCACACCATACATCTTGTACTCTATTACTGATATAAAATACTTCCATGTGTCACAGACAAGAATAAAGACCACCACTGATCTGGCTGTGACTACATGAATACTAGGAAAGAAAGAACATTGTTCTACGATTATTATAGCCCATTCCACTGCCCTGGCGAGCGCTAGCGAGTACGAGCACATTCTGGCAAGGTGGCCAGCGTAACATAGTAGCGATAGAATAGCGAGAGAGATGCAACATTGCGGCGAAGAGAGAGAGAGATTGCAAAGAGTTGGTGAGTGGATGGGAGTTAACCCTTAAAAAGCGGCTCACCACATAAGTCGAGTTGAAAAAACTGGCAAAAAACGGGTGAAAAAAGGGTGGAAATCGAGTGAAAATGGGTGGGATAGTAATGATCCATACGTCCGACATCTGTGGCCTCCCGGCCCACACTAACTCCAGTTCCCCCACCGCGCGTGAGGATGACAGTGTAACCAATAGTTCGCTAAAAAGTGAGCAAGGTAGCAAAATCAGCTAAACTTCCATCTTCGAGGTAACACTGTCAGTGCTCCACGAGTGCTACGTAGCTGTATGTGGCGTCATTGTGTAGCGATTTCCACCTAGTTTTCGGCGCAATACAGTTCCTTTCATACTGATGGTTGATATAGCAGTCAGAACGGCCCAGAAAGGCCCAAAACGGCCACAGAGCACCCGCTAGAGGAGGGTTAATGATGCGAAAGGCCTTCCTTTCTATTTTGTCTAGGAGTGCGGTTACAGGCAGCCTGGTTTTTGTCTCCTTGATACACAATATGAACAATATATAACTAAAAATAATAAGTATTTTTCACGCTAATTCCAAATGTGTCATCACAATATATTTATCATCAATAGTTGTTTTTAACCGTCTTGGTGGTGTAATATGGTTAAGGTGTCTAAAAATCTGTGTGTGATAACCCAGGTTCGAATCCCGGTGGATCACATATATGCTTTCATTAATTTCATTGGAGGTGTTTGGTGGTGTGGTGAAATTAATAAAACAATAGATGAATAAACTAAAACTCGGTACTTGGCGATTAAAAAATATGGAGGTGTAACCACATACTGTATATTCATTGTACAGCAAAACTGAATCACAATAATTACTTTTACTACAATGTATTATATCTCAATAGAAAGAGGAAAGGCCGATCTACTATAATACATTAGCAAAACCCACAAAGTCAAATTATCATCAATTAAAGTGATGCCGACTAAATTTGTGTTGTTTTTCCAACAAACATCATCAGACTTTGCACTGCTGTGAAATAACATGTATTGTTCATGCACTTATTAAAAATGAAATCAGAATTTGTCCATCATCAATAGTTAATTTTTTATTAATATAATATAACAAAAGTATACCTGTGTGGTAATCGTACGATAATAGGTGAACATAATTTTCGGTATATTTTGTTTTAAGATGTTTTAGAGCTATAAATAATAGGTATATGAATAGCTCATTGTATGAGAAAGAGAATACAAATAAAACGAAGTTGATTTTCTATGAATATTTATAAATACACATTCGTTGGATATGATTCATAGAGCTTGTATCTGTTTGAATTTTAAACAAGTTATATGGTTCACTAGTATTAACTTACACTATACATTTATAATAAAAAAATCACTTCTAGCATATACTACTCTATCATAAAGTATGTTACACTCTACATCTCCTGTTAAAGCCGGAAAATGGCTTGAGTTCGAAGGTCCTATTCAAAGTGCTCCTCGCTTCACTGTCTATAGGATAATGAAGAGTACGCTCGCTTCGGCTGTGATAGCAGGATGACAATGCCTCAGACAGGGATTCATAAGAACATAAGAACCTAAGAAAATGGGAGTCTTCAGAAAGCCGATTGGCCCACACAAGGCAGATCCCTGTGACACCCAACCCCAATTACAACGCCTAATTATAGGCCCAGCTCATTAACCTAAGAAGTGCGCACTGTATGTAGTGAACACCATGCCCTGGTGCGGACCTATTTCACTGTTTCCATCACTAAAATCGTTATTTTACCATAAATATCATTAATACTTATCCATATGCACCTATTTTACGTTTAATATGAAGATATTAACATTATTATGTTCTCTCCACCAACCAACTTTACTCCTAAACTCGATTAATGAAATTAACAAACACACGTGGAAACAGTGTTTGGCTGGTCAAAATCGCGAAATGAGAGCGAGAGATTCATTCATCAAGTGTGAGCCAGCCTGGCCTACATCCTCCCCTCACGATGCCTGGAGAGACACTGACGTCTCTCTTTTTATCTCTCGTTTTTCCCACGCTTGGTAACACATGACCACGCCCTGCTAGCAACTCGCTATTGTTAGCACAAAAATAGACCACAGAATAAGGGAATAACAGGGAAAATAGGTGATAATTGAAGTGTGGGGGGGGGGGGGGGGAGGAGGGGATGTGGAGGACTGATATGTGGCATGGCCAAGGGGCAAACAAAATAAAATAAAATAAAATAAAACAAAATAAAAAATACAAGTTACAAGTGCTACTGAGGTGTTTTAATTTTTTTTTTTAGGCCTAGGATCATAAGAGTCTTCCCACAGTTGCCCAGTAAAACTCATAAGAGTCTCCCCACACTTGACGGGTTAATACCATTAGGACCGACCTCACCAAAACGGTCAGAGGTCAGACAATGGGGGTCTGCAGAGCGCCGATTGGCCCACACCCGGCAGATCCCCCTCACACCCAACCCATCTCGTCCATATGCCTATCTATTTTTTTCTTAAAGCTCTCTATCGTTCTTGATCCCACTATAGCACTTGATAGCCTATTCCACCTGTCTACATCTCTGTTACCAAACCAATATTTGCCTATATCTTTTTTCTGAAACGAAATTGATCTAATTTGAAACCATTTTTCGAGTTCTTTCGCTATCACTGAGCTTTAGTACTTCTTTCATGTCCCCTTTATTAATCCCACTAACCCACTTGGACACCTCTATCATATCCCCTCTAACTCTGCGTCTCTCTAACGAATGTAAGCCTAATTTCTTCAACCTTTCTTCATATGGAAGATTTATAATATTATGGATAATTTTTGTCATTCTACACTGTACACTCTCCAAGGAATCTATGTCCATTCTGTAATAAGGACACCAAAATTGAACAGCATAATCCATATGGGGTTTCATTAATGACAAGTAAAGTTTTAAGAATTGTGGGAAAGGAACAAATGAAAGCAGAAATGAAAACAGTGATGAACACCGAAAGAGGCAGACTATACAGATCAAGAAACCTAATACTTGCCAATGATCCAGAGCCGGGCACGGATGACATCGAAATAGGCACAGCTAGTGACCTGGAATTTGTCACCAAGCTCTTCATGGAGCACATGAAACTCGATAGGGAAGAGTTCAAGATTTCAGACACCTCCAGGCTATACAGGAAAATTCCCGATGAATCCAGCCAGCCGCGAGACTACAAGGTGGAACCAAGACTTCTCAGGGTTAGGTTTGAAGCTGAAGAAATGGTTGGGGTAGTAGCTAGGGCCGCACCCTGCCTCGAATCAACAGACAACCACATCGCCAAGGGAATAAGGATATTTAGGGATAAGACAAGGAGTGAACGGGAAGAGAGGAAGACTCTGATCAATCTAGCTGTGAATAAAAACGAGAACAACAGCGAGGAATTCAAGTGGATCGTGGACTACAAGAAAAAGGAGGTGATTAAAGTGCCAAAGGATAATTCAAGGCAGAAGGCATTTCGCCAACGTAAATACAGGTAAACCAAGCAACAAACACCCACACCAGACCCTGAAGTGCCTATACACCAACCTAGATGGACTCGGTATCAAGACTGCTGAGCTCGAAACACTACTGAACAATGAGAACCCAGACCTCATCTTCCTAACTGAAACAAAAATGAATCATGAAATGCTAAGCGGTAACTTTTTCAATGTTCGTAAATACAGCGTCATAAGAAAGGACAGAGAAATCCAAAATGCTCCTGGGGGAGGCGTCGTAATACTGGTCAGGAAGGAACTTATTGTAGATGAGACATCGGTGAGTGACCTTGTCAATCATGAAGCACAAGAGTCTGTCTGGTGTGAGGTAAGGAACAAGGAAGGGAAAAACATAGTCTCAGGTACAGTATATAGACCACCTTCCTCCTCAGCAGACAACAATGATAAAATATGTGACCTCATTAACCCGGGAGCTGCAGGAAGACTCTTAAGAGTTCCCCCGGCGGACTGCGGGAAGACTCTTAACCTCTGAAGTGCGCATGGGGGTAATTGGAAACGTCCCCCTGTGCTGACGTATTTGAGGTGTTTCCGTTGTTACGACCTGGCACTCGGGTACACAAGGGCTCTCAATCAGGACTCTAATACGGCTCGCTGCCACAACGGAAACACGATCCAACCCCTGAGTACTGCCAGCCGAACAAAAAACACCAATACCCTCCAGAGTTCAATCTGCTATAACGGGGTATACAAGAACTCGGTACTAGTGTTCAACAACAGACTAATAAAGAGACAGGAATTCTCTAGTCTGGTCAACAATCAAACAAAGAAGTAAGAAACAACAACACCAAAGAATAGTGTTGGCCGAAGCCGAAGTAATCCACCCTTGACTAAGAACTTAAGAAGTCCTCCACCCTCTACTTCGGATCGGCACTATTACGTTACGTTAATTAATAGTCCTTAAGCATCGAGCAAGGAATCTTCTGAAAAAAGTTAGATGCTTCTCGGATGCTCGTAAGAAGTACGTATCGGATTTTGAACAGTAATTCAATAAGAAAAACACTGGCAATTAAATACTATTACAGGTTTAAATTGGCATAAGAATAATTAAAAGAATATGCAATAGTAAATGGCAAACATTAAAAAGAAGTACTCCGCAAATGCAACGGCAATAGCCTACTCGGATTGTGCTCGTGGGCCACTAATCACTAAAGTAGCCAAGCTTGCAACACATGAAATCAATAGTGCATAAACAATATCATACATAAGGAAAGCTTCAATACTATTCTGTATCTACTAATCGAGTAAAGTCTAGCGGGGGTACTGTGGGCAAAAGGTAGCAGTGACTGAGCAAAAACGGCTCGTAGCCTAGCGAAGTCCTCACAACTGTTTAAAGTATTACGTTAACACTAACAAGTGCACTTTGAGAAATCCAGATCCCTTGTATCTGGTTTTCTCCCGGCTCCTTGACAAAGTAAAAACAAGCTGTTAATAAAATACAGGGTGGTTAGGCTCTTGCCCTCACGCACTGTAAATTATTAACTCAACACAGTCAGCCGCGAAGACAACCTAGGCTTCACTGAACCGAAACGAGTATGCAGGTTTATCGCTTAACCACTGCATCAAACAACAACTCGTAACACAGAAAAGCCTTACCCCAGTCTAGCATTACCTAGACTAGCAGAAACCAGGAATAATAATAATAACACACAGGGAAATGCATAGACAAGTGCAACAAACATAAATCAATCCTATTCTAAGTTAACCCTTCCAAAATAGGCTATCTAATAGGCATGTATCTCATGAGAACTCAAGCGATAATACGTTGGCTGACTAGCTCTGCACCAACGGGACCATGGAAGTTAAAAAGGGTAGGGAAAAGAGGAGATAAGAATGTAAGGTAGTAGAGAAAGTTCACATCAGTCAGAAGAATATATATAGTTAGCAAGGGAAATGAGAAGTCGCTCTGCCTAATGAGTTCTGATCAAAAAATGGCTAGACTTCCCTTTTTATACTCGGCCCTCTAGTGAGCCCAACGTGAACTACTAAGGACCGCCCACTGACAATCATTACGTAATTTCTCTCTCTCTGGGATAGACAAAGGCTTTCCTAGCACTGAGGGGAGGGGGGAGGGGGGGGGGAGTGCTAGTGAGTTAGGCCCACCTCCCGCATGGCGCACCCACTGACCCCCAACTGTGGCTGCCGCTTCTCCCATCATTACAAATAAGTTTTACACACAATACTTATAACTAATGATATAAAATAGAACTCGTTGACTCAGATGAAAACAAAATACATATTCATATTACTTATAGTACAACGGCTCACATGAACTAAGTTAGGAAACTCTACATAGACTACAGCCAAAGTTCCTGCCCTGACGATCCTAGCGAGAGTGGGGCATGACTAGGCGTTCTGTACAGCATGCTCACACTGGACATGCGTCACACCGTCACTAAAATATTCATTGTGCCATTAATAGCATTAATATTTATCCATATGCGCTTATTATGGGTTGATTATAAAGGTATTAACCTGAAACAATAATAAAACGAGTGAAAACAGCGTTTGGATGGTCAAAATCGGAGATATAGCCCGCGAGTTGTATAATGTATGGGTGAGGCAATCTGCTTTCCCGCCAATTTCCCCCAAGGCCACTGAGACGCAGTCGATCGATACTCTCTCTCTCTCTCTTGCACTCGCTTGCTATCAGTGATGACCACACCCTCCAATCGGATTTCTAATGTTAGCACGAAAATATACCTCAGAATAAGGGAATAACAGGGAAAATAGGTGATAACTGAAGGAGAGGAGGAAAGTGGGGAAGGAGGGGAGGTAGAGGACTGAGATTTTGCATGGCCCAGGGGCCAAAAAAAAAAAAATAAATACAAAAAAATATAAAAAAATATTTTTTTTTCGATGTCAAAAGTTGATTTTTATTTTCTCTGACTCTTAAGAGTCTTCCCGCAGTGCGCCGGGGGAACTCTTAAGAGTCTCCCCGCAGCTCCCGGGTTAAGAGCAGAGCTTTTGAACGCGTACCAAAACCGCGCGTTTATAGTCAGGCGGCTAAAAATTGGTGTGGGTATAGTACTACATGTCAACTCTCGACACCACCCCGCCACACGCTCGCCCCGCACTCGTGCAAGCACCACCGCGCCAGTAACCAAGCACTAGTCATGAAGCCCACACGTCCCTCACGCTCGCTCCCTAATGACACTCTTCCCTGATGAGCCCTCCTTCTGGTGGTGTCAGCCACCGTGGAAGGCAGAGGGTGTCTGCTAAAGACCCTAGCTACCAGTACGACACGCCCTACAGCTCGGAGGACGAAACACCAGCACCCAAAGCACGGAAAACACGTGCAAGCACGGCAAAGGTACAGAGGTCATTGGTGTTTCGGGACACTGCCACCACGACCCAGGCCACTGCAACAACCACTACCGCCACCACTGCCACCCCTGCCACCAGTACCAGCAACGCAGGAGGCCGCCCTAGGGCTGCAGAACCTGTGGGGGCAGGCAAAATCAAAGGTACGGGCGTAGGGAAGAGAACCCGTACGCCTGCCACAGTGACCCTACCACCACCACCACCACCAGCTGCCCCTGGCCCAGCTGCCCCTGCTGCCCCTGCCGCCCCTGCTGCCCCTGCCCAAGGAAAAGGGAAGGGGAAGGGGAAGGGGAAAGGGAGAGGGAAAGCGACTGCTGGCCCTGCTGTCCCTGCCGCCCCTGCCGCCCCTGCCCAAGGAACAGGGAAAGAGAAAGGGAAAAGGGCGACAGGCACCACCATCATCTTGCCTGCCTCCAGGGCCACAAGACCACTCACCACTGCCGCCGCCCCTGCCGGCCCTTCTGTCCCTGTCCATAAGACTACACTGACCCGAAAAACTCTGACACCATCCAAATATGCCGCCCTGCTGTTTGATGGTGATTCGCAGGGCATTGGCAGCCCGGGTTTTGACGACGACGCCCTAGCACGGGACCAAGGATGGGAGGATTTGGGAGTGGACAGTGGCAGTGAGTCCGACGTCGGTGACGAGAATGAGGAAGGGCGTCTCTCAAGTGAAGAGGAGGGTGATGATGATGCTGTGTTGTATCGCGACCATGGAAGCGATATTTCAGACGCAGAATCAGACGCAGACGACATTCCGATCCCTGGCATGCCTTCGTTCGAGTGGTCTGACGGGGTCAATTTTGTACCTGACGTGCCCCAGTTCAATCCTGTGACGTCAGGTACAACTGACGACTGGCCCTGTGACGAGCACGCGAACGAAAGCGACTTCTTCCTCGCTTTTTCGATTTTGAGGTAATGACTTACATCGTTGACCAAACAAACGCCTACTACAGGCGGGTGTTTGGCAGATTGGATGTCATTTCTCCAAAAGCGAGCATACGAGGCTGGGT
The DNA here is from genome assembly GCA_032716605.1 of Paralithodes platypus. Classification (NCBI taxonomy): domain Eukaryota; kingdom Metazoa; phylum Arthropoda; class Malacostraca; order Decapoda; family Lithodidae; genus Paralithodes; species Paralithodes platypus. The sequence continues at coordinate 37,737,152 of CM064520.1, forward strand.
GGATACGACTGTGGAAGAATTCATGACGTTCTTTTCCTTGTTGTTCCTCATGCCTCTTTGCAAGAAGCATGTGTTGCAACACTACTGGAAGCTCGACCCTCTCATCGCCACCCCAACTTTCAATAAGTTCATGACTAGTGACAGATTTTTGTTGCTGCTAAGATTTATGCACTTTGCAAACAACGAAAATCCTAACAGGATTGACAGGATATGGAAAGTTCGGGATGTGTTCACCATGTTGTTGGAGAGGTATAGGAAATACTTTTACCCCTTCCTCAATTTGGTGATTGATGAGTCGCTCGTGTTCTTCAAAGGACGTCTTGTTTTCAAGCAGTATATCCCCTTGAAAAGGCATAGGTTCGGAATCAAGCTCTTCGTTTTGTGTGACTGTGAAACTGGAATAGTGCTTGACATGATCGTGTATACAGGCACTGACATTGACATACCGAAAGCCACTGCCGGTGACCCCATGGGCATGTCAGGTGCCATCGTCAGGAAAATGTTGGCACCTTACCTGGGCAAAGGCCACATCATCTACACTGACAACTGGTATACTTCTCCTGCTCTCTGCCAGTTTCTTCATGGCAACCAAACAGGGTCATGTGGGACTGTCAGAAAGACAAGAAAGTTTATGCCTAAGTTCACAAGGTAATGTCATTTCTCTGTCAGATGCCTCCTCCAGTGACACACCTTCTGAAGACGACCTGGCCCAGGAACACCGCGAGAGGCATGTCCGAAGAAGGCGACGAAGGGGGCAGAAATACAAGCAGCTAGAAAAGTGTTGGAAAGTGATAGCCCTGAAGTGGAAGGACAAACGAGACGTCCACCTGCTTTCCACCGTCCACACAGGTGCCCAGATGGACTCTGGCAAAATCCACTACCGAACCAGGAAGACCATCTACAAGCCCGACATGGTAGTGGACTATACCAAGAACATGCGCATGGTGGACAAGTCTGACTGTCAGCTGTCAGGCGTTAAGTGTCTGAGGAAGACTGTGAAGTGGTATCACAAGCTCTTCCTCCACCTAGTTGATATCACGATGCTCAACGCCCACAACTTGTGGTTGGTGAAGAGGGAGATGTCCCAAAACCAGAAGCTGAAATTCCGGGAGTTTGTGTATAACGTGGCATACCAACTCCTGGAGAAGTATGGCACCACCACTCACAGACGGACGGCATGGCGTGGGGATCACGTTCCTGACAGAATCCAGCTGGGTGTCGAAAGACACTACCCAACCAACACCGAGCTGATTGGCACTCGTCACAGGCAGGTGCAGTGCCATATCTGCAGCTCCAGTGTGAGAAAACCCCACGTCACCAAAAGAGTCACCTCAATGTGCGCGGAGAGCAAAGTTGCACTCTGCTTGGGTGACTGCTTCAAGGACTACCACACCTTCAAGAACTACTGAGTGTCGCCCCCTGCCCTGCCCTGCCCTGGACTCGCCCCGTGCCCTGCCCTGGACTCGCCCCCTGCCCTGCCCTGCCCTGGACTCGCGCCCTACCTTACCTGACCTGACCTAATTGATCACGCTACCTCATAATGTAACATATATATTATATAATGTATAAGTTGCAAAGATGTCCCTGTGATATAGCTTTTACATTATATAATTATTGTATGTTTCATTATTTAGTTTATAAGTTTCAAAGATTTACATGTAATATGCCTTCTTTTTTTAGTATATCAATATATATGTTTGTTATAGCCTAAGTAATGTGTAAATATTTTCTTACCTCAAATGAATTGTACAAAAATAAATGTTTCAATAAATCCTGTCAAACCTACTAAGATAATAAAATAAAACAATACAAAAACAAAAAAAACAAGGTCATGTCATTGTATTCTTACAATATGATATATTCTATAAATATTTCATATTGTTTGAATACAATGGCATGATCTTGTAAAAAAAAGAAATTTATCAAAATTTTCCTAAACAGTATAAAACTTTCCCCATAACCCCCTCCTGGATTCGATCCCACTACCCTACGACACTTTGAGTTTTCCAGTCCGCGACATTACCAACCATGCCACAGGAGCTCCTACCAAATATCACTCAAAACTTTGTGTCTACAATCGAAATAACAATATTAAAAAAAAAAATGAATTATCCCACCAATTTACGTTTGTAAATTGATGGGATTATCAATTATATCATGCAAAGGTTTATAAAAGTTTGTCTCTGTCAAAAATTAGTAATTATATAACTTTATTCTGTCAAAAATTGCCCAAACACTCAGCAAAATTGCCCCTCTCAGTGTGACTCCACTCATTATCACACGGTCAAGCGGTCACGGGGTGACCCTTGCCGCTCCTTGCTGCTCCAGCCACAGCAGCTCTGTCTGGGAACAAAATTTGTATAAATACAATAATGCATAAAATACTCTTCACAAATACATTTGTATTGTATAATATTGTAAATAAAAATGAATAATAACTGTGTGGGTGTCGAAAATTGCTCAACCAGCTTTCTTATGTCTCGCCTATGCGCGTATATTGGATTATACATAGTCATGACTGTCATACAAATACTTGCAGTAGGTCTCGAATATACATTTAGATTGCATATTACTTGGAAATAAATAAATATAAGTTTCTCTGGTGGCAATCTACCCTTTCGCAAGTGTAAGGAGACACCAGTCTATATTTAGCTCTCTATCAAAAAAGGCAATCTGCCAGTGTTTACTGACCACCCTCGTTGCTGGTCTATAATATAGTACTTTATTTACAGTCAATGGCCTACATGTTTCTGTGATACTTCACATGTGTCTAAAATGCAATGTCTGCTTGCATAAAAATGCAATTCTGAAGTCCATTTATACGTACGACATACGCATGTCTCACTTTCTCTCTCTCTCCATTCCTGACTCATGTTATTGTAGACCTCTTGGTGGCAACGAACACCAGACGCTGCCTCCCTCCCACCCACCCACCCACCCCCACCCACCAACCCCCACCCACCCTTTTAGGCTTCCGTCTGCTAGAAACTCATTGATAATGTGCGAAATATCGCATGAATTGGTCTATATGCGGTATATATATTGATATATGGCACGTCTACATACGTACAAGTCTGTATTATAGCATGACAGTGCTCTAAGTACAAGATATAAGTGATATTTATGGCGTAACACACCCTCTCCCCCTTTCATTCCCAGCACAACTCAATCACACCTTGGTTCACGCATAGAAACTCATTGATAATGTGCGTAAATATCGCATGAATTGGTCTATATGCGGTATATATATTGATATATGGCACGTCTACATACGTACAAATCTGTATTATAGCATGACAGTGCTCTAAGTACGAGATATATGTGATATTATAGCGCAAACCACACTCTCATCTCATAAATTGCCGCCAAACCTCCAACCCATCTTCGTTCCCGCCTAAAAATTCTTTGATAATTCCCATATATATTGCAATGTTTGGTCACTATGAGGCATATTCATTGTTATATGGGTGGCCTACACACGTATATGTACTCTACATAGCCTAAAAGGGATAAAAAAAAGGAGCTATACGTGATAATACGCGGTAACCCACCCCCTCCTCCCTCTGGTTCTATCCCCTGGGCGCGTGAAAATTCGGCAGGGAAATCTCGCCGCTCGATGACAATCTAGCCGTGCGGTGCCATTCGCTCCACATTTTTCAACTACGGACCGTTCCCCCACCCCACCCAGACATTTTTTGGGGGGTCAAATATATATGGGCCGATGCACGCAAACATTCCCTACACGCTGATGTACTTTTTATCGAAATTGGCAATGGGTCCCAAAATCATCATACATGCGCACAGTATGACCCTGTAAAAAAAAACCTGTGCGCCGCAGAGAGGTTAAACAGAGTGAGACCAGCAACAAACATGCACAAATTCTAGTGTGTGGCGACTTTAATTATGGTAACATCACCTGGGAAGACAATATGGTGGTAAACGGTACTCAAGGACATAGACAAGCCGACAATTTCCTGGAGGCCGTAAATGACAACTTTTGGACCCAGAACGTCAAGGAATGGACCCAGCTACGGGAGACGAACAACCCATCGAGACTCGACCTCATCTTCACCAAAACTGACTGTGAAATTGAAAACATGCGTTACCTGCCACCAATAGGACTGAGCAAACATGCCGTTCTTTCTTTTACACTCTCCACATATACCATATCCAGGGACCAGGAGGGTGTCCCAACAAAACTGAATTACCACAAGGTAGACAAGGAAAGGACGAAAGCACTGTTCAGGGAAGTGAACTGGGAGAACCTCTTCATTGGGAAAACAGCAAGTGAGAAGTGGAACATATTTCGGGAAAATTACGACAAAATTGTGAAGGAATGCGTGCCAGTCTATAGGAACAAACAAATTTCGCATGCACCCAAGTGGATGACTAGACGACTGCAGATGATAATAAAAAGGAAGAAAGAAGCATGGGGAAGGTACAGGGCCAGAAAGAGTGATATGAGGCGCGAACAATACAACACAGAAAGAAACACAGTAACCAGGGAAGTGAGGACTGCCAAGCATGACTATGAGAGGAAAGTTGCTTTGGATTCAACATCCAACGCCAAACACTTTTGGGCCTATGTCAGATCTAGAACGACTGCCAAGGAAAAAATCACCAAGGTAAAGACCACAAATGGAGACCTAACTGAAGACGACCAAGAAATCGCTACTGAAATGAACAAAGCATTCAACGGAGTATTTGTGCAGGAGGATACACACGGAGCAACACCAGTGCCGGACACAATATTCCAGGGACCCAAAGTGCAGGACATCATAATAACCAGGGAAGCAGTTAGGAAACGACTACAAGAACTCAACGCCAGTAAAGCACCAGGGCCAGATGGAGTGTCTCTGGTGATTCTCAAAGAATGTTCAGACATTTTGTGCGACCGACTCCAGGATATCTTCATCACATCCATTGCGACGGGCGATGTTCCAAGCGACTGGGGAAGGGCTAACATCTCACCCATTCTGAAAAAAGGCAGCAAGACCGAACCACTAAACTACAGGCCAATATCGCTAACATCTATAGTGTCCAAAGTCCTGGAGGGTATCGTACGACAAGTCATCGTGGGACACCTTGCTGAGAACAATCTCATCAGTGATGCACAACACGGATTTAGGAGCAACAGGAGCTGCCTCACAAACATGCTGTGCTACATCGACGACCTAGTAAATGATGTTGACAGTGGTAACTGTGTGGACATAAACTATCTGGACTGTGAAAAGGCCTTCGATCGAGTTCCCCACCAGAGACTTCACACCAAACTGGAGGCAATGGGAATAGGTGGAAATATCCTGAAGTGGATCAAGGCATTCCTTTCAGATAGGTTCCACAGGGTTACCATAAGGAACTCCCCGTCGGATTGGCTGCCGGTGATGAGTGGAGTTCCTCAAGGATCAGTGCTGGGCCCAATTATCTTCTTGATTTATATTAATGACCTTGTTACCAACCTCGAATCAGCAACTAGTCTTTTTGCAGACGACGCAAAGATATACAAAACCATCAGGACAGACGCAGACGTCGAGACCCTTCGGAGAGACATGGAGAGACTGAACGAGTGGAACAGGAAATGTTTCAAGACTATGCACATTGGGCACAATAACCCGAAAGAGAACTACCAGCTACGCGGGACAACACTCCAGAAATCTTCAAATGAAAAAGACTTGGGCATTATTATTATCCTCAGACCTAAAATCCTCAGCACATGTCGCTAAAATCGCTGCACAAGCAAATAGTCGTTTGGGCATAATTAAGAGGAACTTTTCCATATTGGACAAGGAAATCCTTGTACCACTCTATGTGTCACTGGTGCGCCTGATCCTCGATTTTGGTGTCCAATGTTGGTCACCCTACCTAATCAAGGACATACAGACTATTGAGAGGGTGCAGCAAAGAGCAACCAAGATGGTCCCAAACCTAGAAGAACTACCCTACGAAGAAAGGTGTAAGCATCTTGGCCTCCAGACACTAAGTGACCGCAGAAAACGAGGGGACATGATAGAAACATACAAACTTCTACACAGCTTTAAGGACATACCATACACCAGGTTTTTCCAGAAGAATAATAACCACCTACGGGGCCACTCGCTGAAACTCTCCAAACCAAACCACTGGAGAACGACACTGAAGGGGAATTGGTTCTCTATCAGAGTCATCGATGAGTGGAATGCACTCCCAGAGAGTGTGGTTACAGCGCCAACGATTACCACTTTTAATGCCAGATACGAGAAACATAATAAAATAACCTAGTTAATATTGGCTGACCAGTCTATGGAGGTGGGGTTCACACAAGAAGCCTGCTTCTTAATTCCCCACTATCATTAAATAGGTAAGCATTCAATAGGTAAGCATCAGAAGTTCTGTTACTCACACTCCAAGAGATTAACCCGAGAATCCTGTTTGCCTTGTTACGAACGCTTATACACTGTTTTCTAGGTTTCAAATCATTGATAATAAACATGCCTAGATATTTCTCACAGTCTGAGTTTTCTAATTCCTTATTAGCTAGTTTATATTTTGCAATTGTATTAATCTTCCCTATTTTTAATACCTTGCATTTGTCAATGTTAAAATTCATCTGCCAATTCACAGGGTTTCATTTTATGCCCGACTACATAGGTACTCGTAGGTCAATTTTGATGCATATTTCCAGAAGTTTCTTATTTCCGAATTTCAAAATTTATTTTATCTCTAAAGAACGCACATTGTTTGCACATTTAGGAACACCCTTAATTAGGACGCAATTTGAATCGGTGCGCCTGAAGGAGTTAAAGGGTTACAGACATAAATATACAAAGTATAACCTGCAACTGAGAATTACCATACAAGTGTATACATTAATAAAACAAATATTGGTAGCATGGTAATGAATGGTGTAAAATGCCCATATTGTGTTTAAGAATTATTTTACAGTGATAGTTATATCACTACCAATCAAGGCGGAATTGTCTTTGGAAGACGAGGTATTAATATCTCTGATAAGAGTAGCAAGGGGACAGTGTGTGTTCTGTATATTATTTAATCAAGTCGGGACTAGAAGGGACCTTCAAGGGAAGATCGATATTAAATATAAGCAAGTCTCTAGGCAAGTTCTATATGTTTCCTTGAATTGATAGGGAGTCGTTCATCAGGGTCAGCTGGTGAGGTCGACCCCTCACCCTAATTCAAGTACTTGGACCATGGACCTATTCCATTGCTTGAATCAGTTCGACTACTTGAACTCCTATGACTGCTCAGGTTATTTTAGTTTTAGTTATCCAAGGAATTCCATGTTTATAGGCAAGCAGGAGAAGGAGAGTATGAAGCAGTCTATTTTTTGTGTCTAGCTGACGGTAAATTGTCATGTCACCATCTTCATTATGAAGATTTTGTGGTGAATATATTAGCAATTATGAAAAATTAGCATAATTATGACGCAGAGATAAAATACTTTAATATTTTTCCATTATGTACCGGCATCGTAAAATCGGTTGTAAAGGTATTCAATTTACCGTCAGCTGGAATAAATCGGACTACAGTTATCTGGATGGTGGGGGCGACGTTGGTCTCTGATTCCGGACTGCCACATGTGTCTGTTAATTTCATTAATCGAGTTTAGGAGTAAAGTTGGTTAGTGGAGAGAACATAATAATTATAACATTCAATTTCAAGGATGAGTGGTCAGTAATGAACAAGTATAAGATTGGGAGAGGTATCCTGACCCGGATTCGAACCAACTCACTCGGGTATCATTGTGCGAGTTGGGCACCGTATCCACTCGACCAAGCACAAGCTTATCTGAGTTGAGTGGGTTCGAATCCTGGTCAGGATACCTCTCTCCTAACCTTTCCGACATTATTATTAGACGAGTAAAAGATACTAAGTTAAGTAAATGTCAATACTGTTTTAAATTGAATCTTCTTGTGTCTAGTATATCTTGTGGCTTCTTATCTTCTTACCAATTTGTTGGGAGCTTAGTTAATTTAATAATTTAGGTTTGCTTTGTGATACTCTAGTGGCTTAACCCTATTAATATGCTGGTATAATTCTTAATTGTATTTTGGTTATAATAAGACATTTATTCAACATAAAGAGGAGGCAAAGGGTTGGATGAAGCAAGGTTAAGAGATACAACAGGTTGGCGCACGCGCAGCCTGCTGACGTCACAACGCTGGACGAGAGAAAGAAAGATAGAAAAACGCTCGCCTGCCAGCCAAACTGCTGCCACTAGACCAGGGGTGTCCAATATGCGGGCCTCATGCGGCCCCGCTCCCTCTAGCATGAGGCCCGTGAACCAGTTTGGCCAAGTAGTGTCAAATATTGTATTTTTTTCTAGAAATCTAAACATAATTGTTATTTCTTAAATATATTATATGTTGGTACTATATTAACTTAAGTTCTAATTCTAAGAAGTATTTGTGAGAGTAAGAAGCTTAAAGTAGATAGGCCATATGCAGCTTCACACGATCTTATGTTCGTATGTAATTGGGGTTGGGTGTGACAGGGATCTGCCTTGTGAGGGCCGATCGGCTTTTTGCAGACTCCCATTTTCTTATGTTCTTATGTTCATTCATTAGAGAGATGCAGAGTTAGAGGGGATTTGATAGAGGTGTTCAAGTGGGTTAGTGGGATTAATAGAGGGGACATGTGATAGCGAAAGAACTATAACAAATGTTTTTAAATTAGATACATTTCGTTTAAGAAAATATATAGGCAAATAGTGGTTTGGTAACAGAGTTGTAGATAGGTGGAATAGGCTACCAAGTGCCATAGTGGGATCAAGAATGATAGAGAGCTTTAACCCTTTACCGGGCACTCATAGAAATACTTAGAAATTTCATTTTTTGACCCTAGACCATGAAAGTAGACCTAATTCTAAGGTATTTTTGCTTATGATTTTTTTTCACATTTTTGCATATTGAATTAGAAAATCGAGGTTGACGAAGTGATCATATATGGTCAAGCGCCGGTCTAGGGTAAACATAATCTTGAATTATGCTATATTGAAAATGTAAATTTAAGGTAAACAAAATACACAGAATAACAGTTATATCATTATATTACCCAAAAATAAGCGTTTTATTTTAATAAGTATATAAATAGATTATATATGAATATTTTAGTTTAGGTACTTTTCACAACCCTGACACTGTCTGGTACCCCATGAATAATTAATTCCGAAAAACAAATTGGGAATAGGTTCCCCCTGAACAAGTAATTCCAGCAACATTTGGGCATAGCTTCCCCATGAACACAGAATTCCAGCAACATTTTGGCATAGGTTCCCCATGGACAATGAATTCCAGCAAAATTTGGGCAGAGGTTCCCCCTGACCAATGAATTTCAGCAAATTTTGGGCATAGGATCCCCATGAAAATTGGTATTTCTTTATGTGACAGTACTCATATCTCAAAAAAACTTCAGTATATGCCTCACAATATCAAAAATATATGTGAACTCACTAAAATATTTGTGAACTCACTAAACTTACCAAACTCACATTTATTTCACTGTACACTTATGAGGAAATAATAGAAATCGGTCATTTATTTCTATGTTGAACATTCTAGAATCCCTACGTAAGTTGTGGCCATGTGCCATGCTGGTTTGGGTAACTATCATCAAAGTTATATGGTTTTATGTAACTAGGGAGTACAACCCCTTACCGGGCGAAATTATCATATTTAGTTGTTGTTGTTGTTGTTGTTGTTGTTGTTCCCTAAGCTGCCTGGCCGAACAGCCCCGAGTCCCTGAGGAAGGCCATGGCCACGATCGGGCCTTCCCACAGAGCTCTCATTGAGTGTAGGTTGTGTTGTTGGCGTAAGTGGTTGTGTGAAATGCAGTCTTCTATGATGTGTTTAATGGTATGAGGTGCTGTGTTACATCCCGGGCAGGCGTCGACAACGGAGTCATCCAGTCTCTTCTGATAGCTCAGGAGAGCTGGATGGTGTCCGCATCTCAGCCTGGCCAGGTGGACTCTGTCCTTGCGAGGGAGGGAGGATTCGGAAGGATGGATTTCGGGAGGTCGTGCATGCAGCTGCGTGTTGTCTGTGAGTGAGTGGATGGATTGGCGAGAGATATGAGTATGGATGTGCTTCTGGAAGTTGGTTCGGGGTGGGCAGGGAGGGAGAGAGGACAATAATTGTGTGTGATACCGTGTGCTGGGTGTTGTTTTGATATTTCTTGGTGTCTGTGGGTGTGTTGCCATGTAGTTTAGTGGGTGGTCTTGGTTCGTGGAGGCTGCTGCCAGGAATTGAGTGCCTCTCATGTCCAGATGGTCTTTGACTTTGAGGATTTTGGTTTCTTGATGTAGATGATCTGTGGGTGCAGTAGCTGTGCAGCCTGTAATGATCTTCAGGGCTTTGTTTTGAATAGTCTGTAAGCTCTTATGATGTGTTTCAGCTAGGTTAGAAGCCCAGGCTGGGCTTGCGTATTCCATTACTGATCTTATGTATTGTTTATATACTGTGGTGGTAGTTTCTTTGTTGTGTCCAAATTTTGTGTGAGCAAGTGACCTGAGGGCGTTAAGTCTGGGTGTCAGTTTCTTTTTAATGTTTGTGGTGTGCTGTTTGAATGTCATATGAGTATCATATGTTACTCCTAGGATTTTGGGTGTGTGTGTATGTGTTAGGGGTGTGTTGTTTATGGTGAGTTGAGGGATGTATTCGTGTTCACCTGTCCAGCTTGTGAGCAGGGTTGCGGTGGATTTGGCTGGGGCTAGATTAAGTCTGTTTGTAGTGCACCAGCCATGTAGTGTGTTGAGATAGGGTTGAAGGAGATCTGTTGCTCTTCTTGGGTCATGGTGTGTGCATGTGAGTGTTATGTCATCTGCATAGGAGGCTAAGTTTATTTGGGGAGTATTGGGTGTAGTTATATCGTGCATGTACAGATTGAAGAGTGCGGGCGATAGGACGGATCCTTGTGGGACTCCGTTTGGAAAGTTTCTGATTTTAGATGACTGACCGGCAAAAGATACGTGTGCACATCTGCCTGCTAGGAAGTTGGCCAGCCACCTTTTTGTGTTGTTGTGCATGTTTGTGTTGTAGATTTTGTTTGTTAGGTTGTGGCGGGGGATGGCATCGAAGGCTTTACTAATGTCGAGTGTGGCTAATAGTGATCTGTGTGGTGGTCTAGCTGAGGTGATGCCGTCAAAAGCTCTTTGTGTAAGGTCTGTGAGAAGAGTGTTTGTGGAGTGCAGTGGCCTAAAGCCATGTTGTGTTGGAGCTAGGGGTAGGTCGGGTGTAATTAGTTGTAATACTAGGCGTTCCATGACTTTGGAGGGGGAGCAAAGGAGTGTGATGGGGCGGTGCGAGGAGGGTAGCGTGGGGTCTTTGTTGGGTTTGGGGAATGTGATGATGATACCATGCTTCCAAATGTCTGGTATTGTGTTGTGTGAATAGCTGTAGTTTGACATGTTAGTGAGTGTTTGTATGCCTTGTGGTCCCAGGTGTCTGAGGTGTATGTTGCTTATGTTGTCTAGGCCACAGGCGGGTGAGTGCTTGAGATTGTTGATGATATGCTTTGTCTGGTGATTGGTGAAGGGTGTATAGTCAGGGTCTGTGGGGAATTGTCTCTTACGTCGGATGACACGTCGGTCGTCTTTGTGAGGTTTTAGGTGGCTGACATGTGAGAAGTGATTGATGAGAGTGTTTGCTTGTTGTTTACATGAAGGAGTAGAGTCTGTTGTTGTGATTGCAGCATGTGATTGTGTTGTGTTGCTGTTGGAAAGTGTGATGCTGTTTAGTGTTTTGTAGAGTTTTTTGGGGTTTGTTTTGTGATCAAGTGTTTGTAGGAAGTTATTCCAATTTAGTTTTTGTTGTTCTTGTATTTTGTTGTTAGTTTGGGTGTTGAGTGCTTGAATTTGTTGTGTGATGTCTTGTGTGTGGGGTGCTGGGGAGTGTTTCAGTGTGTCGCATTGTCTGATGAGGTTTTGAATTTCTGGTGTGAAGTTGGGTTGTGTCTTTTTCTGTTACCTCTTGGAATGTGTTTCTTGTCAGCGTTTTGGATAGTTTTATTGAGTATGTGTACAGCATTGTTGATGTTAGTGATGGGTGTACTGTTTAGAGTTGTGAAGTGTTGTTCTGTCTCATTTGTAAATGCTTCCCAGTTAGCTCTTTTATAATTGGTGTATGTGTGTTTGTGGCTAGCTGGGGTGAGTCTGGTTTTGGTGGTGATAATGATCGGGAGGTGGTCAGAGCCTAAGGTTCTGACCACCCTCCAGGATGTTGTGGGGGCGAGTTCTGGGGAGCAAAAGGTGATGTCTGGAGATGATGGGTTATAGAGGGCTTGGTGAGGAATATGGGTATGTTGATGGATGTCGTTAAGGATGATGAGGTTATCTGTTTGGTTTTGTAGTACCAGCCCTCTGTCTGTGTCGGGGTTGTCGACAAACCAGGCCGACGTCTTGGCGTTGAAGTCACCACCCAGGATGATGTGTGGGGTGTTTGTGATGTGTTGTAAGTGTGGTCTGTATTCATTTGGTACTGTAGGGGATGTTTGGGGAGGGATGTATGTGTTTATGATGGTTATGTTGGATTTGTTGCCAGTGCGTATTTTAATTGATTGTGTTTCTGTTGTGTTATCATTTGGGGGGAGGAGGGATTTGGTTTGTACACTGGTTACTATGTATGATATTTCATTGTGTACCAGGGTGATGAGTCCACCGCCCCCGCCGACAGCCCGGTCTTGTCTGATGGTGGTGAAATTATGAAATGTGGGTGTTTTTTGTGATGTGCAGAGTTTTGTTTCTTGTAAGATGGCAATGTGTATGTTGTGTTGTTTGATGAAGTGTGAGAGTTCGTGTTTCTTTGTGTTAATGCCATCTATGTTCAATTGGAGAATGTTAATGTTATGTGCACGATGTATGTTGGGTGCTGCTGCACGAGGATGGGGTGGAGGTGAGGGTGGGGGTGAGGGTGGGGGTGAGGGAGGGGCTGGAGGTTGGGATGGGTGAGGTGGGGGTGGGGATTGGGGAGCAGGAGATGGGGGTTGGAATGGATTAGGATAGGGTGTGGTGTGTTGAGTTGAGGATGTGGATGGTATGGGAAGGTTAGGTGGGTTAGGGAGGAGAGGTGGACGGGTTTTAGGGGGGGGAGTGGATGATATGGGAAGGCTAGGTGGGTTGGGGAGGAGAGGTGGACGGGTTTTAGGCGAGGGATTTGACTGGGAGAGGGAGGGGCATGAGGAACAGGTCCAGGTGTTTGTGTAGTGTTTCTTGGAGGCAAGTGTTGTACAGGTGAAGTGGGTCCAGTTCCTGCATGAATTGCAGAGAACTGAACCCTTAGTGTGGCGACTCGAAGTGATGGGTTTTGAGCAAGTTGGACATATGTATGTGTACGTGGGTCCTGGGTTGCTCTCAATGTCTCCGGCTAGAAGAAGTCTTCGAGAAATGACAGCCGGAGAGTCATTTCTCGGTGTAGGAAAAACTGTGTGATATGTGTGTGTGGTGTGAGAGGTGTGGAAATTCCTGGCGCGACCGAAGCCACTCATATTTAGTAATTTCAATTCTATAGGCTACCGGGCGTAAGTCCATATATGATCACTTGGGCTTTACCCCTTACCGGGCGCATGTCCATATTTGATCATTCACTTTTTCGCAAACAAATTTTACCAATCTCCGTATGTTCCACGTAAATGACAACTATATCAGGTTATAGTACAACTATTCAACTGCATAATATCAGATTATTATCAACTTACCGATATTACGTGATGAGCTAGGGTCGAGGGCGTCAAGAGAAAAATCGCTGAGATCCTACTTTCTTCATGTCTGGCCTGCAACTGAACTTCGAGTTGCTCTCAACCAATACTGAGAAGGCATCAGCTCTTACACCATACCCACGTGAGTAGCCTGATCATCGGTGATTGGCTGAGGCATGATGACGTGGTGGCAGACACACACCGGGCGGCTTGGGAGCGCCCTTTTGGACGCCCATTTAAGTTACCATATATGGTTCCTCGCCCGGTAAAGGGTCAAGATAAAATTAGATAGGCATTTGGACGAGATGGGTCTCTGTAATGAGTGCAAGACTAATTTATTCAACCTTTCTATATATGGAAGATATTATAATAATATGGATAATTTTGGTCATTCTTCGTTGTACTGACTCCAAATAAACTATGTCCATTCTGTAATGAGGACATCAAATTTGAACAGCATAATCTGAACCTGGTATATACCGGTATACGCACATACATACAAATAATTACATTCATAGCCTACATACTACACACATATATATATATATAAATAATGCATCCAAAAACTTTACAATATAAAGGCATTTTGTTCAGTTAAAATAGAAGAGATATACTTTCACACAGCATTATACAGTAGTTATAGCATCACTGTATGAAGTAAAAGAAAACGGAGGATAGTGCTGGCTCGGCTACTCCTTTGAGAATGAATGGTAAACAGTCGAGGGACCTCTGACCCTTCCAGCTTTGTGACGTCATGCGCGAGCGGGTACGAGTTGGAGTGACCCCATGCTCCAACCTGTTGTATCTCTTAACCTTGGGATGAAGTTTATTGCCCTTTTGTTCCCGATTTCCTAGTATTTGTAAAATCATCTGATATCCAAAATTCAAGGGAAATAGCATCATCATTCTGAAGGAGTTAAGGAACACCCTCTGCTGAATTCAACCCTGTTCTCAATATGTGGGCCCATTAAAAGGTAATTATATGGAATAGGCTCGCACCCTTATTTTTCATGTTTTTTCCTCCAGAGTTTGAGAAATGAGTGTTTGCATGGTCTTAGTTATAATTCCAATGTTGGATACACGAAGGGTTGAGGGGGGGCTTTGCCCCCTCTCACCCCCCCCCCCCCATGAATTATTGAAATCGTCATCTATGTTGCCAGCAGGGGGTAAATATCGATTATACTGCATAAAGAAGGCATTTGTAAACAGTGAGGATGTCCGAAAGAGCTCTGAGATTGATTAGAATGGAAGTTTTTTCTATTAATTATTATGTTCCTTCCAACAACCAACTCTACTCCTAAAATCGATTAATGAAATTTACAATCACATGTGGCAGTCCGTGCATTCGAACCCAGGACGCTCACACCGAAAATCAACACCTTATGCATCGCACCACGAAGACAGTTAAAGGATGGTGGACACTGCCTAAGATTTATTATGCAAATTCGAATCCTGCATATCAATCTAAGCATGTACACACATCCCAACTGCAACTCACGTAGGCTATGCATATAGAATATGAGAATATGAGTAAGAATAATTGTCTAGATAGGGTAAATTGCCGTACTGGTACATCAGATAGGAATAGAAAATATCAGTCACAGGATTTTAATTGTACTGCTAGTAGAAATATTGAAGGTGTAACAGAAGATGGGAATTCAGTTAGAAATAAAGGTAAATCCGATACAAGTAAAATAAATTCATTGCGATTATATTATACAAACTGTAGAAGTTTATGTAACAAAATGGATGAACTTAGAGCACTTGTTAGCAACGAAAATATAGACATTATAGCACTGACTGAAACATGGATTAATACAGAATCAAGACATTTTTTAGCAGAATTCCATATACCAGGATATAGTTTGTTTAAACGCGACCGAACAAGTAGGAGGGGCGGCGGAATAGCAGTATTTGTCAGGAGTTCTTTAAAAAAGCTGTATTAAATCAGGTATTAGACTAAATACTGATAACGAAAGTGTTTGGGTAGAGGTTAGCGAAGGTAGTGAGACCATAATTATTGGAGTTATTTATAGACCACCAAATATGAGTAGAAACGAAGGTACAGCTTTATGGCAGAAAGTGAAAATAACATCAAGGTTTAGCCAGGTTTATTATGGGGGATTTTAATTTTCCGAATATTGATTGGCAGCATCAAATCGGCGACTCAGATTCAAAAGAGTTTATTGAGGCGGTACAGGATAGTTTTGTATTTCAATTCATAGACTCGCCTACTAGAGGTAATAATATCCTCGATTTAGTTCTCAGTAATAATGAACAAATTATAAATAATGTAGAGATAGGAGACCAACTAGGAAATAGTGATCATAAATCAATTTATTTTAGCATACAATGGACAGGAAAGGCTAAAGAAAATACGACACTTATCCCAGATTTCAGAAAAGCCAATTATGGTGGATTAAGAAAGGCCTTAAGAGTCGATCCTATGGTTAAACTATTAAGTGGACCCAGGTGCGCTAATGAACATACTCTCTCTCAGATACCTGTCTTAACTCAGGATAATTTGACAGCTACATATAATCATTTTATTTCTTCACTCCACAATGCGCAAAATAAATATATCCCCAAAAGAAAATTTAGATCAACACAGAACCAACCCAAATGGATGAATAATAGACTATTAGACCTTCTAGGAAAAAGAGAGGAATATATCGAAACATTAAGAAAGGCGAAATTCACCTACTTGCTTACTATCAGAATCTATCAAGAGAGGTTAAAAAAGGTATAAGGACAGACAAAAGAAATTATGAAATCAGGATAGCCAATGACTCAAAAAATAACCCTAAGGCTTTTTACCAGCTATATAAATCTAAAGTTAGAGATAAAATAGGCCCCTTAAAACTTCGATAGGAGAAATGACAGAAAATGATTTAGAAATGTGCAGTACATTAAATAGTCAGTTTCTATCCGTTTTCACTAATGAAAATTTGACACAGATTCCAGAAGTCCGTAAGGTATATAGCGATAGTATAGAAAATAGGTTAAGTACGGTTACTATAAGTAGAAATGATGTGATTAAGGAAATTGACAGACTGAAACCTCAGAAATCGCCTGGTCCCGATGAGGTATATGCTAGAGTATTCAAAGAATGCAGAGATGAGTTAAGTTACCCATTAACATTTCTTTTTAACAATTCATTAGAAACAGGTATAGTTCCAGAAGCTTGGAAGCTTGCAAATGTAATTCCGATTTTTAAAAAAGGTGATAAATCAATAGCATCCAATTACCGTCCCATTAGTCTCACTTCAATCATAGGAAAGCTACTAGAGTCAATTATTGCTAGGAAAATGAGAAACCACTTAGAAACATTTAACTTAATCGATTCTTCTCAGCATGGATTCACTCAGGGACGTTCTTGCCTTACTAATTTGCTTAGTTTTTTCTCAGAGGTATATGAAGCAGCAATGATTTGAAGCCTAGAAAACAATGTATAAGCGTTCGTAACAAGGCAAACAGGATTCTCGGGTTCATATCTAGGAGTGTGAGTAACAGAACTGCTGATGTTATCTTAAAACTTTACTTGTCATTAGTGAGACCCCATATGGATTATGCTGTTCAATTTTGGTGTCCTTATTACAGAATGGACATAGATTCATTGGAGAGAGTACAACGTAGAATGACAAAAATGATCCATAATATAAGAAATCTTCCGTATGAAGAATGGTTGAAGAAATTAGGCTTACATTCGTTAGAGAGACGCAGAGTTAGAGGTGACATGATAGAGGTATTCAAGGTGGGTTAGTGGAATTAATAAAGGAGACATGAAAAATGTACTAAAGCTCAGTGATAGCGAAATAACTGGTATAAATGGTTTCAAATTAGATAAATTTCGTTTCAGAAAAGATATAGGCAAATATTGGTTTGGTAACAGAGTTGTAGATGGGTGGAATAGGCTACCAAGTGATATAGTGGGATCAAGAACGATAGGGAGCTTTAAGATAAAATTAGATAGGCATATGGACGAGATGGGTTGGGTGTGAGGGGGATCTACCAGGTGTGGGCCAATCGGCTTTTTGCAGACTCCCGTAATCTTGTGTTAATCTCTGACCGTTTTGGTGGGGTCAAGGTATTAGTGAGATGGGTCTATAATTGGGCCTTGTAATTAGGGTTGGGTGCGACAGGGATCTGCCTTGTATGTGCCCTCTCTACCTCTCTCTCTCTCCCCTCCGGTAATGTTACACATCAATCAACTTGTCATGCAGGAGGGCGTATGCATGAGGGCTTATGCATGAGGGCTTCTGCATAATTTTTCGGTAGAGAAAATATCCAGGCCGAAAGTCGGTTCCTCTTTTCGCTATCGCTCGTCAGGCAAAAAAAATCGCACAGTTAAAAAGTCAACATAGAAAGGTCTTAAAATAAACACATATCCAGGCCGATATATGTGAATGGAAAGAGCAATTAATGGGGCCTTAACCATTTAGGGAAGTCCTCTCGATAAATTACTCCTGAACCAATATCAATTATTATGTTCCTTCCAACAACGCACAACTCCAACTCCACAATGCGCAAAATAAATATATCCCCTAAAGAAAATATAGATCAACACAGAACCAACCCAAATGGATGAATAATAGACTATTAGACATTCTAGGAAAAAAGAGAGGAATATATCGAAAAATTAAGAAAGGCGAAATTCACCTACTTGCTTACTATCAGAATCTATCAAGAGAGGTTAAAAAGGGTATAAGGACAGACAAAAGAAATTATGAAATCAGGATAGCCAATGACTCAAAAAATAACCCTAAGGCTTTTTACCAGCTATATAAATCTAAAGTTAGAGATAAAATAGGCCCCCTTAAAACTTCGATAGGAGAAATGACAGAAAATGATTTAGAAATGTGCAGTACATTAAATAGTCAGTTTCTATCCGTTTTCACTAATGAAAATTTGACACAGATTCCAGAAGTCCGTAAGGTATATAGCGATAGTATAGAAAATAGGTTAAGTACGGTTACTATAAGTAGAAATGATGTGATTAAGGAAATTGACAGACTGAAACCTCAGAAATCGCCTGGTCCCGATGAGGTATATGCTAGAGTATTCAAAGAATGCAGAGATGAGTTAAGTTACCCATTAACATTTTTTTTAACAATTCATTAGAAACAGGTATAGTTCCAGAAGCTTGGAAGCTTGCAAATGTAATTCCGATTTTCAAAAAAGGTGATAAATCAATAGCATCCAATTACCGTCCCATTAGTCTCACTTCAATCATAGGAAAGCTACTAGAGTCAATTATTGCTAGGAAAATGAGAAACCACTTAGAAACATTTAACTTAATCAACTCTTCTCAGCATGGATTCACTCAGGGACGTTCTTGCCTTACTAATTTGCTTAGTTTTTTCTCAGAGGTATAATATGAAGCAGTAGATAATGACAAGTCATATGATATTATATATTTAGATTTCAGTAAAGCTTTCGACAGAGTCCCTCATGAGAGATTGATGAGAAAGGTTGAGGCACATAGGGGGACATAGGGGAGGTGTGGTGGAGTGGTCATGCCACTGGATTGGTAATCCAATGGACCCGGGTTCAAATCCCGATATGTCAATGGGAAGATATTATTGGGATTGAATTTGTGCTGTACCTAGTATCAGTGCATTACCACAAAGCCCACCGAAATGCCAAAAAAATACCCTCATTGTTCCCTGATTAAATAACACTGTATGAATATTCCCATATTCAAAATATGTTACAGGGGGACAATGCCTAGTGAGTTCACTGCTCAATAGGTGGCGTTCTGAGAGTGAGGGTCTGAGTCTGGAGGGTGAGACGGTGAAGCACTTGAGCGAAGCAACCAGCCGCTTCAGAGATGGAGCTGCTTTGAGCCATGATGGATGCTTCACATGTCTCACTCCCCAGGCTGGAACAAGACCTCACGGGCTTCACCGTGTTGAGCGGTGGAATGTACAGGCTCTCAGCCTATGCCCGAGAGGGAGTAGTTGGAATATAGAAAAAAAAAAAAAAAAAAAAAAAAAAAAAACATGGAATAGGTGGGGCGTTGTTAGGATGGATTAGGTCATGGCTAATTGGTAGGAAGCAGAGAGTCAGCATAAATGGTACTAAGTCAGAATGGGGATCAGTCAAGAGTGGTGTCCCCCCAGAGATCTGTATTAGGTCCTCTGTTGTTTATTATATACATAAATGACCTTGATTTAGGTATAACTAGTAGGATAAGTAAATTTGCCGACGATACCAAAATAGGGAGAAAAATTGATTCAGTTAGAGATATAGAGTGCCTGCAAAGGGATCTAGATACCTTACACGAATGGTCAGTAAAATGGCAGATGAAGTTTAACATTGACAAATGCAAGGTATTAAAGATAGGGAAGATGCATACAAATTTTAAATATAAACTAGCTAATATGGAATTAGAAAACTCAGACTGTGAGAAAGATCTAGGTGTGTTTGTTAGCAATGATTTGAAGCCTAGAAAACTTTATTTTTTTTTTTTATTTTTTTTTTCTATTTCTATATTCCAACTTACTTCCTCTCGGGCATAGGCTGAGAGCCTTAACATTCACCGCTTTACAATGAACAGTGAAGCCTGTGAGGTCTTGTTCCAGTCTAGGGAGTGAGATATGTGAAGCACGTAGAGTACAACGAGCACCTGCCATCTTGCCTTTACATGAGGCACGGTGCTCACTCATGGCCCGAAACGACCCCATCTCTGAAGCCACCTCGTTCCCGTGCTTCACTGTCTCACCCCCTACACTCGGACTCTCACACTTACACACACACAATGCCACCTGTTGAGCAGATAACTCACCAGGCATTGCACCCCTATAGCATATTTTGAATATGGAAATATTCATACAGTGCTATTTAATCAGGGAACAATTAGGGTATTTTATTGACGTTTCGGTGGGCTTGTGGTAATGCACTGATACCAGGTACAGCACAAATTCCATCCCAATAATATCTTCCCATTGATACATCGGGATTTGAACCCGGGATCTTTGGATTACCAGGCCAGTGGCAAGACCACTCCACCACACCTCCCCTGTGGGAGCGTTCGTAACAAGGCAAACAGGATTCTCGGGTTCATATCTAGGAGTGTGAGTAACAGAACTGCTGATGTTATCTTAAAACTTTACTTGTCATTAGTGAGACCCCATATGGATTATGCTGTTCAATTTTGGTGTCCTTATTACAGAATGGACATAGATTCATTGGAGAGAGTACAACGTAGAATGACAAAAATTATCCATAATATTAGAAATCTTCCGTATGAAGAAAGGTTGAAGAAATTAGGCTTACATTCGTTAGAGAGACGCAGAGTTAGAGGTGACATGATAGAGGTATTCAAGTGGGTTAGTGGAATTAATAAAGGAGACATGAAAAATGTACTAAAGCTCAGTGATAGCGAAATAACTCGTACAAATGGTTTCAAATTTGATAAATTTCGTTTCAGAAAAGATATAGGCAAATATTGGTTTGGTAACAGAGTTGTAGATGGGTGGAATAGGCTACCAAGTGATATAGTGGGATCAAGAACGATAGGGAGCTTTAAGATAAAATTAGATAGGCATATGGACGAGATGGGTTGGGTGTGAGGGGGATCTACCAGGTGTGGGCCAATCGGCGCTTAGCAGACCCCCGTAATCTTGTGTTAATCTCTGACCGTTTTGGTGGGGTCAGTACTCAAGGTATTAGTGAGATGGTTCTATAATTGGGCCTTGTAATTGAGGTTGGGTGTGACAGGGATCTGCCTTGTATGGGCCGATCGGCTTTTTGCAGACTCCCATTTTCTTATGTTCTTATGTTATATGTGAATGGAAAGAGCAATTAATGGGGCCTTAACCACTAGGGAAGTCCTCTCGATAAATTACTCCTGAACCAATATCAATTATTATGTTCCTTCCAACAACCAACTCTACTCCTAAAATTGATTAATGAAATTTACTAAAAATATCGGGTTTTATAAATGTGATCAAAATTATTCTCCCACAGTGGATTATACATGAGTACAGTATAAGGATTCCATAGACCTACATTGTCCCTAATAAATTATGTATAATAAGGCTGCGAGCCTATTCCCTATAATTATCAAAATAACTATTAAATGGTCCAATAATAAAATAATACTAAAAAAATAAAATAATAGTAATAATAATAAAACACAAAATACACATGTGATTGAATTGTCCTTGTTTATTATTCCATTATTGTAATTCATATAAAGCAAATTATGATTGTTAACTGAAAAGTTACTCATAATGATCATGCTTGAAAGATTCAGGGATTAAATTTCAACTATATGATTTCCAAGTTTCAGTATGTAGAACAGTAACTTATAAAACATTTTTGTTTACTGTTCTACATATAGTGAGTGCGTCATGTTTATTGGAAGGGCGATGGTGAGAGCGAAACTCTGTAAGTGTGGGTAGACGGAGGGGATGTTATCTGCCAGAATATACTGCCTAAAATTATTGATTATAGGCCTACTATATACAAGGCATAATCTGACCTTATAAATTGGATAGATGCATGTGTAAGGTAGTCATACTGAAAGTAGAAAGCAAACAAGTGGTTAAATATCAAGGGGAACAGTGATTTTTGCTGAGAAACAAAACTAACATCCTCCCTTTCTCCCGACTGGTTAGACACTGAGAACTTAGAGGTCTGAGGCTCAGTGATCATGAGTCTGAGACGTCTGACTGTCTGAGGCTGTGATAGCGTTGCCAGGTGGATTTAGCTAACATATTGTACTAAATGTGTAAAAATTATATCGTATTTACATCAATATTATCGTACAGTATCATAGTTAACACCTATATAGACCTATTTGTAGAACTAGTTATCAAAGCTTAAATGCAAAACACAATAACACAGTTATTTCTATTCTAAATGTTGAATGTTAGTGAAACAAACTAATATTTGTACACTAATAGGAGTAGCAAAATGTTTGTACAAGTTTATTAAAATAAAATATGCTGAGGGAGTAAATTATATGATTATCCAACATAATGTACCATAAAGAGGGGCTAATCGTCACAATATTGGAGGGATAGTCTGATACATTCTTATGAATTGCTCATATACATAAATATATACAGTAAGAGTGTAGTTTACTTATTGTAGAGATAGTTTATACAAGTGTGTAGGCTATGTATGTAGGTGTGTCTTTTGTCTACTGTATGTATGAATAGCCTACAGGTGTTAGACTGGTTATATCAATATTGTGGAAATAGGTGTTTATGTTGATTTCAACTTAATTAGGTACCGATAATGGAGAGAGATGCCATTTTTCGAAATTGGTTTTACCATTTGTAAAACAAATTTCCAATTTTTGTATATATCTGCACTGAAGTATTGTACAAGTTCCAGAATTATCGCATTATTGTACACCTGGTATTGTACATTGTACAAATGGTAAAATGATTGTATTAGTACGATAATTATCGTACGGCTGGCAACGCTGCTGTGAGGAGGGAGCAGCTGAGCCCGCAGCCAGCTTGGCTAGGGGTGCGGGGCATTGACGTCACACATCAGCTTTAACTTCAACCTCGGTGTAACACAGTCCACTATATTTTGGCGAATGCTTATATTCACGAATCGTAAGTTGGGCTTATGTAACCCTGCAGTTAATAAATTATGTAGACAGAAATGGGTTGTTATGATCTGCATGCATTTGAAATAATTGGGTGAACATATTGTGAGTAATATCGTGTGTGTGAAGTAATTCACTGTAATTGGTTGTATAGACGGTGCATGAGGGCTGTCTCTCTCTCTCTCTCTCTCTCTCTCTTGCGGTCCTCTCCAACCCTTCTCTCCTTCGCATATTTTCCTACTCCCAGTTTTTCCTACTATGCTTATATTTTCCTACTTTCTCAAGCTCTTCTTACCTGTCCTGAGAGAAAGAGAGAGGGGAGCAAAGTAGTAATCCTTTAATACTGTCACCCTTTCTCCTCCCCCCCCCTCTCTCTCTCTCCCGTGAAGGTCCATGCTCCCTCCCTCCTCTGAGTTGTCCCTCCTCCTCCTCCTCCTCTTCCCTCTTCGACCATGCTGTAGCCTACTTCGATTATTTACTGAAGGTCTTATGTTACTTTTAGTATGATTATGTATGTTTGTCGCCTGTGTATACTTAGCTGACCTTGATTATATGCTTAATTTCATCCATGGTTATTAAATCCATGGATGTAATTAAGCTTATGACTAGTGTTAATAATAATAATAATAATAATAATAATGTTCTTCAAATGATTGGTTGTGTTATGCTCTAATTTTATTCAGGTTTAACTATTAGTTCCGGTGAGTTCTTTCGAGACTGGGATTTCCAAGTTCATACAAGTAGCCTACATATAAGGAAGACAATAGAGGATAACCATATAATGCCAAAATATAGTTTGTAATACAGCTTTATTTCACTTATTCCCTAAAGATATATAATTGAACAAGAATGTGTTAACATGAGAACATAAATGGACGTAGGCTACAACTTAATCAAATATCTTCTAGCACGATCGCGGATCTAGATGGAGATCAGGTATGCTCAATGCAGCTTAAATTGAATTTCCTTTCTTTAGGATCAAATCAATAGGCCTATTCTCTTTTCGAAAGATTGTATAAATACTTATTCGGGTAGCCTACCTTAACCCGGGAACTGCCGGAAGACTCTTAAAGAGTTCCCCGGGCGGACTGTGGGAGGACTCTTAAGAGTAAGGCTATTAAAAAAATCCATTTAAAACACCCCCAATTTTTTTTTTTTTTTTATTGCCCCTGGGCCATGCCAAATATCACTCCTCCACCTCCCCTCCTTCCCCACTTTCCTCACCTCCTTCAGTTATCACCTATTTTCCCTGTTATTCCCTTATTCTGTGGTATATTTTTGTGCTAACATTAGCGAGTTGCAAGCAGGGCATTGTCATCACTGATAGCAAGAGAGAGAGAGAGAGTATCGATCGACAGTCTCTCTCCAGACGTGGGGAAAAGTGGTGGGAAGGGAGGTTGCCTCAGCCATACATTATGTAACTCCCGGCCTGTATCGCCGATTTTGACCATCCAAACGCTGTTTCCACTTGTTTTATTGTTGTAACAGGTTAATACCTTTATAATCAACCTATAATAGGCACATATGGATAAGTATTAATGCTATTTATGGTAAAATAATGATGTTAGTGATGGGAACAGCTCAAATACGTCAGCACAGGAGTGTGGTGTCTCATACCCCCCATGCGCACTTCAGAGGTTAAAGGGCATAGCGCATGTGGTCAGCTATGATGAGCTATCCTCATCATAAATGTGAGTGTACAGTATACCTCTTATATGCAATAATAGTAGTCCGAGTTTCTCATAAATATAAATATAAATAAATTAGTGTTTTGGACGGTGGTGGCGAGAGGCATTTTACCCATCGTGACGTGTTTTAATTTATTGGGGTACCCATAGAAAAACAGAATAGGTCAAAGAATTTCAGGGGTCAGGTCAATGGCCACCATTTTGATTCTCAGTATCTCTGTTAAGTACTCCATGCTGTGAAAACAGTTACAAAGATGGACAGACATTTAATAGAGGGGTATGATAAAGTGTAACGAGCAGCATAAGCTTAATAATGAAATATAGAAATAATGGCAAGCTATCGAATAATAGCCTACACTGTGAAAGTGAAAATCAAGATGGAATATTTTGATACGTTGGTCGTACGCGTTTGTGCTAGAGTAGGCTACCTGTGTATACCGTTAGGGCAAGACCTCCTCTATTATTGGTGTTGCCATATGGATAGAGCTGCCAATACATATTTATTTATGATTAACGAGACCAAACTATGAATAATTGCATTGATAGATAGGCTACTTAAGGATAGACACATTTTACACTCACGTGATATATATATCAAATACTGCCTTCACATTACTTCATCATGTATGAAATATATCAGGGTAGGGTAGCTAAAGGCAATATGAAAACATATTCGAAATTCGCGGGCTAATTCCGTTATCATTAACACAAGAGAGAGGCAACAGGGGTTGCCATCAACTTTCTAAGCTTAAAATATCTTACATGGCTTTGTTTACTATTTTTGATAAAAATGTGTGGTAAACCAAGACAACTGTGGGTAATTCTGCATAACTACTACTCCCGTTATTTTAGGTTATTTATTTTATTTTTGTAGTTTAATGCTTTGTAAGTGTTTATTTTCTAGCTAGAAAGTGAGGAAAGCACTATTTATTAGCATTTGTATTATTAATTGTAATTCCGATACCTCAACAATCTAGGGGAGAGTTTGGGAATGCGGGGTTTTGGGTGGGGTATTATGGGAATAACTCTAAAAATTTAATGAACACAATTGAAATCCGAGCCAAGTTTTGGCAAAAGTTGGCTCGGATTTGGCAAAATTTCAGAGTCTAAAAAGGGCAAAATTGGAAAAAAAAAGTTGGCTCGGATTTCACCCTTTCTCAGATGAAGAAAACCCCAAAGTGTTGACCAAACTTGGCTGCGGTTTTTCAAATTTTCAGTCCCAAATCACAGTAACCTTAATTTGACAGTTGGCTCGTGTTTTCTTGTTTTTCAACGTGGAAAGACCCAGTAAGAATGGGGTTATCATTAGCCTAACCTAACCTAACCTAACCTAACCTAACCTAACCTAGTATTATGGGTGGGGGCTTCCACCCCCACACCCCTGCTAGCCTAAATCCATGAAATCCGAGCCAAGTTTTGTCATTAACCTAACCAAATAACCAAACCTAATCTAACCTAGTATTATGGGGTTAACATTAGCCTAACCTAACCTAACCTAACCTAGTATTATGGGTGGGGGCAGCTGCCCCCACACCCCTGCTAAATCCATTAAATCAAGAGGGCAAGTTTTGTCATTAACCTAACCTAACCTAGTATTATGGGGTTAACATTAGCCTAGCCTAGCCTAGCCTAGCCTAACCTAACCTAACCAAGTAACCTAACTGCTAAATCCCTGAAATCCGAGCCAAGTTTTGCCATTAACCTAACCAAAGACCCTAACCTAACCTTGACCTAACACCTAGTATAGGCTATGTCCCCTAGACAATAACATACCTTAATGAGAGGCTGAAGAGGTTGATGCAGTAGGTTGAGTGGCTGAAGAAGAGGTTGCAGTAGGTTGAGAAGACAGTTTCTCGTATTTCACTTATAGTGAACTTGCGACGGTAATTACATGTAGCCTACACCAACAAAGTATCGTTCATGAAATGCCACCGCCATGATGATGCAATCTGTCAGTATCAGCTGCACACATGGACAGGTGTTGAGTGTGTGTGGGGTGGCGGGGTGGCTGAGGATAAGTCCCTATTTAATGGGCGAATTAGGCCTTTTTGAAATGGAAAAGACCCTGTAATCCAAACCCTAAGTGTCTATTTACGGTTATATATTGAAGAAAGATTGCCATACTAGAGAAATATCCCTAAATGTGAGTAAAACTCACTGTGTATGACGCCTTCCAGTATGGAGGTTGGGTTTGAAACTGACATCACAGGCGAAGTGCATTGTGGGTACAAGTTAAAATGTAAATTTTTACAAATCGATATCCCAAAAAGTAAGATTTTTGTAGAGAAATGAGAAAGTAATACATTCAAACAGTATATGTAAAACACTGGAAGACACAAGGAAGTGGAAATTGTAAAAGAAAATAATAATGTGTTGGGAAAATAAAAATGTATTGTCAGAAGCTCCACTCTAATTGGCTAATGAACATCCAGGAACATCTGGGAGGAGCCTAGAATGTAAACAAAGTGTTATGGACTCAGTGAACTGGCTGGACAAAACTAACTAATTTTTTTATAGGGGGGTGACATTCAAATTGACAAAATAAGAAAAGTAGCACTTCTCCGCGCATCTGTAGGGTCCCTTGAGTAAGGTAAGATCAACAACAAATAATTACCTAAGAAAGGAATCCCGTAATCGAGGAGTAGTAGTGGTGTAGTTAACCCCAACTGTGCAGTATCAATCATTCTGTAACATGCTTTAGACAGTGATAAAATGGAATGGGATATTTCATGAGCTATGCCCTTTAATGTTCACTTTACCCATAACTTGGGCATAATCAGCTACTATTATTTGACGAGGTTAAGATAAGTCACTATATTGCATTTTTATTAATATATAACCTTGCACACTGGTATACTTAACAAGATTGAATTCAAGTTTTGTGGACTCTTAAAATATTTTCACTGGTCGGAATTATTTCAGTTAGTTTAGGCGAAAATCCGTCTTATTTGGATTTAATTCTTTTTTTATGTTAGGAAGGCGTAGTAACTGATTTTAAAACTGATAGGCCTACACTTGTAGGGGGAATCTGTTTCTATAGATTTTAATTTGTAAACACTTTGAAAGATTTTCTTCAAAATAAGGAGTTTGGGGACTGAATATTTTATCACAGGTCGGAAATATGACAGAATTATTTTATGCGAAATCCGTCATATTTTGATTTAATTCCTTATTTAAGTTAGAGAGGTGTACTAAACGAATTTAACACTGGTACACTGGTAGAGGGAATCTGTTTCTATAGATTCTCGTTAATGAACTCTTTGATGATTTATTTCAAAATAAGGAGTTTGGGGACTCCGAATATTTTTATCACTTTTTGAACTCTAACTTATTTCTGCCTCGTCACTGGCATCGACTTAGGTACCTTTTCTTCAATCTTTCTTTTCATAGGAGGCTATTCCCGCATCTAACGAAGTTTAGGTGTGTTGGTAAAATTGTTCAGATGGTTGAGAGTAAGATCGGAGCTCCATAAATCCTCTTTCGGGTATGGTGTAAAAACCTATTCCTACAGGGCAAGGAAGGGGAGAGGAGAGAACAGGGAGTGTTGTGAGACTCGCAAATTGGGCTTTGGTTGTGGAGTTGCCAGCCGCTTCATCGAGTTGCCAACTGGGCTGTTTGTGTGTGTGTGCCTGTGCAGCAATGCCAAGTGAAGTTGACTCACCATTCCCTATCGTCTCTCTGACGGACTCACGGTCGTTTCGGCTCAGTCTTGTTCCTCTCTGTTCGTTCGGAGCCTTCGCTTCCCGGAAGGTGAAGTAGTGTAAAGTCAGTGAAACTAGGTTAGCCTAAACAGACCCAGATGTGGAAATACCTTGAGCCGACCAGGCCAAGTGGGATATCTCTATTGGTCTAACTGGTAAAGTGTTTGCCTCACAACCCAAGGGTCCCGAGTTCAAGCCCCCACCAGGGCTTGATATTTTCGGGAGGCTATTCCTACATCTAACGAAGTTTAGGTGTTTAGGTAAAATTGTTCAGATGGTTGAGAGTAAGATCGGAGCTGCATAAATCCTCTTTCGGGTATGGTGTAAAAACCTATTCCTACAGGACTAATGCGAGTATTTGAGCCTATAGCTTTATCATTTATACTCGTCTATCCTGACCTTTATATTAACCAGTGATGAAGTTCTGTTAAGGTACTCTTGGAATGGGCTCTTTATCGTGCCTCAGTTATGACGGAATAGCACGATATCGGACGAACGCAAGAAGATTTTAATAATTAATCTTCTTGACTGTCTCTGACCGCTTTAAGAGGTTCAAGGAACTCAGGGCGGTGTTTAACCTTTTAGTTGCAAAGTCTAATGGGATGCCACAATGAAATGCACCTAGGACTTGTGTCTGCAGAGTTCCCGTGAGGGTGTCTCGCCAATTCTTCTAACACAGAAGATCTTGGGATGCCAAGATCTCCTGTGAGAAATGGGTGTGTGGACTTTCAATAGTAACGTGTTGAGGGGTAGGGATGCCTGAGTCCCTCAACTTTTACTAAGGAAAGTGTAACCTAGAAGAAGGCGACTATGTTAAATACTGGGATGCCAGTCCTAACAAAGTTCCTCTAATAGGACACTTGTGAACTTTCAATAGTGAAAGTATTGAGGAGTAGGGATGCCAGAGTTCCTCAACTTTCTACTAGGGAAGGTGGCTATGATAACACTGGGATGCCAGTAATAACATAGTTCCTTTCATAGGACACTGGGGGAACTTTCTATAGTAAAAGTGTTGCGGGTTAGGGATGCCTGAGTCCTCAACTTTTCACTATGGAAAGTGTAACCTAAAAGAAGGTATCTATGTTCTAATGGAGTCTATTATATATAAAAAGATAGATGAAAGAGTAATCCAGAATATGACCATAGAATAACTCACAAAACCTTGAATAATAGATCAAATTTATGCCAACTTTAAAAATTGGTAATTTTTACGACTACATTCGAATTCCCAGGGCTTTTAGTCAAAATTTTGAGTGACGACATTAGGTCTATATATATGAAATAAGAAGTATTTTTCACGCTCTTTCTGAAAATGTCGTCAGAATTTGTTTGTTATATGTATATACTAAAAATGGTACACCATTGCGGAGAACGGTTTACATTATATTAATTTTATTGTTTTGGTATTAGATTTATAGTTATGTAATATAGTTATATGTATAGTTCATTGTATGAAAAAGAGAATAAAACAATAACGAACTATTTATATTTGTAAATATGCATTCTTCTAAAATGAATAACATTCTCATGAGTCTCAAAATTCAAACTGTTTGCACAATAGACTATTATTACGATACACTAACTTTATTTACGAAAATTAATAATTCTCATAATGAATTTTCATACATGTACCAGTCACAGGAGGGTGCCGGGATGCACGAATGATCCTTGTTTAAAATATGTTCAGACCGTACTCCCCTACCTGACTATGAACGCACACTGGCCACTCGCTTCAGTATTGATTTTCTCGTTGTGTGATGTATTGTCGCACAGCTTTGTCAATAGCTTGCCTATTTTCTTTACATCGATTGTTATTCGTAGCGAAAATGTCATGTGTATCGAGTTGTTTGTTTTTTGCCATCAAATTTCTGAAGGCTTAAAAATTCCATGGCTTGGAAACGTGATTAGCGTATTTCTTCACTTTAGGAAAAGCCTCCAAGCCGCTCAATTCGTGGGTCTGCACACCAAGGGGTTAACCATCCAACATTGACACTCGCTTCTGAAGGTGAATTAAATTGTCTGGAGGTATCTATAATTACAAAAAAATTGTAGTCCTATTTAACCCATTGGCTGCGGGAGATGGTCTCGAACGCCATGGCACTTTACAGCAATTTTAAAGCCTTTTAACCCGGGAACTGCGGGAAGACTCTTAAGAGTTCCCCCGGCGGACTGCGGGAAGACTCTTAAGAGTCAGAGAAAAAAAAATCAATTTTAACCCCTAACTAGGGGCCCACAACATAAGTCGAGTATAATAAATTTGGACTATCTGGCGGCGCGCGACATAGATCGTGTGGCAATTTCAGCACGTAATGTTGCTGAGAGAGAAAGACAAGTGGTGGCAGGAGAGTAGCGAGCGTATGACTGCTCCAGACCACCGCGGCGAACCTACTGACACGAATCCCACCTCCTCCCTCCCTCTCTCACTCGCTACATACTGAATTGTATGGGGAAAGTACCGAATTACATGCTTTTTGCACTCGTGTTGCGCGGTTGTTGCAAGAAAACTAGCGGTCATAAAAGGATCGTTGTGGTGTCATTGGAAAGCTCTATTTATGCCCTTTCAGGGATGGATACTTGTTTTACGTTCTGGGTCTTATTTAGGCATGAACATGATCACGTAAACAGCCCTATTTTGGCTAAAAACACCCTGCTGGTGGCTACATATTATTTACCGCCTAGCCCGCCAATAAGGTGTTAAACATGCCCTTGGGCCATGCAAAATATCAGTCCTCTACCTCCCCTCCTTCCTCACTTTCCTCCCCTCCTTCAGTTATCACCTATTTTCCCTGTTATTCCCTTATTCTGAGGTATATTTTTGTGCTAACATTAGCGAGTTGCAAGCAGGTCATTGTCATCACTGTTAGCAAGCGAGTGCAAGAGAGAGAGAGAGAGAGTATCGATCGACAGTGTCCCAGTGGCCTTGGGGGAAATTGGCGGGAAAGGAGGTTGCCTCACCCATACATTATGTAACTCGCGGCCTGTATCGCCGATTTTGACCATCCAAACGCTGTTTTCACTCGTTTTATTGTTGTAACAGGTTAATACCTTTATAATCAACCTATAATAGGCGCATATGGATAAGTATTAATGCTATTTATGGTAAAATTAATATTTTAGTGATGGAAACAGCTCAAATACATCAGCAGAGGCAGACGTTTCTAATTACCCACATGCGCAGTTCAGAGGTTAAAGCTTTTAAAGCCTCTATAAACCTGTAAAATCGAGTGCAAGGAAGCAGGACCGCGACAGGCCACGCGTCCTTCTCTCAGCCAAGCAGCTGAGGCACTGAGGGCTCTGAGTCTCGCGAGATATACAGTGCTGCCAAAGGCAAATGTAGCGAGACATTAGCGAGAATTGCTCATTTTAGCGAATGTCTATGCTAGCGCTGCGGGTGAACCCCGCGAGCTACGAAGCTCGTCTTGGTGTAATTTTGAAGCTATTTTCTTCTAGTTATCGGCTGAATACATTTCATATAATTCAGATACTTGCCTAATCAATGATGAGTGCCTGAATGAGCCCTAATATGGCGGAAATATGCCCGCACCGTAAGTGTTAAAGGTTTTAGACTAAATTATTTGGCTGTTCTAAGAACATCTATGCAATAAAAAATATTAATGATAAGATATTCTTAGCCAAATAAATTTTGATATATATTTAACCTAACTCGATATAGGCTATATACATTGTTCATACTTTCCCTTATAGAAACCATAGTTAAAATATATGTTATTACTAAGAGACTACAATCTTCCACTCTAGTCTATCGTCATGTTTGTACACTTACGTCATCTTTCACTTTGCCAGGTGTTATCACTGTTGTTCTCTCTCTCTCTCTCCCTCTCTCTCTCTCTTCAACGCCTGGACCTGATACAATCTCGCCTAGAGTTTTAAAGGAAGCTAAGGATGAGCTCTCCAAACCACTGACATTACTATTCAATAAATCCTTGCAGTCTGGAAATATGCCTGATCAGTGGAAGATAGCCAACGTAACACCGATATTCAAAAAAGGCAGCAAATCCCTACCCAGTAACTATCGTCCAATTAGCTTAACCTCAGTTGTATGTAAAATGCTAGAAACGGTCATAAGAGACAGACTCGTAAATCACTTAGAGGAAAATAACATACTTAAAGATACTCAACATGGCTTTCGTAAAAAACGTTCCTGTTTAACAAACCTCTTAGACTTCTTCCACGATATCCTCAACCTCTACGATGAGAGTAAAGCTGTAGATATTATATACCTTGATTTTCAAAAGGCCTTTGACAAAGTTCCCCACAAACGTTTACTGCTAAAACTAAAAGCGCATGGAATACAAGACGGTGTGTTGAAATGGATAGAAAATTGGCTCAGCGACAGAAAGCAAAGAGTAGTCATAAACGGTAAGGCATCTAAATGGACCAATGTAAGTAGCGGGGTACCCCAGGGATCGGTACTAGGACCAATTCTCTTTCTAATTTACATCAACGACATAGATGAGGGTCTCACCTGTACAATCTCAAAATTTGCTGACGATACAAAAATTGCAAATAGCGTACTCTCAAAAGATCAAGTTGACGATATGCAACACAATCTAGATAAATTGTCACATTGGGCCCAAATTTGGCAAATGAGTTTCAATGCGGATAAATGTAAAGTACTACATATCGGATACCTAAATGAGAAAGCAAACTATTCGATGAATGGCACTCAGCTTAAGAATGTAAACAGAGAAACCGATCTGGGAGTAACAATATCGAGTAACCTAAAACCGAGTCAACAATGTTCAGAAGTTGTTAAGAAGGCAAACAAAATAATTGGCTTTATAGGCAGATCATTTGAGCATAAATCCAAAGACGTAATCCTAACCCTTTACAATTCCTTAGTCCGCCCTCTTCTGGAATACTGCGTTCAATGCTGGTGCCCTTATTACCAAAAAGACATAAACAAGCTAGAACGAGTTCAACGTAGAGTTACCAAAATGATACCTAGCCTAAAGAACAAACCATACAAAGAGCGTCTTAGAGAATTAAATCTATTTCCTTTAACCCAGCGCAGATTAAGAGGTGACTTAATTCAAGTGTTCAAAATCATCAAAGGCATCGACAATATGAACTGTAGTAAGTACTTCACTATCGACCAATCTAATTACACGCGGGGAAACGGTTGCAAAATTATTGGTAAATCTTTTAACTCACACGAATCTAAGAATTTCTTCTTCAATCGAGTTGTCAACTTGTGGAATGGGCTTCCCCGAGACGTTATAGACTGCAGCACCGTTGATTCATTTAAATTCCGCCTAGACAAATATCTCGCATCAAACCCGCGTCTGACTGCGTTTGTAAATGAATAACTTTATTTTATCCTCCCTCAGTTACTAACCCATATGTCCCCTACTAACTTCCTAGTCCTGCCACGTTAGTGGCAGGGCAGTAGTTCCCTTTCCAATGTTCCCTTACCCACTCTAAACCACTGTTTGGACACTTGATCCTCAGTGTTTTGGAGGACA
This sequence comes from Paralithodes platypus, assembly GCA_032716605.1. NCBI lineage: Eukaryota > Metazoa > Arthropoda > Malacostraca > Decapoda > Lithodidae > Paralithodes > Paralithodes platypus. The sequence continues at coordinate 37,771,284 of CM064520.1, forward strand.
AGCAGCCTAGAAGGGTCACTAGACCTGTTGTTGCTTGATTTCCTTTGTACTCCTTTGTACTTTGTACTCCTTTGTACTCTCTCTCTCTCTCTCTCTCTCTCTCTCTCTCCACACACACAACAGTGCTCAGCCAACCATAAGAAGAGAAAGCGTCCGTTCAGGAGGAGTGAAGGAACTCTGAAGCTTAAAGGTTAAAATTTATATATAATATAAACTACTGAGGAAGAAGGTTAAGGAGAGGCAACATAAATTATTTGATAAGAGATAAAAATAACAGCTCTGGATAAAATATAAAAATATATTCAATAGTGTTTCAATTATAGGGTCATTTGTTCGAATATGTTTCTTAATAATGCCATACACATATACCAAATCAGTGTGTTCATAGTTGGGGATTTGGTTGTCAGAATTATTTAGAAACGATCATGTAGACATATTTATAACTGACATTTGTTGTAGTAATTGTAGTTGCCTGCAGTTCTCCATGACTGATAAGGGGAGGCTTCCACTTGAGGGATTAGTTTCTTGACCCTTTTCTCCCTCATGTTTAGCTCTATTGCTTTTGAGATTTTAACCCTTAATTAGCGGCGAGCAACATAAGTCGAGTTAAATAAAGCTGGACTATGTGGCGGTGCTCGAAATAGGTCGAGTGGCAATTTCAGCACGTAATGTTGCTGAGAGAGAGAGACGAGTGGTGGCAGGAGAGTAGCGAGCGTATGACTGCTCCAGACCACCGCGGCGAACCTACTGACACGAATCCCACCTCCCTCCTCCCTCTCTCACTCCTATATACGGAATTGTATGGGGAAAGTGCCTAATTACATGCTTTTTGCACTCGCGTTGCACGGTTATTGCAAGAAAACTAGCCATCATAAAAGGATCGTTATGGTGTCATTCGAAAGCTCTGTTTATGCCCTTTCAGGGATAGATACTTGTTTTACGTTCTGGGTCTTATTTAGGCATGAAAATGATCACGTAAACAGCCCTATTTTGGCTAAAAACACCCCGCTGGGCGGTACATATAAATAAACCGCATAGGCCGCTCTTAAGGTGTTAAAGACGTTGGCCCCATTTTGTTTGGCGATTTTAAGAACTTTCCATCCATTTTTGTCAATTATAAGACCTTTCGGGCCATTTAGGTATCGAGTTTTGTCCTGGCGAGCGATAGCGAGCCTGTAATTTAAGAGGAATCGGCCTACGGCCGATTTTTTTTTTTTTTTACCGAAAAATTTACAAATTTATCATAAAAGGGCATTACCTACCTAAGGTCACCAAAGGTTGTGTTCGCCAGTGGTGGGTGCGCTCCGGTGGGACCGGTAATGCGGCAGCGCTCCGCGCTCCTCAGACATAAGGTAATGCGGCAGCGCTCACGCGCTCCTTTGGTCAGCCGACCCGATGCGCTTCCCGCTCTGCGCTCCTGCGCTCCGCGCTCCCAAAAATAGGTATATAATAAAAAAAAGTAAAAAACAGCTTCTAGAAGTTATTTAATTATTTACCTAAATTAATACAATCCTTTGTCTTTCACTTCCTTAAATTCAAAAGATTCAAACCATTCAAAAAAACTCAAGTCATGGTGTCTTTCTGAAGTTTAAGTTTCTCACTTTCTCAGTTTCTGTAATTCTTTATGTCATATCAATGATATGATTGATATCATTGTGACATTGTGACTGTCCATTGATATCTATGATATGACAAAGAATTACAGAAACTGTCCAAACTGAGAAACTTAAACAGTTAAACTTATCAAGCTAACAAGCCTAACAATACAATAACAACATGATTAGTTGATTACATGATTAAACGATTAATAATTTAATATCATATGATATGATTGATATGATGATATCATTAATAATTTATTAAAATAGGCCCCTTCGTAAGCCGTAACTTACCCGTAAGGTTTACTTAGCGTTAGCAAAAACCAAAATAAGTCAGTAACAAGTTAACAACTGTAACACTGTCAGTCTGTCACTATCATAGTATCACTGTATCACAGTTCACTAACACCGTGAGTAACACCGTACGATGACTGTACACGATAATGACGTTCTTGAACCTGTTGTTGACAGGAAAAATCGCTTCCGGAGCGCCAGAAAGGAGCGCGAAATTCAAGCTGTGCTCCGCGCCTGCACTCCGAGTTCAGATTTTTGCCGCTCCTCGCTCCGCGCTCCTCTATATTGGTAGTGCGCACCGGATCGCAGAGCGCAGAGCGACAAATCGGCGTGCCCACGCCCACCACTGGTGTTCGCCACTCTCCTAGCAGCACCGAGGAGCGTGTCGCCCCTCGTTGTGGGTTGTGTTTTGGTGCAGCAGACTGTTTGAAGAGACAGCACTAGGGGGTGTAATTTTAAGCTTGATGGAGGTCTAGGGAACAAACTAAAAACCTCCCCATAATGATAGGTTACTTTCACACTGATGGCTCATGCAGATTGTCTATAATAATATATTTGACTTGTTCCTAGAATATAATGAACATGCTGTAAAAAGGTTTTGTGTCAGACATATCCCGCTGTGGCAGTGTGGAAAAGTTGACTATAATAATTATGATAGAATAAAATGTGTCATTACATGATTATTTTATTATAATAAGAATGTATCCTTTCAGGCCCAAAGTCGTGATCACTTCCCCAAATATCACCATCCCCGACATTCACAAGGATCTAATTGTGTAATCAACTTTTCTAAACTTAAGAAATTATTTTTTCAACCAGTTGCTTTCCCCACCTTAGTGCATAATATTGTCCACTGGTGTGGAATTTTTATAAAGTGGACAAAATCTTTGCTCAGTCAAAAATTCTATCTGTTATCTTCTGTCAAAGCCATCCCAGGTAAATGAGAGTTGAGTGCCTTTGTAAAGTTAGATATACAGTAGAGAGCATGCGTGGGCCAAACTTACAATTTTTTAAATAGGTTTCATTTAGCTCAGATGTCACTCCGAGATGGACCGATCTGAACTAACTTTATACACTTGAAAGATACTTCCAGAGTCTACAAGATACATTTTTATTAAAACTCCTAACTTTCCAACTCTAGCTCTTATCAAGCTTTCTGGTATCTAACCAAAAACCTCACCAAAATGTTTACTTCCTCATTTTCCTCTTCTCTTTTCCACTCTGATGGTACCACCATTATTTCTTCCTCTGACAAACCTGAACTTTTCGCTCAAACTTTCTCTAAAGACTCCATTTAAATTATTATGTTGCTATTCATCCCTCTCCATCCCCCTCTCTCTTACTTATGCCTAATATCCTAATCTCTTCTAAGGATGTACATTCTGCCCCCTCTGGGCTTAATAATAAGAAGGCGTATGGACCGGATGGTGTACTCAAAACCTGTTCTTCTGACTCCCTCTCTTTTCTCTAATGTCATACCTCCTTGCTGGAAGTCAGCTCTCATTCAATCTGTCCCAAAGAAAGGTGACCGCTCCCAAGCCTCCAACTACCGTCCAATTGCTCTCATTTCTTGCATCTTTACATTTTTTGAAACTATTCTTAATTCAAAATTTCTTATGCATTTGTCTTCCCATAATTTAATTTCAGATTGTCAGTGAGGTTTCATTAAAGGTCGCTCTACTGGTGATAATATTTCTTATCTTACTAACTCTTGGTCATCTGCCTTTCAGGACTTCAGTGAGGCCTTTTCAATTGCGCTAGACATATCGAAAGTCTTCGGTAGAGTCTGGCACAATTCTCCAATGTCTAAACTACCCTCATTTGGTTTCAGGGTGTATTGAAAAAACGCTTACAGACTGCAACTGCTAAGTACCGAATAAAAAAACAGGTTCACTATATTCTATAACAAAATAAAAAATAATTAATAATTATTGATTTAAAAGATATAAAGTAAAATATTCAGTGTCGTCTAAGCATGTGTTATAATCCGAACACTGGCATTGGTCTCTTGTTCATGCCCCCCCCCCCCCCCCCCCCGTTATCTCCTAGTTTATACCCAGGAATATTAAATTATAAACATAATTAGTTTTCAGGGTGAAACAATGTAAGTAATATTCCCTTCATACACCATTTACAACTCAAATTATTTTATGTTTATTTTTATTTTTCAACATAGGAAAGACGAAAGCCATCTTGGATGAAGCAAATTACGATCCTCAAGTGGTCTGCAGACATTACTGTCATATGTTAGTACATAAAAAAGCAATGCTGAATGATAAAAATACCCAAACAGTGTGTGCATTAAAAAGTTATTGCCTAATGTTATTTAATTAATTGTACAGTAGTGAACATTAATTCAAATACAAACTTATTCGAAGCGGTTTCGGGTTAAATTGAATCTCCTTACTATTTCTGACTGAACATTTGCATTTCAAAGATTAGTTTAATAAGTTGGAGACTTCAAAATCAATCAGAATTAATTACCACTACTGTACTATCATACAAAAAAGTATCCTTACTCTCGTGAACGCTGAGTTTCATAAAGTGGGGTACGATTCGAGCAGTGTCGGTATAGTTGGCAAGCCTGGCTGTCTGAAATGTCACAAAACATCTGTTCCTTATCATATTGTATCAATCAATGCTATACATCGTAATATCAGGAATAATTCCATCAGTGGTATTCTCGTATTTATTTTCACAAAGGCATCACGTGTCACCATATGATAATACACTTATATCTAGAGCACCGCTTAGCCCTATAATCCAGGGGGCGGAGCCACAAAACTTTACGACGTCGGTAAGCTAAGATTTCGTTCGGAAACGTTTCTTCATGGCAAGGAATAAGACTTGGCACTGCTGCGAAATCTCAATACAGGTTCATATTTCAGGAGGAAGAAAATGTTCCACTGCGCTCCAAATGAGCCTGATACACTTCGGCGAGGTCAGTAATGCAAAGATATGAACAAGGTCGAAATCGTTAAATGCTTTGTGGATCCGCCCCCTGGGCTACCAACCCATCCTACGCTCAAACAATATTTTCCATATTACTTCGTCCATTGAGTCTAAATGGTGCGTGTGATTTTAGTAAGGATACTTTTTTGTATGATAGTACATGGTCATTACAGTGTAATAAGAGGGGATTAATTGAAATAGTTTTACATGCCACCAACTGATGCAATACAGAAATCAATCATACCCAATATTATTAATCTTTGAATCTTTATACCGAGTCGAGTCGTAAAACATTTTCGGAATTTCATTCAAGATAGGAACGATCAGCCCTGAATGATTCTATGAATCAAGAACTATGCTTCATAAACGACTGAATTACCTTCAACTACGTTTGGATACTCGACCCAGACTTGGGCATCAGCATTATACCCTGTGACCAGAGTTGCAAATGTTACAAACAAATTTACGCTAATCTGTTTCAAATAGTTAGTATTTTTCTGCTAACTACCTAATATCATTACCATATTCTAGGATACTATGATTTCGTAATTTCTAATGTGTGAATAGGTAAACCTATACTTTCCCTTTAGTAAAGTCCATAGTAAACATGTTAATCATGTATCAATTATTTAGTGCTTTATTTGTAACCCTGTTTTGCTAGATTTCTAAATATGCATATATCTCATTAATAACACATTTTTGGGGGAAAATGTGATACAACATTATATGTTAATTTTCCATTTTACAATGTGTTCGTCATAGTCTGTAACGTAACATTTATTTCAATAATTTCCTTTCTGGCCGTTCCATAGCTGCAGTTGTGGATAGCCACAGCTCACTTCCTCAACCTATCAACTCTGGTGTTCCTCAGGGTTCTGTCCTGTCTCCAGTTCTCTTTCTAATATTCATTAATGATCTCAACTTTACCGCGTTTAGTCCTATCCATGCTTATGCTGATGACTTTATCTTACACTATTCAACTAGTTTCCACAACGACCCACCATGCAATTATTCCAAAAGTCACATGATGAGGCCATAAGGCGCCTATCTTCTGATCTATCAACTATTTCCGTTTGGGGCAGAGAGAACTTTGTTACTTTTAATGCTTCCAAAACCCAATTTTTCCATCAACCTACCCAACACAATCTTCCACATGACTATCCCTTACTCTTCAACAATGCAAAATTCAATCCTTCATCTTCTCTCAGTATTCTTGGTATTTCTTTTTCTCCTGAACTTTCTTATAAAGATCGTATTACCACTCTTGCTAAAGCAGCTTCCCAGAAGTTAGGTGTGCTCAACCATCACTGTGCCCCTGTACAGAGGAAGAACCTGTGCGGGGTTGAATATATATACAGTATATATATATATATATATATATATATATATATATATATATATATATATATATATATATATATATATATATATATATATATATGTTGGTGTAGCCAGGTAATACATTTTCTTTAAGGCAGGCGAGGTTGAAGGAAATACAAGTATCAGCATTAATTATTTTATTATTAAGACTTTCAATAGAACGAACAGCAATTCTCAGGTGTTCTGGGAGATTGTGCAAAAAGTTAGCAAAATTCATGATGATCCGACGCGTTTCGATAGACAACTATCATCTTCAGGGAATGGAAGGTAAGTGAATAGGATATAACATAACAGCTTATTTATACATATTAGGTAGATCACAGTAAGGTTTATTGGGTGTTGGCTAGCAAATGATTGGCTAGTTGGCGACCAATAAGGCGCGCGCTTTTCCTGCCTCCTGGTTGGCTGGGAGGGTTCGTAGATGCTAGATGTTGTCGTGGGGGGTCTGCGGGGGGGGGGGGGGGGGCGGGGCCCTTGTGACGGGTGGCGAGCCAGTTGTATCTCGGGTTTCTGGTCCAGTTTGAAGCGTAGGGTTGAGGGGCGGCGCGCGTTGGTTAAATGAAGTAGTGGGGGGGACGGTAAGGGGGGGAAGGGGAGGGGAGGAGAGAGGGGGCAAGGGCAGAGTCGGGGTGGTAAGGGGAGTAATGTTAAGGGGTGTTTGAGAGTAATGTTTAGCTGATGGGAGTATTTGGAGGTCGAGAGTTTGATTATTTATGGAAGGATTAAGAGTTTGAATATATAGGGCTTCAAGTATAGCAAGTCTTCTGGGTTCTGTCTCTTTATCAATTACGGAGGTGTTTTTATCTAGGTCAGAGCGAGTAAAGGCTTGGTGGTGGGGGCTTTATAGTGGTCTTTGATAGCTCCAGATTGGAGATGGAGGGTGAGACGGCGTGATAAAACGATTTTGTGTCATACCAACGTAGGTTTGAGGTCCACAGTCCACATTATTGCAATTGTGTTGGTATATCACATGGTCATCTATTTTCGGAGTCTTGAGAGAGATAGGTCTGTTACGGAGGATGAGATTGGAGGTTTTGGAGGATTTGTAGTAGATGATAAGTTTTATTTTGTGCTCGGGGTTGGTGGGGAGGACGTTTTGGGTAATGATTTCTTTCATGATGGATTCGTCGGTATTGTGATCAGATGACATGTAGTTGCGGTAGAAGATAGTGATGTCGTTGGTTGGGTTGGTACTAGGGGGGACTTGGTTGTACCATATATCAAGGTGTTTTCTTATGGTGTTGGTGACATCTGTGTTAGAGTGTCCATTGTTAACGAGTACCTGGGTAAGGCGTTCTAGTTCCTTATGGGTGTCGCTCCATGCGGTGCAATGGGTGAGGGCTCTCCTGATGTAGGCTGCGATGGTGGACAGCAGGTATCGTTGGGGGCATTCACTTTCCCCGTTGAGGCATTGGCCATTGTTCGTGGGTTTGGTGTAGACGGTAGTTTTGAATTTTTGATTATTAAATGAAACAAGGAGGTCGAGGAAGGGAAGCTGTCCATTGGTGGCCTCTTCATAGGTGAAGTTGAGTCCTGAGGCGGCCATAAAGCGATGCTGGAGGTCCCTGAGTTCGTTGAGGTCCTTTACTAGTACGAATATGTCGTCCACATATCTGCAGTAAACCGAGGGGGGGTGGGCATCAAGGAGCTCCTCTTCTATAGTTCCCATGAAGAAATTAGCGAACAGGACCCCCATCGCTATCCCGTCTATTTGCTGGTACATGTTTCCACGGGGGCAAAGGAAAGGTGCCTTTTGGTGCAGAACTCCAACAGCGTCTTCAGTGCCTTCTCCGGTATGTCAAGATTGGGTGTGTCAGGGCAATGGTAAACTTTTTGCAGGATTAAGTTGATGGTCCTGTCCACAGGTACGTTGGTGAATAGGCTCTCCACGTCGAGAATGGCGGTGATGTGGTCGTTAGTTCGGGGGGCGTCTCGTAAAATTTCTAGGAAATCATTAGCGGAGTTGAGGTTATATTGTCGAGGTATGTAGGGGGTGAGAAGGTTGTTGAGGGTCTTGGCGATCTGGTAGGTGGCCGTAGGTATCTGGGAGATGATCGGGCGGATGGGGTTTCCTGGTTTGTGTGTTTTTACAGTACCATAGGCGTAACCAGGGGAAAATTCCCCGATGAGTTTTTTCATGTGTACCACTTCAGTTTTAGCATTGATGGCGGTGATGGTGGTGTTGGCTTTCCTTTTTATTTCATCTGTGGGGTTGCGAGTGATCCTTTTGAATTTATTTTTATCACTTAAGATGGTGTCCATTTTCTGCAGGTACTCCTCCTTTCCATGGATCACCAGACAGGAGGCTTTGTCAGCTCGTCGTATGATGATGTTAGGGTTCTCCCTGAGTTGTTTGGCTGCTTGGAAGTGATATTTTTTGAGGATTTTACTTTGATGAGATCCTCTGGTCTTGGCCGCTTCAGCTAGTAGGATGGGTTGTAAGGCTGGGGTGGTGGTGACTTTGCCAACTTTCTGGAGCCGTAGGACGTCGTCAAGAAGGACTTCGATTTCTAGACGTTTTCTGTGGGGTCCAGGTTTAGAGGTGTAGTGGCAATTTAGGCCTTTGTTGAGGAGGTCTTCTTGATCAGGGGTCAGGGTAGTGTCGGTGAGGTTTATATACCCTTTCGTCGGCTTGGGGAGTTTTATATTTCCGCCATACAGTCGTGATAGTTTATTGATGGTCGTGCTCTCTGTTTTTCTCTTATGTTGTTCATAGAGTTGTTGGAGTATTTTGTCAATTTCGTTTTTGAGGTCGCCTGGGGTAGGTCCATCTTCCCATTTCTGTAGGAGGCCATCCCGCTTATTCCGTAGGTTTTTGGCAATCTCTCGTTTTTCTTCTGTCTCCTCTCGTACCAGTTCTTCACGAAACTGACAAGTATTATTCCGGTGTCTGGCATTCTCGTGTAGTTTTATGTTGGTGTAGCCAGGTAATAAATTTTCTTTAAGGCAGGCGAGGTTGAAGGAAATACAAGTATCAGCATTAATTATTTTATTATTAAGACTTTCAATAGAACGAACAGCAATTCTCAGGTGTTCTGGAAGATTGTGCAAAAAGTTAGCAAAATTCATGATGATCCGACGCGTTTCGATAGACAACTATCATCTTCAGGAAATGGAAGGTAAGTGAATAGGAACTGGAACTGGGGGGGGGATAGACAGGTTGGGGAGGTAAGAGGTCTCTAAGGATTAGAGAGAAGTAAAGATGGAAATGAAGAGCAAAGTTGAAGAGTAAAAGGTGGAGGGCCGTCCTCCTTGCAATTCTTTGGTGATTCTTGGATGTGATAAGTAAGAGTAGTCGATGAGTATCAGTGCATCTTGTGGAGTGCTAGGTGGTGCTGGTGGTGTGGAAAGGCCGTTGATGTTGGTGAAGGTGGGAGATGGTGTTGTTTATGAAGCAGATGGTGAAGCTGAAGATTCTTGGTGGATTTCTAGTTATTTCTATTCAGCTTTTTTTTTTTTTAATATTCTTAAACTTCAATAAGCGCGCTCTCCCTTCCGGTGATAGTCTCGACTCATGTAGCCAGGTAGAGGGGTATTTTTGTCTCATTACAGCTAGAGTACAAGTTTCAAGATCTTCTACAAAACTTACAAATTGTTCATCTGTCACATAAGCAAAGTTTGGGTCATAATCTGGCTTCTTCTCCCTCACAACTTGTGGTGTTAGAACAGGAGGGAGAGGAGTTGTCATGATGGTCAGTTCTGGTGATGAGGTGGTAGACTGGATCGGAGTAGAGGAGGTCTTGTCTTCTTCTTGTTCTTCAGCATCCAGTAGTTCGACATCCACCTCTTCTTCCTCGGAGTCTTCTTCATCCGATTGCTGTGTCTCCATTTGGTGGCAGGTCGACTCCGGTGTTGGTGATGATGGTGTTGATTTCTCCTTAATTGAAGTTGAAGCTGAAGCTGCTGATGTTGTGGAGGAGTGCCCCTTTGGGCTTCTGTCTAGACTGAGAGGTCTTGGCAGAAGCAGTTGTTGTTTTGGAGCACTCCTCGGCTTCTTTGGTGGAGCTGGGTCTTCTTGGGTCTTGGTGGGCTTCTTCCTCTTTGGTGACTTCCTCTTGGTGGTTGTTGGAGTTGCAGAGAAAGCCTCCTGAGGAATGATGATTGTAGGCAGGTTGTTGTACTGCAGCAGATAGGGGATAAGCTGGCAAATTCTAAGCTCATCCGAACCAGCGATGGCTATAGCTGATTGAATGCAGGCATAGATCTTTGCCCTTAGAACTGCTTCCCCTTCTGCTGCAGTTGTTGTTGTCGCCTTTGGTGGATGATTCCGGGGGGAGAATGAGGAGCCCTTGACTGGGGCTCCTTCAGCGCCTTTGATGTTAATGGCTTCAGGTCCCTTCCTCCCGGAATAGATGTTGAATTCCACTGATTTGCCATTCTCCACCGAGGCCTTCTTGCTGCTTTGTTGTTGTTGTTGATATTGGAATGGTGACAAAATATATCCTCATTGTTGGTTGTGGTAATGAAGCCCCCCACCACCAAGCCCTTACTCGCTCTGACCTAGATAAAAACACCTCCGTAATTGATAAAGAGACAGAACCCAGAAGACTTGCTATACTTGAAGCCCTATATATTCAAACTCTTAATCCTTCCATAAATAATCAAACTCTCGACCTCCAAATACTCCCATCAGCTAAACGTTACTCTCAAACACCCCATAACATTACTCCCCTTACCACCCCGACACTGCCCTTGCCCCCTCTCTCCTCCCCTCCCCTTCCCCCCCTTACCGTCCCCCCCACTACTTCATTTAACCAACGCGCGCCGCCCCTCAACCCTACGCTTCAAACTGGACCAGAAACCCGAGATACAACTGGCCCGCCGCCCCTCACAAGGGCCCCGCCCCCCCTTCGCCCAGCAGACCCCCTACGACAACATCTAGCATCTACGAACCCTCCCAGCCAACCAGGAGGCAGGAAAAGTGCGGACCTCATTGGTCGCCAACTAGCCAATCACAATATGCTAGCCAACACCCAATAAACCTTACTGTGATCTACCTAATATGTATAAATAAGCTGTTATGTTATATCCTATTCACTTACCTTCCATTCCCTGAAAATGATAGTTGTCTATCGAAACGCGTCGGATCATCATGAATTTTGCTAACTTTTTGCACAATCTCCCAGAACACCTGAGAATTGCTGTTCGTTCTATTGAAAGTCTTAATAATAAAATAATTAATGCTGATACTTGTATTTCCTTCAACCTCGCCTGCCTTAAAGAAAATTTATTACCTGGCTACACCAACATAAAACTACACGAGAATGCCAGACACCGGATTAATACTCGTCAGTTTCGTGAAGAACTGGTACGAGAGGAGATAGAAGAAAAACGAGAAATTGCCAAAAATCTACGGAATAAGCGGGATGCCCTCCTACATAAATGGGAAGATGGACCTACCCAAGACGACCTCAAAAACCAAACTGACCAAAAACTCCAACAACTCTATGAACAACATAAGAGAAAAACAGAGAGCACGACCATCAATAAACTATCACGACTGTATGGCGGAAATATAAAACTCCCCAAGCCGACGAAAGGGTATATAAACCTCACCGACACTACCCTGACCCCTGATCAAGAAGACCTCCTCAACAAAGGCCTAAATTGCCACTACACCTCTAAACCTGGACCCCACAGAAAATGTCTAGAAATCGAAGTCCTTCTTGACGACGTCCTACGGCTCCAGAAAGTTGGCAAAGTCACCACCACCCCAGGTTTACAAACCACCCTACTAGCAGAAGCAGCCAAGACCAGAGGATCTCATCAAAGTAAAATCCTCAAAAAATATCACTTCCAAGCAGCCAAACAGCTCAGGGAGAACCCTAACATCATCATACGACGAGCTGACAAAGCCTCCTGTCTGGTGATCCATGGAAAGGAGGAGTACCTGCAGAAAATGGACACCATCTTAAGTGATAAAAATAAATTCAAAAGGATCACTCGCAACCCCACAGATGAAATAAAAAGGAAAGCCAACACCACCATCACCGCCATCAACGCTAAAACTGAAGTGGTACACATGAAAAAACTCATCGGGGAATTTTCCCCTGGTTACGCCTATGGTACTGTAAAAACACACAAACCAGGAAACCCCCTCCGCCCCATCATCTCCCAGATACCTACGGCCACCTACCAGATCGCCAAGACCCTCAACAACCTCCTCACCCCCTACATACCTCGACAATATAACCTCAACTCCGCTAATGATTTCCTAGAAATTTTACGAGACGCCCCCCGAACTAACGACCACATCACCGCCTCTCTCGATGTTGAGAGCCTATTCACCAATGTACCTGTGGACAGGACCATCAACTTAATCCTGCAAAAAGTTTACCATTGCCCTGACACACCCAATCTTGACATACCGGAGAAGGCACTGAAGACGCTGTTGGAGCTCTGCACCAAAAGGCACCTTTCCTCTGCCCCCGTGGAAACATGTACCAGCAAATAGACGAGATAGCGATGGGTAGCCCCCTGGGGGTCCTGGTCGCTAATTTCTTCATGGGAACTATAGAAGAGGAGCTCCTTGATGCCCACCGCCCCTCGGTCTACTGCAGATATGTGGACGACATATTCGTACTAGTAAAGGACCTCAACGAACTCAGGGACCTCCAGCATCGCTTTATGGCCGCCTCAGGACTCAACTTCACCTATGAAGAGGCCACCAATGGACAGCTTCCCTTCCTCGACCTCCTTGTTTCATTTAATAATCAAAAATTCAAAACTACCGTCTACACCAAACCCACGAACAATGGCCAATGCCTCAACGGGGAAAGTGAATGCCCCCAACGATACCTGCTGTCCACCATCGCAGCCTACATCAGGAGAGCCCTCACCCATTTCACCGTGTGGAGTGACACCCATAAGAAACTAGAACGCCTTACCCAGGTACTCATTAACAACGGATACTCTAACACAGATGTCACCAACACCATAAGAAAACACCTTGATAAATGGTACAATCAAGCCCCCCCTACTACCAACCCAACCAATGACATCACTATCTTCTACCGCAATTACATGTCATCTGATCACAATACCGACGAATCCATCATGAAAGAAATCATTACCCAAAACGTCCTCCCCACCAACCCCGATCACAAAATAAAACTTATCATCTACTACAAATCCTCCAAAACATCCAACCTCATTCTCCGTAACAGACCTATCTCTCCCAAGACTCCGAACATAGATGACCATGTGATATACCAACACAATTGCAATAATGTGGACTGTGGACCTCAAACCTACGTTGGTATGACACAAAATCGTTTATCACCCTTCATCTCCAATCTGGAGCTATCAAAGACCACTATAAAGCCCCCCACCACCAAGGCCTCTGACCTAGATAAAAACACCTCCGTAATTGATAAAGAGACAGAATCCAGAAGACTTGCTATACTTGAAGCCCTATATATTCAAACTCTTAATCCTTCCATAAATAATCAAACTCTTGACCTCCAAATACTCCCATCAGCTAAACGTTACTCTCAAACACCCCCTAACATTACTCCCCTTACCACCCCGACTCTGCCCTTGCCCCCTCTCTCCTCCCCTCCCTTTCCCCCCCTTACCGTCTCCCCCACTACTTCATTTAACCAACGGGCGCCGCCCCTCAACCCTATGCTTCAAACTGGACCAGAAACCTGAGATACAACTGGCCCGCCGCCCCTCACAAGGGCCCCGCCCCCCCCCCCCTCGCCCAGCAGACCCCCTACGACAACATCTAGCATCTACGAACCCTCCCAGCCAACCAGGAGGCAGGAAAAGCGCGCGCCTCATTGGTCGCCAACTAGCCAATCATTTGCTAGCCAACACCCAATAAACCTTACTGTGATCTACCTAATATGTATAAATAAGCTGTTATGTTATATCCTATTCACTTACCTTCCATTCCCTGAAGATGATAGTTGTCTATCGAAACGCGTCGGATCATCATGAATTTTGCTAACTTTTTGCACAATCTCCCAGAACACCTGAGAATTGCTGTTCGTTCTATTGAAAGTCTTAATAATAAAATAATTAATGCTGATACTTGTATTTCCTTCAACCTCGCCTGCCTTAAAGAATATATATATATATATATATATATATATATATATATATATATATATACAGTATATATACTGTATATACACTGTGTATATATATATATATTTTATATATATAGTATATATATATATATATATATATATATATTGTTACGAATCTGGACCTCAGTTGCTTAGAGACGGTATACGAAAATAATGACTAATGCAAGGCACCTTGTCTCTCTACCAAACAACACCACGACGCAACAGGTAAGAGCTTTATGAACGCTTCCACGCTCTTCTCAGGGCTTAAGGTGCACACTGCACTGTTCCTATTCTGAATAATAAGTAGAACAGAAATACTCATGTAACTTACTAGCTATGAGAACTCGAAACCAACACCGGGATTAGCAATGCTGGGTTGGATAATCAAAACAGTTAAAGACATATAGGCTACCAGCAGACATCAACGAAAAAAAGAGTGCAAGTGTACTTCGAGCATAACAGGCTATGCGCGCCCTCGACAATACTATACCATGCACAAACCAGCCAACAGTAATCCACTCTCAACCCAAGAGAGTTGCACATAATAATATTGTATACATATAATGAACTAACAATACAAGGCAGTGTCCTAATATGACCTCGGGGTGATATTAGTGGAAGCAAGTTGCCCTGACCACCTCTAATATCACACCAATATATCCTGCTTCAACCTGGGCCCCCCAGTGAGTTACCGCCCAAACAATGAACTCTTAAAGTCTACCTCCCACACTCACTTAGCTATGGGGGGTGGGGGGGGGGGGTCCAGACTGAAGCTGGATTCCTAATTAATATTAAACACTCCGTTGCCCCAGTTCGAAACCCGAGATAGGGAACAAACAATGGCTGGGGCAGAACCGTCAAGGCTGCTGCCGGGTCATAAGCACAAACACTGGGAAAAATATGTAGGGGTTATGGATGTGTGTGTGTGTGGACTGTCTATGGGATTAACAGTGCTTATTAGTAAGGACCCCGGCAAACCTCCCAGCTCTTTCCTATCACGAATTCCGACATAGCCACCGGAGGTGCAGAGTGTATAAAACAAAGGGAATTATAATAAAATGCTGATCAGAGGAAAAGAATAAATTTAAAGAAATTATGGATGTCTAGGATTCTCTGTTAATTACGTTACGTTAATATTATGCAAACAAGGAAAAATAAACGGGCCGACTGGGGTGCCACAAGAGAGAGCTACCACCACCTATACTGTCTGGCCGCCCACGAGAGAATGATGAGGCCTGGCCCTGGCGAAGCTGGCGGGAGCCAAGCTCAAACTAAGAGGGTTGCAATATCTCGCCACACGATATGATAAGACTAAGACACTTCACAAGAATAACTTGTACTAAAGTATTCCTGTTTTAACAAATTAACTAAAACAGTGTGGCAGATAAAATAAAGTACATCTTTATATTGTAACACAACTGAACTTGCAATGGTCACACAATTAATTAAACTCGTGTTACTCAGCAACAGCGCCTCCACTTCCCCCCTCGCGAGAGAGCAACATTCCATCCTCCACTTCCTCCCTACCCAGCAACACCTAGCAGCAAAATACAGCCCTGCCACTAACTAACAACTGGTTAGACGAAACTAGTAACACTCTATTGGCTCATTCTACACAAATGTTTATGGAGACAAAAATGCTTAGAGATACGGCAAAACTAGTCATGAGTAATTGGAAGGGTATCGGAGAGAAACTCACAATGCCAGGTCTTTCTAATAGACTTGGCACAGCTGCCCTCAGGCAGTCTGGTGCCACTAAAGTCTATCTACTCCTAAAAGACCCTAAAGGACCCTGGTCATTGTGACACCCTCCCACCGGGGGGGGGGGGGGGGGAGGGAGTTTTGGAACTTTGAAACAAAACTTTCATCATTAATGTACAACTGCAAAATATGTACATTGACAGACTTTTGTATTTTTACATTTTATAGATTTTTTTAACATGAGTAAATATGACTTACTAACTAAAAAGCCTCGTGCTCTCCTATCATTCCTCAGAGGACTCACGGGACAAACAGTCTGCCAGGACATTATCCACACCACGGATGTGCCTAACATCGAGATGATATTCTTGCAACATCAAACTCCAGCGAGTAAGTCTCTGGTTTTTGTCCTTGAGCCTATTAAGAAACTGCAGAGGATGATGGTCAGAGTAGATTCTGAGCACGGGCCCATATGGTGGCAAATAAACAGCGAAATGGTGTAAACTCAAAATAATAGCTAGCAACTCCCTTTCGATCACAGAATAATTCTTTTGTGCTCGGTTAAATTTTTTGAAAAGTAGGAAATGGGGTGCTCAACATCATCTCCAAACTCTTGCATCAACACAGAGCCGGCACCCACATCGCTTGCATCTACTGCCAAGACGAAAGGCCTGTTGAAATCTGGGGCACGTAATATAGGATGGCAACAGAGGAGGCTTTTGACATCTTTGAAAGCCTGCTCACACTCTGTTGTCCATTTAAATGGTTTGTTCTTTTGTAGCAAATTTGTCAATGGGGCAAGCACGGTGGAATATCCTTTGATGAACCGGCGATAATAGCCTATCATGCCAAGGAAACGTTGTACGGCTTTCTTATTATGAGGTGCTCGTAAACTCTGGATAGCCTCAACCTTCGCCCAAGGGGGACAGACCTGGCCATGGCCAACAACATAACCCAGATATCGCACTCGAGCCTGCACGAACTCGCACTTTGCCAGGTTGACCACTAAACCAGCCTCAGACAACTTCCGGAAAAGCTCACCCACATTGGCCAAATGATCGGTCCAATTTGTGTCATAAACAACAACATCATCTATGTAGACTAAACAATTGGGGACATCATGCACAACCCTGTCCATTAACCGCTGAAATGTGGCGGGAGCATTCTTCAAGCCGTAAGGCATTTCCTGGCACTGATACACTCCTCCATCCACCACAAAACTAGCTATTTTCTTGGCACGTTCTGTTAGTGGGACTTGCCAATAGCCTTTAACTAAGACCACTTTTGTGATGAACGTGGCTGCCCCAATCCTGTCTACCGAGTCATCAACTCTCGGTAAAGGGTAGGTATCTGTGTTGGAGAGTAAATTTACCTTGCGAAAATCGACACAGAAGCGGATCTTACCATCAGGCTTAGGCTGCAAAGTTACTGGGCTTGACCACTCACTCCAGCCTTTCTTGATGAGGCCCTTGTCAACCATATACCTCAGCTCAGCATCAAGAGCGAGCTGCTTCTGTGGATTAACTCTATAAGGTGGTAATTTTATAGGCTTATTCACCCCCACATCGATGTCATGCACCGCCCAAGATGTCAACCCTGGTGCATCCCCAAACATGTGTGGATAAGCCCACAAGGTAGTAAACATCTCCTCAATCCTTTCCGGAGGTAAATGGGTCAATTTCTCCCGCAGGGCCAGGTACCCGTTCTCTCCCATGTCCCAGGCGGCACAGCCTCACCTGGGAAAAACTCCCTCTCCTCCTCCTGCTCCTCCTTCATGCCTTCTACAACCAGGACAGGGCAACGAGACACAGCATTCTGGTCCCTGGGACCGGAGAATTGGGGAGAGTGCAGAGGGGGTTGAGAGGCACTGCAGGAGCCTTGCCTGGCATTCCCACAGTGCATGAACCGCTAGCCCCGGGACCCGGGTTATCCAACCACCATCCACCAGGCCCGGGCTCACCCTGCACCTCCGACTCCAACTCTCCAGTCAGTAACATAGGCAAGAAATTGACCGTCTCTGACTCAACTTTCTCTACTGACCCGTTCTGAGCGGATACAGTAGCACAAACTGCCTCAGACAACTCCCCGTTAACACCAGCAGGTGACTGATCGGCGCCCAGGCAACTCTCTCGGCTAGCCCCTTAAGGTGACATCGCCTGTGTGCCCGCCGCATGATAGTACCTCTTCAACATGTTAATATGGCAGAGCTGATGGGACTTACGTCTGTCTGGGGTACTTATGAGATAGTCAAGAGGCCCCACTCTCTTGCTAACTAGGTACGGACCACTAAACCTGGCAGCCAGAGGTTGCCCTTGAACAGGAAGTAACACTAATACTTCATCACCCACTGCAAACTCCCTGGGTTGTGCTTTGGAATCATACTGCAATTTCATTTTCCCCTGAGCTACCTTAAGATGTTCCTTGGCAACTTTCAGGGCGGCATGTAATCGTTCTCTGGTGCGTGTCACATAGTCAAGCAAATCCTCATGAGACTGGGCTTTTCCACTCTCCCATGCTTCTCTGACAACCGCCAGGGGGCCCGCACCCTATGTCCGAATACTAGTTCGTTTGGCGAGAACGCAAGAGACTCCGTAGGTACTTCTCGTACTGCAAACAGGACAAATGGAATTGCCACATCCCATTCCTTGGCATTCTCCAAACAGAACTTGCGAAGCATAGACTTAAGGGTCTGGTGGTGCCGCTCAAGCGCACCCTGTGTCTGCAGATGGTAAGCACTAGACACAATATGCTGAATGCCTAATTCTTGCAATGTTGTACCGAATAAATCTGAAGTGAAATTTACACCTCGATTGGATTGTAGTTCTTGGGGCAACCCGAATCGAGTAAAGAATTCCAAAAGTTTCCGAAGTACAACCTTAGAGTGCAGACTAGATACTGGTATAGTCTCTGGATAGCGAGTGGTCACGTCCATAATCGTCAGTAAGTACTTATTTCCCGCACTGGTGGGAGGCAAAGGGGCAACCATGTCTATCATAACTCTGGTGAAAGGCAGATCCACAGCCGAAATAGGTATCAGAGGGGTCACAGGAATGCTCTGATTAGGCTTGCCCACTAGCTGGCAGGTGTGACAGCTCTTAATAAATGCAGTAACATCCTTGGTCATACTCGGCCACCAAAACTGATATTGTACCCTCTCCGTACTCTTGCGGATCCCCAGGTGCCCAGCCAGGGGAGCTTCATGAGCCAGCCTAGTCAGTGCCTCCCTATATATCTGGGGCACTACAAGCTGCTCTACGACCCCTACAGACTCCATACTAGAATCTGGCACCCACCGCCTGTACAACATCTGATCTATCTATCTATCTATATGCTCTGGCCCAATCCCCATTTTGGGGGTAGCCGACTCAAGACAGAGCAAGAACAGGGAAAACACAAAAACAACATAAAACAAAAAATAAACACAGATAAAAAACACAAACTCACACACATCCAGGTCACCCAGGAGAAGACCCAGAGACCAGGGTTACCAAGGTCGCTCCAGCACTTCCCCGGCCCTTGACCACCCGGAGAGGTTCCGATCTCGGCAGGCAGACATGCAGCGGAGCCAAAGCCACAAGCCCTCCCACCACATCTGATGAGACATATAAAAACTAGCCCTCCCACCAGCGACAACAATTTTCTTCCCGACCTTAGAAAACAAGTGTGTCAATGAAACATCACTCTGCTGCGCCTCACCAATCTCCCCCGGTGCCACGGTGGTAAGATTAGGTACAGCCTCCAAGTCGGTCTGATTCGATGATACAGGATCAACCGGTCCTCCCGTAGGGACCCGATCGCTCCCTTCAGTATCACCTCTGGCACCGGGCAAAACGAGTGAGGAGCTTTCTGCTGAGCCTTGCTCCTCGTCCTGCACACCCTCAGCACCCTGCAGATCAGTCGAATCTATGGGTAATGCAGATTCATGACTGTACATCCCTCGATCAGATCTATCTCCTCCCCAAACAATTCCTCCGCTGTGCAACCTGGGCCATAGATCTTGTGACTGCACACACCGGAAACAAATCGGGAGGCAGCTTCTTAGCCTCCTTGTTCCTCTCCTCCGGCTGTACCTGCTCCGACACCACTACCGGAGGTGGAAAGACTCTACTCCCTGCCATATCTGCTCCAAGCAGAAAATCAATCCCCTCCACAGGTAATGTGTCCACGACCGCTACCTTCGCAGTCGCCGTGACTACAGGACACTTAAGATGAACAAGAACGAGGCTATAACAGGCCTCAGTGTTTACACCTCAACATAACACAAACTCGTCAGATTTTATCGGCTTCCCCGTCAAGTTCAAACACATGGACTGCTTAGCTCCTGAATCCCTAAGAACCTTGACTGAATACACCTTTCCACACAGCTCTACTTCACCCTCATGAACGAAAGCCTGGCACCAAGCGAGCGATGCTTCTGGACCTGCAATGGTACCTAGTTGAGACAGTTTATCGGAGCAGGCTGTGCCACGGCTGTTGGCACCCCATGTTTCACCCTTCGGTCTGCCTCCAACCTCGGTAACAAAGATTCATCCCCTCCTCCCTGGATACTAACAACAAACGACACAGGCTTAGCAAGTGCTGCAGAAGACTTTGCCTTGGGACAGTTTGGTTTAATATGTCCAGTCTGTTTACACCCATAACACCTAACAACACTGGAATCAGGTCGGGCTGAATTTTGTGCTCATTGTTTGTCTCTGTTATTATTATGTGTGGGACCAGGGCCACTATTACTGTATCCTCCACTTCCACCTGCTCGGTGCTTCTCGTCACGTGCAGTCGTGGGGGGGGGGGGGGGGGCATATCTGGCACGATAATTAAACCCTTGGTTGCCAACACTCGATCGTCAGCCCACATGGCAGCATCAGACAGCTTGCCGGGGCGCTTCTCACGGATCTTTTGGCAAAGCTCTTTGTCGACATTGTTGGTAAAGTGTTCTAGCAGGTCAAAAGCCAACGAGACAAACAATCACGGAGATACTTAGCAAACTCAACATGGGTATGATTAGGCTTCTTCCTTGCATTACGAAATTTAAGGCGATAGGCTTCTGGTCTGAGCTCATAAGCCTTAAGGATAGCCTGCTTTAAATTATCATACTCTGCTAAGTCCTCCACTGACATCCTATCATATGCCTCGAGCTCTTTTCCCTTGAGAACATTTGCCACCAATGCCACCCAGCGCTCCCGTGGCCACTCGAACTCCCGTGCTTTCTTTTCAAATTGCTGGAACCATTCAGTGACTTTTTCCTCGTTAAAAGCGGGAACGAGCTTCAGGCTACAAGACAACTTTAACTCACTAGATTCCTCCCTGTGTACCGTGCCCACTTGTCCCCTTGTGTACCTACCCCTGTCTACCTCAACTTTGGTTCTTTGTAACTCCATTGTCATTCTCTGTGTTTCTAACCTATCTTGCATCTCTCTCTCTTCTCTTTTCTCCTCTCTCTCTCTTTCTCCTCTCTTTTCTCCTGCATTTCCAATTTCTTCAACTCTAATTGTATTAGAGCATCACTCGATAGCCCTACCGGGGCAAAAGTAGGGGGTGGTGTAGGAACATAAGCGGGACGGTAACGTGGCTGAATCGTAGAAAGTCCGGCTCGGATAAATGGGGGGGGGGGGGTGTAACTTGGTTCTGTACCGCCCAGCCAGCGGCAGGAGTAGAGTGTAAAGGATAAAAATTGGGATGAGTAAGTTGGGGCACACCAAGGGGCACGTCAGGTAACAACGGGGGATTAACAGTAGGACACGTAAACTGGGAAGACGTTACGCTCTCATTAAAAGGACTGGGTGTGCGCGGCGGAGAGCGTGCAGGTGTGATATAGCCTCCTGCCGGCATAGTTGTTGGCTCAGCCTCCTCTCGAACATCATAATAATACTGCCATATATACTGCTGACATGTTTCCATCGTGGTAAGAAGAGACCCCTCTACTCCCAACACTGATGCAATCAACCTCAATTCCTCCACACTTCTCAACTGCATCTGTGCCCATTCTGGAGAACTCCGAAGGAACAATCTCGCATCCTCCTCACTGGTGATATTATGCAACGGCACGACACGCTCCCCCTCCTCTCTTGCTTGTTGTTCAGACATAATAAAATATAAATGCTAGACACCTATTCTAAAAAAAAATCCTCTGATCAAAATAAATCTTATTAATACTGCTGGTACTATTCTGATTATCCTGGGAAGGTCGCCACTGTTACGAATCTGGACCTCAGCTGCTTAGAGACGGTATACGAAAATAATGACTAATGCAAGGCACCTTGTCTCTGTACCAAACAACACCACGACGCAACAGGTAAGAGCTTAATGAACGCTTCCAGTCTCTTCTCAGGGCTTAAGGTGCACACTGCCCTGCTCCTATTCTGAATAAGTAGAACAGAAATACTCATGTAACTTACTAGCTACGAGAACCCGAAACCAACACCGGGATTAGCAATGCTGGGTTGGATAATCAAAACAGTTAAAGACATATAGGCTACCAGCAGACATCAACGAAAAAAAGAGTGCAGGTGTACTTCGAGCAAAACAGGCTATGCGCGCCCTCGACAATACTATACCATGCACAAATCAGCCAACAGTAATCCACTCTCAACCCAAGAGAGTTGCACATAATAATATTGTATACATATAATGAACTAACAATACAAGGCAGTGTCCTAATATGACCTCGGGGTGATATTAGTGGAAGCAAGTTGCCCTGACCACCTCTAATATCACACCAATATATCCTGCTTCAACCTGGGCCCCCCAGTGAGTTACCGCCCAAACAATGAACTCTTAGAGTCCACCTTCCACACTCACTTAACTATGGGGGGGGGGGGTTCCAGACTGAAGCTGGATTCCTAATTAATATTAAATACTCCGTTGCCCCAGTTCGAAACCCTAGATAGGGAACAAACAATGGCTGGGGCAGAACCGTCAAGGCTGCTGCCGGGTCATAAGCACAAACACTGGGAAAAATATGTAGGGGTTATGGATGTGTGTGTGTGTGGACTGTCTATGGGATTAACAGTGCTTATTAGTAAGGACCCCGGAAAACCTCCCAGCTCTTCCCTATCACGAATTCCGATGTAGCCATCGGAGGTGCAGAGTGTATAAAACAAAGGGAATTATAATAAAATGCTGATCAGAGGAAAAGAATTAATTAAAAGAAATTATGGATGTCTAGGATTCTCTGTTAAATACGTTACGTTACTATTATGCAAACAAGGAAAAATAAACGGGCCGACTGGGGTGCCACAAGAGAGAGCTACCACCACCTATACTGTCTGGCCGCCCACGAGAGAATGATGAGGCCTGGCCCTGGCGAAGGGCGGGAGCCAAGCTCAAACTAAGAGGGTTGCAATATCTCGCCACACGATATGATAAGACAAGACACTTCACAAGAATAACTTGTACTAAAGTATTCCTGTGTTAACAAATTAACTAAAACAGTGTGGCAGATAAAATAAAGTACATCTTTATATTGTAACACAACTGAACTTGCAATGGTCACACAATTAATTAAACTCGTGTTACTCAGCAACAGCGCCTCCACTTCCCCCCTCGCGAGAGAGCAACATTCCATCCTCCACTTCCTCCCTACCCAGCAACACCTAGCAGCAAAATACAGCCCTGCCACTAACTAACAACTGGTTAGACGAAACTAGTAACACTCTATTGGCTCATTCTACACAAATGTTTATGGAGACAAAAATGCTTAGAGATACGGCAAAACTAGTCATGAGTAATTGGAAGGGTATCGGAGAGAAACTCACAATGCCAGGTCTTTCTAATAGACTTGGCACAGCTGCCCTCAGGCAGTCTGGTGCCACTAAAGTCTATCTACTCCTAAAAGACCCTAAAAGACCCTGGTCATTGTGACAATATATATATATATATATATATATATATATATATATCACGGGACCGTGACTGAGATTATTTACTTATAGGTAGATACAGGGTCCAGAGAATATAGGGTCAACCCACCGCTCAAAGAAAACGCGCTGTGTTTCGCGCATGACGTCATTTTCCCTACAGTGGGGACAGAGGCTAGGGGTCAGTGGGAGGTCAGTCAGTTCATTCACTTTGAGAACTCAATCATGAACACAGGAGGTGAAACAAAGCGGATGTTTTATATTTCTAGTTGTGTGTGGTATGATAATGATTTGGAATAATGAATGATAAGATACCTATCTTGAAATATATAGCATAAAAGCAATGATGTTAGTTACTATACAGTTAACCCATAAAGTACCGGTGATGTCCTTTTCTGTATAGTGTAGCCACTATTAGACCATTTTATTTAAATTAGGAAGGACCTCTAGCAATAATATGGCTTCCAACTATCTCGACCAACCTTTTTAACTACCGTAGATCCTTCCTAAGCTGCATAATATCGTATTAATATATCCTAGCTAGAATACAATATAACACACGTAGCTGGTACTCAAAGGCTTAACCCTCTCACGTTCTTGACGCAATTTTGAGCCTATTAGGGATACTTTAAAGTCTTTGTTACCATCAGGGGTATTTAGAAACCTTTAGTTTAGTTACTTCAACCTCTGCAGTTGTCTTTGAGTTAGCTGTGGGCAGAAAACTATTTTTGGAGAAGTAAATATAAGAGTGACAGAACTCTATTTATTATTGCTAATCTGGCAACCTCTGCGTCATAAAAACGTGAATGGGTTAACTAACAAAATCAGAAGTTGAGACAAATACAATGAGTGTGTGTGTATGTATGTGTGTGTGTGAGCATTTGGCAGCTGGTAATTATTATGACAGTAGAAACAATCATCAGCTTAACATGGGCAAGGTAGAATTCAAAAGCGCGCGCGCACACACACACACACACACACACAGTTTGTAAAATGCAGTGCGTGTGTGTGTGTGTATGACGTTAGGAAAAATATTCAGTTTAACATTGACAAGCTAGAAACTAACCCCAAACCACACACACATACACACACACACACACTTACACGGTTTGTAAAATGCATAAGAACATAAGAAAATGGGAGTCTACAGAAAGCCGATTAGCCCACACAAGGCAGATCCTTCTCACACCCAACTCATCTTGTCCATATGTCTATCAAATTTTTTCTTGAAGCTTTCTATCGTTCTTGATCCCACAATCGCGCTAGGTAGCCTATTCCCCATGTCTACAACTCTGTTACCAAACCAGTGCTTCATTTACTGAACGAAATTTATCCAATTTGAAATGCAGTGTGTTACTCAGTTACTCAGTTACTTGTTCGTCAAGGGGAATCCACGCAATGCGAGCTAAGCTCATTATTATCGCGCCTCCTTAACTGGGAATGTATTGCGTGAAATGCATGTTAAGTGTTTTATGTACTGTTGGAATGGCTGTGGATGTGTGTGTAGTCTGTATTTAGCCCATTGGCGACATCGGAAACGAAGGCTTAGGGTGGATCTGTATGGTACCATTCTCACTATAGATGGTACCGTCTCGCCCGAAGGCTTAGGTAGCCATCAGCTTAGGTGAACCATATGATACCCATCTCGCCTTGACCATTTTTGCCAACCCCAGATGGGACGTCACAACGTCGTCCACTTATTCCAGGTACCTATTTACAGCTAGGTGAACTGAGGCTAACACATGAAAGGAGACAAGCCCAATTTGTCTCCGCCCGGCCGGGGATTGAACCCCCGACCCCTCGTGTGTGAGACGAGAGCTCTACCTACTAGGCTACGGGCTGTGTGTGTGTATGTGTGTGAGTGTGTGTGTGTGAGTGAGTGTGCGTGAGTGTGTGTGTGTGTGAGTAAGTGTGCGTAAGTATGTGTGTCCCTCCTACTTGGCGGAAAGTTATTAGGACATTATTAAAAAAGATTTATCAGCTTAACATTGACAAGCTAGAATTCAACACACACACTCATGGTTTGTAAAATGCAGTCCTTTTGTCATGATAAAGGTGAGCAAGATACGCACACACACACTCATTCCTACTATCGCATACACTCACAGATTTTCACTCAGATCAACACACACACACACATCACCGCTTGTCCACACACACACACACACACAAGTCTGTGTGCGTGTTTGTGTGTGTGTCCGTTCCTTCACTAATGACATTATAATATGCCCTTCCTTAGGAATATGTAGCCCCTAATCAGGTATCAACCACTCCCACTCTCTCTTTCTCTCTAGCTGTCTAGCGCTCTCTCTCTCTCTCTCTCTCTCTCTCTCTCTCTCTCTCTCTCTCTCTCATATGAAATTAATGTAAGCATTTTCTTGGTGTAAATAATTATGTTATTCATTGGTATGCTCGCTATCATCCATAATGTATTACCTCATATTTATGCACATTTAATTGTAAAATAAACTAAGCTTGATATATTTTAATGTTTTCTTTTCTCCTGTAACATTAAATGAGATTCTATTTACACGCATAGTTCAATATATCACAAAAACAAGATGTCTTATATGAGGGGTTCAGGCAGAGCGTGGGGCCTGTGACATCACTCATTCACAGGTACCTGCGCGTGGGTTGACCCTATATTCTCTGGAACCTGGGTAGATAGGTATATTTATCCAGAGCGGGAAAATTCGGAAGCCCGAGAACAGGAGACCAAGAAAGAGAGAGAGAGGGTAGGCCTGTGTACCGCTAGGCGCTACGCGTACGTGTGTGTGTGCGTTCATGTTTGGAGGCGTGGTCAAGGAGTGCCCACTCCTCCCATAGGACATCCTATTGGACCCCTTTTCAAAATGTTTTAGGGGGAGGGGAAACGAGGGTATAAAGGGTCCAGATGATTCCAAGCTCCTTCTCTCCCCCTGCCCGACCCCAACGTGACAGT
This sequence comes from Paralithodes platypus, assembly GCA_032716605.1. NCBI lineage: Eukaryota > Metazoa > Arthropoda > Malacostraca > Decapoda > Lithodidae > Paralithodes > Paralithodes platypus. Next base: position 37,798,084 of record CM064520.1, read on the forward strand.
CCATTTTTGTTGTGCCCACGATGAATGGATCGGCAGGGCCGCGAGGACAACTCATGTCCAAAATTCTACCATAATCAGGTGAGTCCAGTTCAGTTAGACAAGTGTCAACGTATGTCTGAACTCAGCATGATGTGTGGTGGTGTGCTTGTGTGCGTCGGGCCAGTCAACAAGACTGAGTCAGTTCGCACACATGGCCAAGGCTAACGCTAAGAGATGTTTGCATAGGCCTAGGCCAAGGGTTGACAGAATTCCCCTGATGCGACATTCGACCAAATTAGCAATGCTATGGCCGGGAATGGTAGGTGCAAGTGCGACCCCGCAGAGGGCGCGCTACTGCTAGAGGGATGCTCAAGGCCGACATAGTTCCCCTGATGTGATATCCCACTGATTAGCGATGCACGTGACCAGTGGGGTGTGTGTGTGAGTCGGTCAGTGACGCCGTAGCATCTTGACCCCACAGAGGGTGATGCTATCGCTAGAGGATTGTCGGCTTGACTCCCTAGGGCTTGACGTACTGCCCTTTTGTGACTCTTATATGTGACTTTCATAAATCTAGTGAGTCACGTGGCTGATAGAGGGTATGTGGTCATTGACGCCGTAGCCATCTTGACCCCACAGAGGGTAATGCTACCGCCAGACGCTAGGAGATGTTGCACTCGCTTAAGGCTTGGCATACTGCTTTTATGCGATTCTTTATTTATGCGACTCATAGATTAGTGAGTCACGTGACTGAGGTGAGGAGGTGTGAGTGGAGAGAGAGAAAAGACGAGTGTGATTGACGGGTGCGATAATATCTCATGTCTTATTCAGGCATGCGGTCATTTACTGGGCTAGACGTTATCAGTATCACAGTAGAGCAAAAGGTTGGTTGATGTGAGATTTCGTATGACTAGCAGTAATCAGTATAGTGATTTGGGGTAATCTTAGGGGTAGTTATAATACTGGGTAGTTATATTTAGGTAAGAGGGTTAGATCAAAGACATTATACATATAAGACAGACTAGCCTTACGGGCGGCCCGGTCGGCGCGGATCAGACTAGCCACCTAGCGGCTGATAGGAATAAACACTGCAGTTGGCGGCATCATTCAAGTGGGAGAGGTGTGTGTTTCTCATACACGTGGATATTGACGGCTTATTGTTGCCACAATGGGTATTACATGATGCTCAGCTATAAACTACTCCAATAATACAAAGTTAAATCGAGACCTGTCTTTTTTCCTCTTTCCAAAGGATCTTAAAAGGCGAGATTTAACTGTGTTTTGTAGGCTAGGAAATGCATCATGATGTATCTGATGGCTGTGACAGACAGTGACACTGATAGTGTACCAGTCTTTAGGTTTATTAATTAACAGGTTATGCGTCAGCCTGATGCATTAATGGCACACTATAATCATAATTGGGCCTATTGACAAACATATCTATGGAAATTAAAGGCTATTTGCTGCCGTCCATAAGAGTTCAGAGTGAATAATATTTTCAGCCACATTTCCAACATCACTTGCTGGGGTACCGTTAATTATGAACGCAGTTTAGTCATAAAAACGCATTACATCAAGGTGTGACGACTATAGGCTATGGTATTAGAGGAAATGGTGATTATAATAATTAAAGAACACTGGTGGTAATGGGGATACTGTGTTAGGCTAATTATATTAGTGATTAATGGTACAAATAATGATGGTAACTGGTGCTATAATGTGTTATTTTAAGGTGAGGGTAAATTGTCATGACCTCATCATGATTAGGCCTACATACTCGACTATTACAGCGATTTTGTACCGAAATATGTTATTAATCAAGTACCGTAATGTTAAATTTAGGAAAGCACTGGTTTGGGAATAAAGTTGTTAACATGTAGAATGGACTGCCCAGAGCAGTGATTAGCTCAGGAACAGTTGAAGCTTTAAGCATAAGTTGGATTCCCATATGGATGGTTGGGTGTGAGAGGGATCTGCCTTGTATGGGCCAATCGGATTTCTGCAGACTCTCATTTTCTTATGTTCTTATGTTATGTATACGACGCAGAGACATAGTAGTTTCATATATGTTCATCAAGTCTCGAGATATCAAGCTTAATATATTTTACACTTAAATTTTCATAAATATGAGGTAATAATGTTATAGATGATAGCTAGCATACAAATATATAACACTAGACTACACTAAGAAAATGTTTTAATTCTCAATTTTTTTTTTTTTTTTTTTTTTTTTTAAAGAGACAATGAACGGAGGAAGGAAAAACACAGATAAAACAAAAAAGGTCCATGTGCCTAAAGGCATCCTCCATTCATAAAATGTTTGTAACAACTGGATTTAAACTGTTGTAGATTGTAAGTTTGTGGAAAGCAACTCGAGGGAAGTGAATTCCAAAGAGTAGTAGTTCTGGGGATAAATGAATTCTGATAAACAGAAGTTCTGCATTGTAGAGGAGAAAGTGTAAATTCATGGGTGCTCTCAGCTGCCCTAGTTCTACGGGGAAAGATGTGGAGAGGCGGCACAATTGAAGCAAGTTCCTCGGAACAATTGCTGTGAAAATATCTGTAGAATAATGCAAGGGATGCAACCTTTCTTCGTATGGATAATGTAGGAAGGTCCTGTGTGATTGCAGGGTTATTGATTAATCTAATAGCTTTATTTTGAATTTTGTCCAACTGCCTCAATGCAACCACTCCACTTCCACCCCACAGAGGTGAACAGTAATCCATCTGAGAACGCACATGACTTTTATATAATACGGCCAACTGCTCGTCAGTGAAGAATTCTCGAACTCTGTACAGGAGTCCCAGTTTTTTAGAGGCATTCTTAGCAATGCTTCTAACATAATGTGTCCAGCTCAGATTAGTAGTTAATGTTACACCGAGAATGTCAATACTAGGGGAAATGGGAATATTTACATCATTACAAAATATATGGGAGTCAGTGAGATTCTGTCGGTTAGAAAATTGAATGTACTTGGTTTTCTGTGCATTAAAGGAAACTAGATTCTTTTGTCCCCATCCATTAATTCTAGAAAGGTCCTGGTTCAGAGAAATTGCAGTGTTTATTTTTGAATTTATGAGATCGGGTTGAGTGAAAGAATTAGTAAATGTGAAGGAACTGTGGAGTGTTGAGTCATCTGCGTAGGAATGTATTGGATTATGAGTGGTAGATATGAGATCATTGAAATGAATGAGGAACATAATTGGGGCCAAAACTGATCCCTGGGGAACACCAGCATTTATTGAGTGAAATTGAGAATAAAGGCCATCTACCATTACACATATTTTTCTGTTATGAAGATAAGAAGAAATTAGTGGAACTAATGATGCAAGGCCGTAGTGTGACATCTTCGACAATAAGGATTGATACCAGACTCTATCAAATGCCTTTGATATATCCAGTGCTATTGTATGTGTTTCACCATGTTGGTCTGTAGCTTGGTTGATTTGATGCGTAAGAAGGCAAAGAATGTCTGCAGTTGATCGACATAGTCTAAAACCATATTGCCTATCACTGATTAATTTATTATTCTCAAGATGCTTAATTATGTGATTATTTAATATAATTCCAAAGACTTTACCAAGAGTGGAAGTTATAGCTATTGGTCTGTAGTTTGATGGATCTGAAGAGGCACCTTTTTTAGGAACTGGATGAATGTTTGCTTCTTTCCAGGGTACTGGGAAGCATGAGGTATGAGTACACAGACGGAAATTTTTTGTCAATACAGGAGCGAGCACCAAGGAGCAATTCTTAAGTACTATTGGAGGAATTTCATCTGGACCTTATCTACTGAGAGATTCTGCAAAATAGTTTTATGTCTGGTGTGGATCTTAAGTGAGGGAATTTCAGGCGAATTAAAATTAAGTACAGGGACATCTTGATTTATTTCATCTAAGGTTGAGTTGGTGGAGAAAATATCCGCAAGAAGGTTAGCTTTGACCTTGAACTTTGACCTTACCCTTTAGAATATTTATTTAAAATTTGTGCAATACGATATCAAGGTTACCAGTAACTTGTATAGTGAAAATTAAGACATTTGAATAAAAACTAAAAATAAATAGTATAAGTTGACCTTTCACCTTGACCTGTGACCTTGACCTCTATGTAAGAGTAAACAAATGTTTTCATTGACATTGCCCAGAAAAATCAAATAAGCATGACTAATTTTATTAAAACCCATCAGTTAGTTTCATATAGGCTATATGTATAGAATAGTTAACCTAGACCTTCACCTTGACCTTCATGATGTGTCTCAAAGTTTATTATTTTCCTTTTCATTTAAAGTGCAACTATATCACCAAATGTTGTGAAGTTTGCATGAAAGGTAAAGAAATTAGCATATTGACCTTTTATTTGACCTTGACCTGTGAACTTGACCTTTCAAATGGAATTGTATAGTTTCTTGTATGACCTTGGCCTAAGTATTCCGAATATACATGGTAAGTCTAGTGAAAATCTAACAGTTAATATAAGAAATACTAGTAACAAAAATATTTTAACCTTTGACCTTACCCTTCAGAATATTTGTCTTAACTTTGATCAATAAGATATCGAGGTTACCAGTAACTTGTATAGTGAAAATGAAGACATTTTAGTAAAAACTAAGACACATGAAATATTGACCTTATTTTTAACCTTGACCATTGACCTTAACCTTTGAGTTAAATTGAAAAATTATCTTTGACTGACCTTTGCATTGACCAATGAATATACCTGAGAAATTTGGTGAAAATCCATTGAACGGTCTAGGAGTTTCCGGGCGGATGACGATGGACGACAAGCTGACTAATGGTGCAGAGTATACGGGCGGGATCTGTGTGCGCGATACCACTCTGCTTCGCAGAGTTGATAATGTGTGGCAAGTTCTTTGATTGTAGTTTGTCTTAATTTCACGAGGAATATTTTACTATTTTGATCTTTGATTATCGACTTAATCTACACTATCAACATATAGGCTTAATTTCCTTTACAACTGACAAGTGTTACAGATCACCTATTAGTCACCCAGAAAATGTATATTACAAGTGGCGACCGTGATACAGGACCAGTTTCTGATTTAGATGTACGGGATAATGTTAGATAAAAATTGTTTTCTACGAGTAGCCCATGTGGAAATTTTCCTTCTTTTTTTCTTTCGTGGTCAAGTCACCTGGAAGAGTGACTGGAGAGTACCTCCCTGTGTAAACAAGTGAATTCCCTTTCCCATCGCTCGCGCGTCCCTCATTGTTTCATAATATTTAGTTCTACAATTCACTATTGAGGTGTAATTGTGTCCCAGAATTTGTTTTTTGCTTATCTATAATTGATCTGTGTTGATGTGATTGTCGCTAGTGATTTTATGCTATGTGGATTTTGTTGCCTTTAATTTCGTTCGTCATAAGCAAGGGCTGTGATCGATCGTTTAAGGAGAAGGGGAAAGTGTTGTAATCCGACCGAGTCGTTGTTGCTTCCTTTACATTCCGGTATCGTAAATCTTAAGGGGCCTTCCCACATCAAGGAGTGTGGAACCGACTGTAACCGACTAGTGACTCTGTATGGAGTCTCCATGGAGTCCTGGAGATAGTCTGTCGTACCCCTAATGAGTCTGTAGCACCACCAATGAGTCGGTTACACCCCTGGGCGGCAATAGCATTTTCAAACTAGTTTGAAAATTTGGTACCGACTTTGAAAAGTCGGATCAAGTCGGTACCGACTCCTAATAAGTCTGTCCGAGTTTTAACGAGTGTTAGTGACTCCTAACAAGTCTGTTACACTCTGTTGTGTCAGAGTGCAGTTATCTCTCGGAAAAGTCACAGTCTACAGATATAAGGACTGTGGAAACAGTCACAAGCACGTCCTCCTCGACTCACCACCGCCATGTCACTTAATAGCATCAATGGTATACACATTAGTAGGTTACACAGATTCAATAGTATATAATACATGCATATAATAACATTTGAGCAGGTTATCTCCCAGTTATTATGCTTTACTACTTATAAATAAACTCAATAACCTGCTGGTTACCATTGCTTTATTAACATAACATAAACAAAAGGAAGTCTGCAGAGAGGTTATTGTCACACACAAGGCAGATCCCTGTCAAACACAATCCATCTCTTCCATATACTGTCATGCCTTTCCCGCCAAAACTCCCGCAGATCGTTTCCTGATATAATGTCTATCTCACAATAGCCAGAGAAAAGGAAATAAATAGGTAATCGGATCTTGAAAGGGCTAGGCTAAGTAAGGTAGGCTTACATAAGAACATAGGAAATGGGAGCCTGCAAAAGGCCGATTTTCCCACACAAGGCAGATCCCTCTCACACCCAACCCTAATTATAAGCCCAACTCACTAACAAACTAACTCAGGCCTATATACGCATATAATAACATTTGTACAGGTTATCTCGCAATTATCATGCTTTACTACTTATAAATACAGTAAACTCAATAACCTGCTGGTGATCATTTCTCTATTAACATAACATAAATAAACGGAAGTCTGCAAAGAGGCGATTGGCATGCACACATAAGGCAGATCCCTTTTAAACACAACCCATATCTTCCATATGCAGTCATGCCTTTCCCGCCAAAAAGATTCCCGCCAAAACTCGAGCAGATCGTTTCCTGATCTAATGAAAATCGTCTCACAATAGCCAGAGAAAAGGAAACAAATAGGTAATCGGATCTTGAAAGGGCTAGGCTAAGTAAGGTAGGCTTACATAGGAACATAGGAAATAGGAGCCTGCAGAAAACCAATTGGCCCGCACAAGGCAGATCCCTCTCACACCCAACCCTAATTATAAGCCCAACTCACTAACAAACTAACTCATATGCACTCATATAATAACATTTGAACAGGTTATCTTGCAGTTATTATGTTTTAATACTTATAAATATACTCAATAACCTACTGGTGGCCATCTCTATTAACATAACATAAAAAACGAAAGTCTGCAGAGAGGCAGTTGGCACACAGAGTGTTAGTCTGTCCTAGTCTGTCTTACTCTGTTCTACCCCGTTTTAGTCTGTAATGACTGATGTAGTTGGCTTGTATAATCGACTGCACTCTGTCACACTCCTGACAAAGTCTGTTAAGACACAGACTAGGACAGAGTGTTAGTCTGTCCTAGTCTGTTCTACCCGGTAATGACTCCAATGTACAACCGACTGCACTCTGTCACACTCCTGACAAACTCAGACTAGAACAGAGTGTTAGTCTGTCCTAGTCTGCTCTACCCCGTTTTAGTCAGTAATGACTCTGATGTAGTTGGCATGTATAACCGACTGCATCACACTCCTGACAAAGTCTGTTAAGACACAGACTAGGACAGAGTGTTAGTCTGTCCTACCCCGTTTTACTCGGTGTATTTATCCCACTTGGAAGCAGTCGGTGACATTTCTCATGGAGTAGCACAGACTTGACACTCCTAGAGAGTCGGTACCAAACGTCCTTGATGTGGGAAGGGCCCTTTATTCAGTTGCTATTATGTGGGTCAGTTGTGTGTCGGGAGAGAGATTTTTGTTTTGTTATTGTTCTTTGCCTCTCTTAAAAATCTGTTATTCTTTGTCAAGCTTTCCTTATTCCCTCCTTCAGTTAACCTGTTCCTGAAGTAACGTAACCAAGCTATTGTAAACTTTACTTGTTCGTCATTCGTCACCAAGTAGGCTGAGATGACAGGGCTTGCTGGTTCTTTGTTCCTTTAGGTGCTATTTGATTAGGCTGTTCTTAGTTCCTTTCACTCTTCAAGGGTACAGTGGCATCAATTAGGGAGTTACATGAAGAAGCATTTGGATTTTACTTCCCAAGGGAAGTTTTGAAAGGCTATCTGAGTCAGTACAAAGGAGTACAAAGGAAATCAAGCAACAACAGGTCTAGTGACCCTTCTAGGCTGCTTGTCCTCCAAAACACTGAGGATCAAGTGTCCAAACAGTGGTTTAGAGTGGGTAAGGGAACATTGGAAAGGGAACTACTGCCATGGAACTAATGTCCGTGGCAGGATTAGGAAGTTAGTAGGGGACATATGGGTTAGTAACTGAGGGGAGTATAAAATAAAGTTATTCATTTACAAACGCAGTCAGTCGCGGGTTTGATGCGAGATATTTGTCTAGGCGGAATTTAAATGAATCAACAGTGCTGCAGTCTATAACGTCTCGGGGAAGCCCATTCCACAAGTTGACAACTCGATTGAAGAAGAAATTCTTAGATTCGTGTGAGTTAAAAGATTTACCAATAATTTTGCAACCGTTTCCCCGCGTGTAATTAGATTGGTCGATAGTGAAGTACTTACTACAGTTCATATTGTCGATGCCTTTGATGATTTTGAACACTTGAATTAAGTCACCTCTTAATCTGCGCTGGGTTAAAGGAAATAGATTTAATTCTCTAAGACGCTCTTCGTATGGTTTGTTCTTTAGGCTAGGTATCATTTTGGTAACTCTACGTTGAACTCGTTCTAGCTTGTTTATGTCTTTTTGGTAATAAGGGCACCAGCATTGAACGCAGTATTCCAGAAGAGGGCGGACTAAGGAATTGTAAAGGGTTAGGATAACGTCTTTGGATTTATGCTCAAATGACCTGCCTATAAAGCCAGTGAGGGGAGGATGTGGTCAAGGAGAAGAGAGAGAGGGAGGAACGAGCACTGGATAGGAAGAAGACTAAATAAGTGAGAGATTGCGTAGCAGCCATGGTTGGGATAGAACGGGATGACCATAGGAAAAGTTGGAGAGAGAGAGCGTCAGAGGAAGCTCGATCCTGCTTAAACTTGGGAAGAGCGTCGGGGGAGTGATGAGAATGTCCGTGGCGCCAAGGCAGGCCCCACGAGAGATGTTGTTCCTCAGATGGTGGCGCCAGATGTCACCAGGGGCGCGGCTTAGGCTCATGTGAATGAGCCACAGACGCTCAGAAATTTGCCTTTTCATGAGTAGACACTACTCCCCATAAAATTAATCATAACTCCCGCAAAGCTCGCGGAGAGTCTGGGTGCTGCAGTGAATGGCAACAAGGCATATTGCTAGCCAGCATCAGGTGAAAACTCGGGAAGGACATCTTTGAATGAGGTCTGGGGCGTAAGTCGGGTTAATTAGTGGGGAGACTGATGATAGAGGGGGTCAACAATAAGTAGCGTGATATGGCCTCCTGGAGGTACGGGGATGAAATTTTGTTGTACACTTGATTCTGCCGCTTCAAATCTTAATTACAGGTACTGAGTCAACCAGGCGTGCGTCGGGAGATTGGAGAACCCACAGCAAGAATCCTGGCCCTCAAGAAGCTACACCCAAGGATCCCCACATCAAGTCTCAGGATTCGATCCGCGGTCCGCGTCCTAGAGTTAAGTCGCATTTTTTTTCTTCTAACACTGTTCAAATACTCTCACAAATTTCCTATTTGGGCCGTGTCTTTTAACATCTCCTTTACATAACAATAGCTTAACTTGTGTTTTCATTGTAAATGAGTGGGCTTGCCACTAGCTTTTAACTGTAAGTAAGGGGGTAAATTACCACCAGAATTATGTCGCTGGCCGTGAATGAGACCTCAGGAGTTTTCCTCTTTCAGTGGAAATTTTAACGTAAATATAGAGGGGTTTTTCTACTCAAGGGTGATCATTTAATGCACCAGCGACAGGTTAGACTCATACTACAGTATGGCAGACACTTTGAATGACACCTGAGTGATTTTAGAAGAGCAAAATCAATGTTAATAGGGGGGAATGGCACGGGACCGTGACTGAGATTATTTACTTACAGGTAGATAGGCATATTAATCCAGAGCGGGAAAATTCGGAGGCGCGAGAACAGGAGAGAAAGAAAGAGAGAGAGAGGGTAGGCCTGTGTACCGCTAGGCGCTACGCGTACATGTGTGTGTGCATTCATGTTTGGAGGCGTGGTCAAGGAGTGTCCAGCCCTCCCATAGGACATCCTATTGGACCCCTTTTCAAAATGTTTTTTGGGGAGGGGAAACGAGGGTATAAAGGGGCCAGATGATTCCAAGCTCCTTCTCTCCCCCTGCCCGACCCCAAGGTAGGGCTGCGAGGACACCTCGTGTCCTAAATTCTACCATAATCAGGTGAGTCCAATTCAGTTAGACAAGTGTCAACGTATGTCTGAACTCAGCATGATGGGGGGTGGTGTGCTTGTGTGCGTCGGCCAGTCACCAAGACTGAGTCAGTCCGCACACATGGCCAAGGATAACGCTAGGAGATGTTTGCATAGGCCTAGGCCAAGGGTTGACAGAATTCTCCTGATGCGACATTCGACCAAATTAGCAATGCTATGGCCGGGAATGGTAGGTGCAAGTGCGACCCCGGAGAGGGCGTGCTACTGCTAGAGGGATGCTCAGGGCCGACAGGGTTCCCCTGATGCGATATCCCACTGATTAGCGATGCACGTGACCAGTGGTGAGTGTGGGGTGTGTGTGTGTGTGTATGTGTTGGTCAGTGACACCGTAGCATCTTGACCCCACAGAGGGTGATGCTACCGCTAGAGAATTGTCGGCTTGACTCCCTAGGGCTTGACGTACTGCCCTTTTGCGACTCTTATATGCGACTCTCATAAGTCTAGTGAGTCAAGTGGCTGATAGAGGGTGTGTGGTCAGTGACGCCGTAGCCATCTTGACCCCACAGAGGGTAATACTACCGCCAGGTGCCAGGAGATGTTGCACTCGCTTAAGGCTTGACATACTGCTTTTATGTGATTCTTTAATTATGCGACTCTCATAGATTAGTGAGTCACGTGACTGAGGTGAGGAGGTGGGATTGGAGAGAGAGAGAAGACGAGTGTGATTGACGGGTGTGATAATATATTGTGTCTTATTCAGTCATGCGGTCATTTACTGGGCTAGACGTTATCAGTATCACAGTAGAGCAAAGGGTTGGTTGATGTGAGATTTCGTATGACTAGCAGTAAATAGTATAGTGACCAAAATGGGGAGAACAATTGATTCAGATAGAGATATAAAGTGCCTCCAAAGGGATCTAGATACCTTACACGAATGGTCAGTAAATTGGCAGATGAAGTTTAACATTGACAAATGCAAGGTATTAAAGATAGGGAAGATGCATACAAATGTTAAATATAAACTAGCTAATGTGGAATTAGAAAACTCGAATTGTGAGAAAGATCTAGATGGGTTTGTTAGCAATGATTTGAAGCCTAGACAACAGTGTATAAGCGTTCGAAACAAGGCAAACAGGATTCTCGGGTTCATCTCAAGGAGTGTGAGTAACAGAACTGCTGATGTTATCATAAAACTTTACTTGTCATTAGTGAGACCCCATATGGATTATGCTGTTCAATTTTGGTGTCCTTATTACAGAATGGACATAGATTCATTGGAGATAGTACAACGTAGAATGACAAAAATGATCCATAATATTAGAAATCTTCCGTATAAAGAAAGGTTGAAGAAATTAGGCTTACATTCGTTAGAAAGACGCAGAGTTAGAGGGGATATGATAGAGGTGTTCAAGTGGGTTAGTGGGATTAACAAAGGGGACATGACAAATGTACTAAAGCTCAGTGATAGTGAAAGAACTCGTACCAATGGTTTCAAATTAGATAAATTTCGTTTCAGAAAAGATATAGGCAAATATTGGTTTGGTAACAGAGTTGTAGATGGGTGGAATGGACTACCAAGTGCTATAGTGGGATTAAAAACGATAGGGAGCTTTAAGATAAAATTGGATAAGCATATGGACGAGAAGGGTTGGGTGTGAAGGGGGATCAGCAGGGTTGGGCCAATCAGCGCTCTGCAGACCCCGTAATCCTGCGTTAATCTCTAACCGTTTTGGTAAGATGATCCTCAGGGTATTAGAGTGTTGAGCCTATAATTGGGCTTTGTAATTGGGGTTGTGTGGGACAGGGATCTGCCTTGCTTAGGCCAATCGGCTTTCTGCAGACTCCCATTTTCTTATGTTCTTATGTGATTTGGGGTAATCTTAGGGGTAGATATAATACTGGGTAGTTATATTTAGGTAAGTGGGTTAGATTGAGTGGCTGAGTGTGTGAATGAAATTGTTCTTTAATTAATGAAATTTCAGTGTCGCTATTCAATAGAACCAATTTTAGTAGGAATGTTTGTTTCTTTAATTCTTGCTATAAGACAACATTTTGGGGGTGAAAAATACGTATATACAATTATTACAATACATCTATTATTAATTATATATCATCCGGGTACTCTAATATCCCGTAAGCTGGGAATCTGTAAATCTTCTTTTCAATATACAGTATAATACTGCACCGAGTCAGTATATAAATAATGTGTGGCAAGTTCTTTGACTGTAGTTTGTCTTAATTTCACGAGGAATATTTTACTATTTTGATCTCTGATTATCGACTTAACCCTTTGGTGGGCAAACAACTCACCGATCCGAATGTGGTAAGGGTCAGTATTGTTTGGCCGCTTCGGGGTTATATACGACCCTGTTTTATTTAGAGCCGTACTACTCACACCTCCGTCACGTGTGTGCACGGTGTGGTATGATTTTTTTACAATAAACTTTATTTAACCAGAAAACTCATTTCGTTCCCACCTTGACTCCTCTTTGTAGTGTGGATGATGACGACAACGTAGAAGAATCCAGGAAAAGTTTCTGGGCAATATTGGCGGAAGCGTTACTGTCTCTGTCTAGTCATTCTTATTTCTAAACACCGCTTTGTGTCAGACACGCACACACAGTCATTGCAGTTCCCCGAATCCATACCACTCACTGCTTGACTCACACACTTCCTCTGACTCATACCTTATTCTTTGTCTTTTGGTCAAGTCAGTCTTATTTCTTAGCTAGCCTAGTTTTAGGGGATCTAAACACCGCTTTGTGTCACACACACACACAGTCATTGTAGTTCCCCGAGTCCGTCGGAGATACACTGGCGGCGGCGGCAGTAGCTCCGGTGTCGTCGCCTACTCCACTCGTCCATTTTTCTCTTTCTTCTTTTTCGAGTAGATCCCATATTACGGAATTGCACAGTTGAGAGGCCTTTACGGCCATCCGAGAGACGGCCAGACATCGCTTGCTTTTCGATTAGGGGACCCGAACCGTCGGGGTCGAAGAGAATCTTGCCCATGGAACATTTTACGTTCTTGTATTTTTTGTTGACAGTGGAGGTGCCGGTACCATCTCTTTTTATGGCCGAATCGAGGGGCCGAATGTGGGCATTATGTCCCTTAATATATAAAATTAATACAAAATGTATCTATATAGAAAGTTACATAAACAGGGTAAATCTAGTAAAAAAACACAAGTTGGTTAGTCAATGTATTATGAAGTATTCAAATTCCAACCCTACCATAAATATCCCTGTAAGGCCATTTACCCGAATAAGTTACATAAACAGGGTCATTGGTCAAACTATTGAGAAGCATTCCGCTAAAGGGTTAAAGCGTTCAAATTCCAACCCTACCTCAAATATCCCCGTAAGGTAATTTGCCCGCTAAATGGTTAATCCACACTATCAACATATAGGCTTAATTTCCTTTACAACTGACAAGTGTTGCAGAACACCTATTAGTCACCCAGACTTGTTTATTACACTATATACTGTATACTGTATATAAAATACTTGTCAGTGTTTGTCTGTATGTCTCTTCTAGTCACAGTGAAGATTTTAAAGGTAGAGAATTAACATTATGCGTGGGTATTGTGAAGGGCCTGATGAAAGTCGTTAATTATATTTGTATTACATATGATTAATTAATTTCTTCACCTACAGTGGCGCCTTTGATCTCTCATGGACCCAAGTTTTAAGCTCTCAAATTTGAAAACTGGTTATACTGTGTGTAAACAATTGCCAAAGACCACTGAGGAGCAGCATTCTGATACACGACGCATAAACACGCAGTATGATTCCTGTTTTCATCTTCTAATTCACATTTTTGCTGCCGCCCTCTAGATCAACTTATTTCATGAATGTGATCATATCTAGAATCATAGAGTATTAACTCCTTCTGTACCGGCGACATCCTTTTAACTGTATTCTGGCTACTATTAAACGATTGTATTCAGTCTAAAAAAAAAGGCCTCCAGCAATTAACAGACTTCGAACTATCACACTTAACCTCTTTTACTACCACAGATCCTTCTTAATTATGTGAGAAATAGGCCCTTAAGCTGCAAAAAATCGTCTAAATATTACTTGAATCGAATTAACAAGACCTCATCGGTAAAGTAGGTGTCAATGATACGTTTTCGAAAATAAATGATATAGCCATAATTATAGTGATGTATTACTTATTTATTCAAGTTATTAATTATTGATCCCATCATTAAACTGCTGTGTGTGTGTAGGTGGGTGGGTGCTCAAGTGGATGATGTATGCAGGCAGGGGCCTATGGAGGGAGTGAAAATCCTGTAATTTATTAGTGGTTTTGATATGACCATAGTGCTTCTCACCCTTGATAATCAAAGACAGATCATATATCTGAAGAAATTCTCTTCTCACTATCTGAGGATGGCTTGTCAGAGCAGGTACTAGCATTCAGATAAGAATAAAACTTAAGTATTCTTCCTTTTAATCCCCACAGTTCCTTCCTAAGCTGTATAAAATTGTATAATGGTGGCCAGAATATGCTCTCTTAATATATATAATAATAATAATCTATCTATCTATCTATCTATATGCTCAGGCCCAATCCCCATTTTGGGGGTAGCCGACTCAAGACAGAGCAAGAACAGGGAAAACACAAAAACAACATAAAACAACAAATAAACACAGATAAAAAGCACAAACTCGCACACAAACTCTATAATAACTATAATAATATAATATATCAGAATAATAATATCATAATATATAATGAAATACTCAGTGTACATTTAAAATAAGGCTATATGCTGGCACACTGTGTGACATATTAGTTTCAGTGGGCCCCCAGACACTGGTGGGCCCTAGGCCAATGGCTTACTTGGCCTATTGGGAAATCCGAGCCCTGTATACAGGTGTGTGTGTGTGGTGTTCCAGACCAGGTGACCAAGGTTATCACTCACTCATCACTCATATCCTGTTTACCCAGTTACAACGACACGGGGTCCTGGCTCTCATATTTGTTTGTTGGTTGGTTTGTTTTTCTGTCCCCCCCCCCCCCCCCTTCTCCCTCATGTTTAGCCAAATTAGTTTCAGATTATAAGATGTTCGGTCCATTAGTTTGACGATTTTAAGACCTCTCACCCCATTTCTTTGTCAATATTAAGACCTTTCGTGCCATTTAGGTGTCGCATTTTTCCTGGCGATAGGGAATCTGTAATGTAGGAAAAACCGGCCGGGACACGTAAAATGTATAAATGCATCTAGAAGAGGGCTCTTGAGGATGTTTTTTTTAAACTTGATGGAGGTCTAGGGACGAAACTATAATCATAATAAATAGATAAATCAACCTATAAATAAACCCTTCCCCCTTAACAATGTGTTTTTTTTTTGTTCATCGATCATACTATTTTATCGTCCATTCCAATATTATATACGATAGTATATTGATTATTATATTACTATATTATATTATATCATATTATATGATAGTATATTATTTACTATAGTATAGGCATTCTAGTGTTTTATCTTGGTCACGAACACAAGTGGAAGGTCTATGGTGGCTACTGTTGGATAACCCCTCTGCCTCCTTTCTTGGATTCCCCGATGATAATACAGACTAATAACACACATCAAAACCACTCCAACAGCTTCCTCTCTCTCCAACACCCCTTCTCCCCTCTCAACACTCTTCGGACAGTAGATACGAGGTGCCGTTGTAAAGGTTTATCCCTCAATAACCTTCACCTGACCTTACCTGATATGACGCTGAGAAGTGTTTGTTCGATAATCTTAACCCTTACAGTACCGGCGACGTCTTTTTGTTTTTATTTCAGCTGCATTTAGACGATTTTATGAAGCTTAGGAAGGATATAATTATGGTAGCTATAAGGATTCATTGAGATGGTATATAATCTCTTAACGGGTAGACATCCATCCTAATCTGAATTAAACCGTCTAATAGTTGCCAGAATATAATGAAAAAGACGTCGCCCGTACAGAAGGGGTTATAGTCTATTCGCTGTAAGTAGGCGAGAACTCATGAACTCTAACCTCTGTAACTCAAAAACGACCAAAGTAATCGAGCTAATATTTCTACCATTTGGGAAGAGTCAGTCAAGGAATAGATGTAGACATTTACAGCCAATTTGCTCCAGCCCTTTTTGAGTTACAGAGGATAGAGTTCATGATTTCTCGCCTACTTACAGCGAATAGACTATAGTATTCGAGGAACTGATTTCGCAACTGAACTCGCATGCAATATTTGGAGATAATTGAATATCCATAATGGGAATTAGAGAACTTTTCTCCCATGTAATATTGTGCTTTTTTATTATTATTATTATTATTATTATTATTATATTTTTTTGTTTTTTTGCATGGAATAACACAACTTTTGGTGACTACAATCATCTAGTCATTGTATTGCCTCTTAACTTTTGTTATCAGTACTTTTAAGGTGGGTCACATATTTTTTTTTATCTCTCTCTCCTTTTCTCTCTTTCCCTGGCTTGTATTCATTCGGCCCCATTCAGCAACTGTTTTAAGACGTTTATCCCCATCCAGGTGTCGATTTCTTCCTGGCGAGCGATAGCGAGCCAGCATTGTATTGAGAAATCTGGCTTTGCCGGAGAAATTTTTCTTTCGAAAAATGTACCAATTTAGCTTGCTGTCAAAACCAAAAATATATATATATGCCGCCTCGCTACCGCTCGCCAGGAAAATATTGACACCTGAATGGGGCCGAATGGATACAAGCCAAAGAGAGAGAGAGAGAGAAAGAGAAAAAATAGCAAGGTGGGCTCCCTTAACCCTTAATTAGCGGCGAGCAACATAAGTCGAGTTAAATAAAGCTGGACTATGTGGCGGCGCTCGACATAGGTCGAGTGGCAATTTCAGCACGTAATGTGGCTGAGAGAGAGAGACAAGTGGTGGCAGGAGACTAGCGAGCGTATGACTGCTCCAGACCACCGCGGCGAACCTACTGACACAAATCTCAGCTCCCTCCTCCCTCTCTCACTCGCTACATACTCAATTATGTACCGAAAGTACCGAATTACCTGCTTTTGCACTCGCGTTGCACGGTTATTGCAAGAAAAAACTATCCATCATACAAGGATCGTTATGGTGTCATTCGAAAGCTCTGTTTATGCCCTTTCAGGGATAGGTACTTGTTTTACGTTCTGGGTCTTATTTAGGCATGAAAATGATCACGTAAACAGCCCTATTTTGGCTAAAAACACCCGCTGTGCGGTACATATAAATAAACCGCATAGGCCGCTCGTAAGGTGTTAATATCTCAGTCTGTATGTGTGTTTGTACAATATCTGGGAGAGTGAATTGTATGGATATATTTGATGTAAAAATGCCATCAACCAATCAGAGGGCGGGATTCCCTCAGCTATACCACACCAAAGTTGCCGACAATACTCAGCTCCGTGACATGTGTACGTCTGGGAGGCTCTCCACCAATCAGCGGCCGCCATTTTCGCTTGGCACTCTGCCTCCGTCCCCCAAAATGGCAAATTATAACTTATCTCCTGTTTGCTCGAGTATTTTCCTCCAGTAAAAAGTGGTCTGGCAGGAAGATACCATCACCATCTCCCACCAAAACCACTAGAAAACATCACTAACAAACTTTCTGGATTCTATATGGAAGAGATAAAGGAGGAGGAGAACAGCAGGATTCCAGCCGCCCGAGTGATGTCGCGCGGGCAGCTCCAGCCAATCAGCGTGCCCGCAGCACTAGTGGGCGGGTATAAAGCAAGGCGGGGAGAGATTCGAGGTGATACTCATTCCTCATACACTGCCACCACAACAATGGACTCAGACACTTCCACCATCCATTCTGGGACCGTTAAGTGGTTTAACAACAAGCAGGGCTACGGATTTATCACCTTCAATAATACACAAAGGGATATATTCGTTCACAGAATCAACATAAACAGCCCAAACCCCCGCCAATCAATTTCTTCTCTCAATGACGGTGAGAAAGTAACATTCACCACCAAAACGGGGAAGAAAGGAGAAGAGGCTACCAATGTCACCGTACCTTTGGGAGTCACTCTAAAAGACTCCAGACACACCAGGGACAAGAGGATAGACAAAGGAAGATCTGAACAAATCCAAATCATTGTCACCACCGCTGTAACACTCGCTGATGGGGACCCAAATCTCCTCAGGGAGTTGCTACCAAGACTCCTGACAGCTAATAATCTTCCCACAATCATCATCCCTCGTCTGGAGCCCAACAAGAAGACTCCACGAGTCAGCACACAGGTACCAACACCCACACCACGCCCTTCAACTCCTTCTGTCCCGCCCATTAAGCAGACAGAAATCTCCTCCTGACATAATATATACTGTCAAATCAACAACAACAATCAGCAACTCCAACACCAAGCTCAAGGAAAAACTGAAGATGTCTCCACATATTAACGTCTTCGAGCAAAACCTAGAAGAGGTCGATACTCCAACAACATCAAAGGAGTTCGAGGAAGCCCTCTCACCACCACCAGCTCTCCCACTACCAAGCCTACGCCAGCCAGACCATCTGAAGAGATTCTCAGGACCACTCCTTCCCCTCCTGTTCTGACCCCACAAGCTGTGAAAGAAGAAGAATAGGAAGAAGAACCCCGTAGGAGATACAACACCCAAGTCACAGAAGATACAACCAGTAAGTGACTACGAAATGAGGGACCTCATCGATGACATCAAACAACTTCCATTCGAACTGGTGAAGCAAAAATACCCTTCAGCAAACATAGATATCTTATCAGACCCTAATCTAGTCAATTTCCTCGACTATAACACACCACAAATATATAGACAAATAAAATAACATCCTTATCCTCAACCTTTAAATGAATAAAAATTTACCCAAACCTAACAAAGCAAGGTGGTATGCCCGCCTACTTTTAATCTTCTACTTTCTTTCATATTTCCTCCTTTTGCCCTCTTCCTCCCCAAACCCCTTCCTTCCCCTCTGAGACCCACCTTTGGGTCAAAAAACAAAAAAAAAAAAAAAAAAAACGAGGTGATACTTGGTGACGCTCTGGTCTCTCTTACAGGCCTGTAGCCCCCCCCCCCATCTTCCGGCGGAAGAAGAAAGAAGAAAGAAGAAAGAAGAATCTTCAAGCAGCAGTAGAAGATGGACGATTTGAGGACCAGCAAAACCTAGCCCCATAGCTTCCTCCATCAGTTCTCTCTCCTCCAATCGACACCTCGATCTACGCTCGCCCGGCCAATCAGCTCCCTGCATCTCACCTCATATCTCATCATCATCCTTGTCCATTCTCATTACTTTCCTATACTCTTATTTTTTTCCCAAAACCTTTCCCATTACTTTTCCTTTTCTAGATTATTAAATATTACCCACTACCGCCCATTAGAAGCCCACTTGTAGTACGACACCGAACCCTGAAGGCATTGCCATGAAGGGGGGGGGTTTAGCCCCTGGTTATAGGAGGCAAGTGGGTAGGGTTTATACTTCAAGTTGGTTAGGGTCTGGTGACATAGGCTTGCCTACAGTCCAAGGACATAGGTAGGAGTTAGGTTTTTTCTGGGGACATCCCATAGGGGTGCCCCCTGGGTACAGTTTTAAAATTCTCCATAAAAATGTTCAATTAACTCTACCTCCCTAACTTGTTATTTTCCCCATTCACTTTCACTTTTCTTATAGTTAGCAATTAAACTTGTTTCTCCCAATGATTCAGTATGGCACTGTATGTCAAATTTAAATGCATTAACGATCCCCCTGATGACCCAGGCTCTCACATATTTAGTATCACTCAAACCCAAATAGTCAGGGTTTTCAAAAATATCAATGTTATCAAAATAAGACTTGCTTCACAAAAAGATCTTGATGCATATCTCAACCCCGCCACTCTAAAGAAACTCCAATCTGCTGGTTATGAACTAGTCCTCTCCCCAGAACTTAAAGCTGCCTGTACAGTCAAAATTCTGCACCCTGACAAGAACATCTTCAACAAAGACGAAGATGAGATTGCCAGGGAAATTTCCAAGAAAAACTCCATCACTGTCTGTAAAGTATTTAAAACCCAACGTCAAGCCCTCAAAATTCGATGCGCCTCCCCTCAGGAGGCCAGTAAGTTTCTAAAAACAGGTCTCAAGGCATTTCATGTGATTTTGCCGCCTGATTTTCTGACCCCTGAGTCCTGGATCAATCTCAGGCAGTGCTATAACTGTTATGCTTACGGACATCCCACAGCCCAATGTAAGAAAACAGTAACTTGCTCTCGTTGCGCTGAGTCAGGGCACTCATTTACCACCTGCTCTTCAATCACTCTGAAATGCTCAAACTGCAATGGCCCTCACATTGCAATCAGTGCCGAATGTCCCTTCTGTCTCAATGTCTTAAGAGACACTAGAAAAAATGCAAAGGCCACTCCAACACTCCCAACCAAACACGTCCTTTATTCTCATCCCACCCAGTCACTGCCACATCATATGCTTCAGCGACCACCTCACACATCCCTCAATCCTCCCCCCCTACCCCACCCAACATCAATCCTCCCGGCCCATTGTTCAACCGCGAAATATTCGCCCAAACTTCAGTCCTTGTTAATGTTGCACTCCACCTCACGAACCAAAAAGTCACCCCACAGTTTAACAAGCTCCTAAATGATGGCCTGACTGCCCACAACCTCCCTGCCATCATGATCCCTGAGTCTTGGTTCCAGCATAGCAAGAACTCTCACAATCCATCTCTCTCAGCCACTCCTCTTCCTATTCCACTACCCTCAACCTCTACCTCCAACTCATCCTCCACTACCCCTATTCCTCAACCCCCAGGCGCCAACGAAATCCCTGAAATGTCAATCCCTCTCACCACTGAAAATGAACCTTAAGATCCCTACCCAAACCCCCCCCCTCACAAATGTCACTGACCCAACTCTCAATGCATCTGACCCTGACCTTCCTCACCTTACTACCCCAACATCCTTCATGCCTCCCCCACCCCCTCCTACACCAAAAACGCCCACCATTCCTCCCCAATCTCCTCTAAAACGAAAACCCACCAGTCCAGCTGAGTTACCCTCCCCTGAATTAAACCGTTCTCGGTCAAAGTCACGTAAAGTCGAAACCCCAAGAAAAAACACCAACTCTACCTCCAAATCTCTATCTTTTGGAGGAGGCCGCTCCTCATCCTCTCCCTCTCCAGCCCGGGCCCCACCATCCCCCCACTCCCCTACATATAGCTCACTTCACGATACCCCATCATGTTACGAGTCATCCAATTCAACATAAGACACTACTACACTAACAGACACCTACTCACACAATTAATTTTAGATAATGACCCGGACATAATACTAATTAACAGCACCTGTACGTACAACACACATAAAATTAGATTCTTTGGTTACACAACACGACAGACCGACGGCTATGCCAACGATGGAGTTGCAATCATGATAAAAAGCACCATTCAACACGAATTCATCACAGACTGGACATACAAACATTTCCTTGCAATTAAAACACACACAACACTTGGCCCCCTCATAGTTGCCACCACATATGTCAGACATATGGGTTAGTAACTGAGGGGAGTATAAAATAAAGTTATTCATTTACAAACGCAGTCAATCGCGGGTTTGATGCGAGATATTTGTCTAGGCGGAGTTAAATGAATCAACAGTGCTGCAGTCTATAACGTCTCGGGGAAGCCCATTCCACATGTTGACAACTCGATTGAAGAAGAAATTCTTAGATTCGTGTGAGTTAAAAGATTTACCAATAATTTTGCAACCGTTTCCCCGCGTGTAATTAGATTGGTCGATAGTGAAGTACTTACTACAGTTCATATTGTCGATGCCTTTGATGATTTTGAACACTTGAATTAAGTCACCTCTTAATCTGCGCTGGGTTAAAGGAAATAGATTTAATTCTCTAAGACGCTCTTCGTATGGTTTGTTCTTTAGGCTAGGTATCATTTTGGTAACTCTACGTTGAACTCGTTCTAGCTTGTTTATGTCTTTTTGGTAATAAGGGCACCAGCATTGAACGCAGTATCCCAGAAGAGGGCGGACTAAGGAATTGTAAAGGGTTTAGGATAACGTCTTTGGATTTATGCTCAAATGACCTGCCTATAAAGCCAGTGAGGGGAGGATGTGGTCAAGGAGAAGAGAGAGGAGGGAGGAACGAGCACTGGATAGGAAGAAGACTTAAATAAGTGAGAGATTGCGTAGCAGCCATGGTTGGGATTAGAACGGGATGACCATAGGAAAAGTTGGAGAGAGGAGAGCGTCAGAGGAAGCTCGATCCTGCTTAAACTTGGGAAGAGCGTCGGGGGAGTGATGAGAATGTCCGTGGCGCCAAAGGCAGGCCCCACGAGAGATGTTGTTCCTCAGATGGTGGCGCCAGATGTCACCAGGGGCGCGGCTTAGGCTCATGTGAATGAGCCACAGACGCTCAGAAATTTGCCTTTTCATGAGTAGACACTACTCCCCATAAAATTAATCATAACTCCCGCAAAGCTCGCGGAGAGTCTGGGTGCTGCAGTGAATGGCAACAAGGCATTATTGCTAGCCAGCATCAGGTGAAAACTCGGGAAGGACATCTTTGAATGAGGTCTGGGGCGTAAGTCGGGTTAATTAGTGGGGAGACTGATGATAGAGGGGGGTCAACAAATAAGTAGCGTGATATGGCCTCCTGGAGGTACGGGGATGAAATTTTGTTGTACACTTGATTCTGCCGCTTCAAATCTTAATTACAGGTACTGAGTCAACCAGGCGTGCGTCGGGGAGATTGGAGAACCCCACAGCAAGAATCCTGGCCCTCAAGAAGCTACACCCAAGGATCCCCACATCAAGTCTCAGGATTCGATCCGCGGTCCGCGTCCTAGAGTTAAGTCGCATTTTTTTTCTTCTAACACTGTTCAAATACTCTCACAAATTTCCTATTTGGGCCGTTGTCTTTTAAACATCTCCTTTGCACTAACAATAGCTTAACTGGTGTTTTCATTGTAAATGAGTGGGCTTGCCACTAGCTTTTAACTGTAAGTAAGGGGGTAAATTACCACCAGAATTATGTCGCTGGCCGTGATGAATGAGACCTCAGGATTTTTCCTCTTTCAGTGGAAATTTTAACGTAAATATAGAGGGGTTTTCTACTCAAGGGTGATCATTTAATGCACCAGCGACAGGTTAGACTCATACTACAGTATGGCAGACACTTTGAATGACACCTGAGTGATTTTAGAAGAGCAAAATCAATGTTAATAGGGGGAATGGCACGGGACCGTGACTGAGATTATTTACTTACAGGTAGATAGGCATATTAATCCAGAGCGGGAAAATTCGGAGGCGCGAGAACAGGAGAGAAAGAAAAAGAGAGAGAGAGGGTAGGCCTGTGTACCGCTAGGCGCTACGCGTACATGTGTGTGTGCATTCATGTTTGGAGGCGTGGTCAAGGAGTGTCCAGCCCTCCCATAGGACATCCTATTGGACCCCTTTTCAAAATGTTTTTTGGGGAGGGGAAACGAGGGTATAAAGGGGCCAGATGATTCCAAGCTCCTTCTCTCCCCCTGCCCGACCCCAAGGTAGGGCTGCGAGGACACCTCGTGTCCTAAATTCTACCATAATCAGGTGAGTCCAATTCAGTTAGACAAGTGTCAACGTATGTCTGAACTCAGCATGATGGGGGGTGGTGTGCTTGTGTGCGTCGGCCAGTCACCAAGACTGAGTCAGTCCGCACACATGGCCAAGGATAACGCTAGGAGATGTTTGCATAGGCCTAGGCCAAGGGTTGACAGAATTCTCCTGATGCGACATTCGACCAAATTAGCAATGCTATGGCCGGGAATGGTAGGTGCAAGTGCGACCCGGGAGAGGGCGTGCTACTGCTAGAGGGATGCTCAGGGCCGACAGGGTTCCCCTGATGCGATATCCCACTGATTAGCGATGCACGTGACCAGTGGTGAGTGTGGGGTGTGTGTGTGTGTGTATGTGTTGGTCAGTGACACCGTAGCATCTTGACCCCACAGAGAGGGTGATGCTACCGCTAGAGAATTGTCGGCTTTGACTCCCTAGGGCTTGACGTACTGCCCTTTTGCGACTCTTATATGCGACTCTCATAAGCTAGTGAGTCAAGTGGCTGATAGAGGGTGTGTGGTCAGTGACGCCGTAGCCATCTTGACCCCACAGAGGGTAATACTACCGCCAGGTGCCAGGAGATGTTGCACTCGCTTAAGGCTTGACATACTGCTTGTATGTGATTCTTTAATTTGCGACTCTCATAGATTAGGGAGTCACCGTGACTGAGGTGAGGAGGTGGGATTGGAGAGAGAGAGAAGACGAGTGTGATTGATGGGTGTGATAATATATTGTGTCTTATTCAGTCATGCGGTCATTTACTGGGCTAGACGTTATCAGTATCACAGTAGAGCAAAGGGTTGGTTGATGTGAGATTTCGTATGACTAGCAGTAAATAGTATAGTGACCAAAATGGGGAGAACACATGATTCAGATAGAGATATAAAGTGCCTCCAAAGGGATCTAGATACCTTACACGAATGGTCAGTAAATTGGCAGATGAAGTTTAACATTGACAAATGCAAGGTATTAAAGATAGGGAAGATGCATACAAATGTTAAATATAAACTAGCTAATGTGGAATTAGAAAACTCGAATTGTGAGAAAGATCTAGATGGGTTTGTTAGCAATGATTTGAAGCCTAGACAACAGTGTATAAGCGTTCGAAACAAGGCAAACAGGATTCTCGGGTTCATCTCAAGGAGTGTGAGTAACAGAACTGCTGATGTTATCATAAAACTTTACTTGTCATTAGTGAGACCCCATATGGATTATGCTGTTCAATTTTGGTGTCCTTATTACAGAATGGACATAGATTCATTGGAGATAGTACAACAGTAGAATGACAAAAATGCAATCCATAATATTAGAAATCTTCCGTATAAAGAAAGGTTGAAGAAATTAGGCTTACATTCGTTAGAAAGACGCAGAGTTTAGAGGGGATATGATAGAGGTGTTCAAGTGGGTTAGTGGGATTAACAAAGGGGACATGACAAATGTACTAAAGCTCAGTGATAGTGAAAGAACTCGTACCAATGGTTTCAAATTAGATAAATTTCGTTTCAGAAAAGATATAGGCAAATATTGGTTTGGTAACAGAGTTGTAGATGGGTGGAATGGACTACCAAGTGCATAGTGGGATTAAAAACGATAGGGAGCTTTAAGATAAAATTGGAAAGCATATGGACGAGAAGGGTTGGGTGTGAAGGGGGATCAGCAGGGTTGGGCCAATCAGCGCTCTGCAGACCCCCGTAATCCTGCGTTAATCTCTAACCGTTTTGGTAAGATGATCCTCAGGGTATTAGAGTGTTGAGCCTATAATTGGGCTTTGTAATTGGGGTTGTGTGGGACAGAGATCTGCCTTGCTTAGGCCAATCGGCTTTCTGCAGACTCCCATTTTCTTATGTTCTTATGTGATTTGGGGTAATCTTAGGGGTAGATATAATACTGGGTAGTTATATTTAGGTAAGTGGGTTAGGTAAGTGGCGGTTAGATTGAGTGGATGAGTGTGTGAATGAAAATTGTTCTTTAATTAATGAAATTTCAGTGTCGCTATTCAATAGAAACCATTTTAGTAGGAATGTTTGTTTCTTTAATTCTTGCTATAAGACAACATTTTGGGGTGGGGAAAAATACGTATATACAATTATTACAATACATCTATTATTAATTATATATCATCCGGGTACTCTAATATCCCGTAAGCTGGGAATCTGTAAATCTTCTTTTCAATATACAGTATAATACTGCACCGAGTCAGTATATAAATAATGTGTGGCAAGTTCTTTGACTGTAGTTTGTCTTAATTTCACGAGGAATATTTTACTATTTGATCTCTGATTATCGACTTTAACCCTTTAGCGGGCAACCACCTCACCGATCCGAATGTGGTAAGGGTCAGTATTGTTTGGCCGCTTCGGGGTTATACGACCCTGTTTTATTTAGAGGCGTACTACTCACACCTCCGTCACGTGTGTGCACGGTGTGGTATGATTTTTTTACAATAAACTTTATGTAACCGAACAAACTCATTTCGTTCGCACCTTGGACTCCTCTTTGTAGTGGGGATGATGACGACAACGTTACGAAGAATCCAGGAAAAGTTTCTGGGCAATATTGGCGGAAAGCGTTACCTGTCTCTGTCTAGTCATTCTTTATTTATAAACACCGCTTTGCGTCAGACAAGCAACACACAGTCATTGCAAGTTCCCCGAATCCATAACCACTCCCACCGCTTGACTCACACACTTCCTCTGACTCATACCTTTTCTTTGTCTTTTGGTCAAAGTCAGTCTTTATTTCTTAGCTAGCCTAGTTTTATGGGGATCTAAACACCGCTTTGTGTCAACCACACCACACACAGTTCATTGTAGTTCCCACGAGTCGTCGGAGATACACTGGCGTGGGCCAGGCTGGCAGTAGCTCACGGTGGTGTCGTCGCCTAATCCACTCGTCAGTTTTCTCTCTTCTTCTTTTTCGAGTAGGATCCCATCTGAGCGGAATTGCACAGTTGAGAAGGGCCTATTTACGGCCATTCCGAGAGACGGACAGACATCGCATTGCTTTTCGATTAGGGGACCCGCAACCGTCGTGGGGGGTCGAAGAGAATCTTGCCCATGGAAACATTTTACGTTCTTGTCATTTTTGTGTGGACAGTGGACGGTGCCGGTACACATCTCTTTTTATGGGCCGAATCGAGGGGCCGAATGTGGGCATTATGTCCCTTAAATATTATTAAAATTAATACAAAATGTATCTGATAGTAGAAAGTTACATAAACAGGGTAAATCTAGTAAAAAACAACACAAGATTGGTATTAAGTCAATGTATTATGAAGTATTTCAAATTCCAAACCTACCATAAATATCCTGTAAGGCAATGTTACCCGAATAAGTTACATATAACAGGGTCATTGGTCCAACTATTGGAGCCCAAGCATTCCGCTAAAGGGTTTAAAGCGTTCAAAATTTCCAACCCTACCTCACATATCCCCGCTACCAGGCCCTAATTTGCCCGCTAATGGTGACTCCACACTATCAAACATATAGGCTTAATTTTCCGTTACAAACTGACAAGTGTTGCAGAACACTATTAGTCACCAGACTTGTTTATTTACAAATATATACGTATACTGTATATAAAAATACTTGCTCAGTGTTTGTGCTGTTATGTATCTTCTATGTCCACAACGTGAAGATTTTAAAGGTAGAGAATTAACATTATGCGTGGGTATTGTGAAGGGCCTGATGATAAGTCGTTTAATTATATTTGTATTACA
>CM064520.1:37825508-37950450 GCA_032716605.1 Paralithodes platypus
CGTCGCCTACTCCACTCGTCCATTTTTTCCATTTTGCTCTTTCAATACGTTTTGTCGAGTATATTCCCATATTACGGAATTGCCGCAGTTGAGAGTCCTTTACGGCCATCCCGAGAGACGGCCAGACCTGCGCTGGTTGCTTTTCGATTTAGGGGACCCGAACCGGTCGGGAGTCGAAGTAGAATCTTGCCCAGTGGACCATTTTTACGTTCTTGATTTTTTTGTTGACAGTGGAGGTGCCGGGACCACGCTTTTTATGGCCGAATCGAGGGGCCGAATGTGGGCATTATTTCCCTTAATATATAAAATTACTACAAAGGTATCTATATAGAAAGTTACATAACCAGGGGGTAGATCTAGTAAAAAACACAAGTATTGTTCGTCATGTATTATGAAGTATTCAAATTCCAACCCTACCATAAATATCCCGGTAAGGCCATTTACCCGCTAAGGTACATAAACAGGGTCATATGGTCAAACTATTGAGAAGCCTTCCCCCGCTAAAGGGTTAAGAAAAGCGTTTCAAATTTCCAACCCTACCTCAAATATCCCCGTCAGGTACTTTTGCCCGCTAAATTGTTAATCCACACTATCAAACATATAGGCGTAATTTCCTTTTACACCTGACAAGTGTTTCAGAACAACACCTATTAGTCCACCCAGACCTTGTTTATTACACTATTACTGTATACTGTATATAAAATACTTGGTCAGTGTTTGTCTGTATGTCTCTGCTAGTCACAGTGAAGATTTTAACGTTCGAGAATTAACATTATGCGTGGGTATTTGTGAAGGGCCTGATGAGTTCGTTAATTTATATTTGTATTACATATGATTTAATTAATTTCTTCTTTCACCTACCGTGGCGCCTTTGATGCTCTCCTGGACCCAAGTTTTACGCTCTCAAATTTGAACCTGGTTATAGCTGTGTGTACACAATTGCCAAAAGACCACTGAGGACCTCATTCTGATACACGAACGCATAAACACGCAGTATGATTCCTGTTTGTCATCTTCTCTTCACATTTTTGCTGCCGCCCTCTAGATCAACTTATTTCCTTAAGGTGATCATATCTAGAATCATATAGTATTAACTCCTTCTGTACCGGCGACCATCCTTTTAAATGTATTCTGGCTACTATTACACGATTGTATTCAGTCTCACAAAAAAGGCCTCCAGCAATTAACAGACTTCGAACTATCACACTTAACCTCTTTTACTACCAACAGATCCTTCTTAATTATGTGAGTAAATAGGCCCTTAAGCTGCAAAAATTCGTCTAAATATTACCTTGAATCGAATTACCAAGACCCTCATCGGTAAAGTAGGTGTCAATGATAGCTTTTCGAAAATAAATTATATAGCCATAATTCTAGTGATGTATTACTTATTTATTCAAGTTATTAATTAGTTTGGGATCCCATCATTAAACTGCTGTGTGTGTGTATGTGGGTGGGTTGCTCAAGTGGGATGATGTATGCAGGCAGGGGTCCTATGGATGTAGTGAAATCCTGTAATTATGATAGTGGTTTTGATATGAACCATAGTTCTATCCTCACCCTTGATTAAATCAAAAGACAGATCATATATCTGAAGAAATTCTCTTCTCACTATCTGAGGATGGCTTGTCAGCGCAGGTACTAAGCATTCAGTGATAATATAAAACTTAAGTATTCTTCCTTTTAAATCCCCACAGTTCCTTCCTAAGCTGTATAAAATTGTATAATGGTGGCCATAATATCTCTCTTAATATATAATAATAATCATAATCTATCTATCTATCTATCTATATGCTCAGGCCCAATCCCCATTTTGGGGGTAGCCGACTCAAGACAGAGCAAGAACAGGGAAAACACAAAAACAACATAAAACAACAAATAAACACAGATAAAAAGCACAAACTCGCACACAAACTCTATAATAACTATAATAATATAATATATCAGAATAATAATATCATAATATATAATGAAATACTCAGTGTACAGTTAAAATAAGGCTATACTGGCACACTGTGTGACATATTAGTTTCAGTGGGCCCCAGACACTGGTGGGCCCTAGGCCAATGGCTTACTTGGCCTATTGGGAAATCCGAGCCCTGTATACAGGTGTGTGTGTGTGTGTTCCAGACCAGGTGACCAAGGTTATCACTCACTCATCACTCATATCCTGTTTACCCAGTTACAACGACACGGGGTCCTGGCTCTCATATTTGTTTGTTGGTTGGTTTGTTTTTCTGTCCCCCCCACCCCCCCCCCCCCCTTCTCCCTCATGTTTGAGCCAAATTAGTTTCAGATTATAAGATGTGCGGCCCATTAGTTTGGCAATTATAAGACCTTTCACCCCATTTCTTTGTCAATATTAAGACCTGTCGTGCCATTTAGGGGTGTCGTTATTTTCCTGGCGATAGGGAATCTGTAATGTAGGAAAAACCGGCCGGGACACGTAAAATGTATAAATGCATCTAGAAGAGGGCTCTTGAGGATGTTTTTTTTAAACTTGATGGAGGTCTAGGGACGAAACTATAATCATAATAAATAGATAAATCAACCTATAAATAAAACCCTTCCCCCTTAACAATGTGTTTTTTTTTGTTCATCGATCATACTATTTTAATCGTCCATTCCAATATTATATACGATAGTATATTGATTATTATATTACTATATTATATTATATCATATTATATGATAGTATAATTATTTACTATAGTATAGGCATTCTAGTGTTTTATCTTGGTCACGAACACAAGTGAAGGTCTATGGTGGCTACTGTTGGATAACCCCTCTGCCTCCTTTCTTGGATTCCCCGATGATAATACAGACTAATAACACACATCAAAACCACTCCAACAGCTTCCTCTCTCTCCAACACCCCTTCTCCCCTCTCAACACTCATCGGAAAGTAGATACGAGGTGCCGTTGTAAAGGTTTATCCCTCAATAACCTTCACCTGACCTTACCTGATATGACGCTGAGAAGTGTTTGTTCGATAATCTTAACCCTTACGGCGACGTCTTTTGTTTTATTTCAGCTGCATTTAGTCGGTTTTATGAAACTCAGGAAGGATATAATTATGGTAGCTAGAAGGATTTATTGAGATTGCCTTTAATCTTTTAACGGGTTGATATCCTTCCTAAGCTGAATAAGACCGTCTAATAGTTGCTAGAATATGAAAAAGACGTCGCCCGTACAGAAGGGGTTATAGTCTATTCGCTGTAAGTAGGCGAGAACTCATGAACTCTAAACCTCCTATAACTCCAAAACGACCAAAGTAATCGGGCTAATAATTCCACCATTTGGGAAGAGTCAGTCAAGGAATAGATGTAGACATTTACAGCCAATTTGCTCCAGCCCTTTTTGAGTTACAGAGGATAGAGTTCATGATTTCTCGCCTACTTACAGCGAATAGACTATAGTATTCGAGGAACTGATTTCGCAACTGAACTCGCATGCAATATTTGGAGATAATTGAATATCCATAATGGGAATTAGAGAACTTTTCTCCCATGTGATATTGTGCTTTTTATTATTATTATTATTATTATTATTATTATATATTTTTTTGTTTTTTTGCATGGAATAACACAACTTTTGGTGGCTACAATCATCTAGTCATTGTATTGCCTCTTAACTTTTGTTATCAGTACTTTTAAGGGGGGTCACATGTTTTTTTTTATCTTTGTCTCCTTTTCTCTTTTTCCCTGGCTTGTATTCATTCATTCGGCCCCATTCAGCAACTGTTCGAAGACGTTTATCCCCATCCAGGTGTCGATTTCTTCCTGGCGAGCGATGCGAGCCAGCATTGTATTGAGAAATCTGGCTTTGCCGGAGACATTTTTCTTTCGAAAAATGTACCAATTTAGCTTGCTGTCAAAACCAAAAAAATATATATATGCTCGCTACCGCTCGCCAGGAACATATTGACACCTGAATGGGGCCGAATGGATACAAGCCAAAGAGAGAGAGGGAGAGAAAGAGAAAAAAAGCGAGGTGGACTCCCTTAACCCTTAATTAGCGGCGCAGCAACATAAGTCGAGTTAAATAAAGCTGGACTATGTGGCGGCGCTCGACATAGGTCGAGTGGCAATTTCAGCACGGTAATGTGGCTGAGAGAGAGAGACAAGTGGTGGCAGGAGACTAGCGAGCGTATGACTGCTCCAGACCACCGCGGCGAACCTACCTGACACAAATCTCAGCTCCCTCCTCCCTCTCTCACTCGCTACATACTCAATTATGTACCGAAAGTACCGAATTAACCTGCTTTTTGCACTCGCGTTGCACGGTTATTGCAAGAAAAACTATCCATCATACAAGGATCGTTATGGTGTCATTCGAAAGCTCTGTTTATGCCCTTTCAGGGATAGGTACTTGTTTTACGTTCTGGTCCTTATTTAGGCATGAAAATGATCACGTAAACAGCCCTATTTTGGCTAAAAACACCCCGCTGTGCGGTACATATAAATAAACCGCATAGGCCGCTCGTAAGGTGTGAATATCTCAGTCTGATGGTGTGTTTGTACAATATCTGGAGAGTGAATTGTATGGATATATTTGATGTAAAAATGCCATCAACCAATCAGAGGGCGGGATTCCCTCAGGTATACCACACCAAAGTTGCCGACAATACTCAGCTCCGTGACATGTGTACGTCTGGGAGGCTCTCCACCAATCAGCGGCCGCCATTTTCGCTTGGCACTCTGCCTCCGTCCCCCAAAATGGCAAATTATAACTTATCTCCTGTTTGCTCGAGTATTTTCCTCCAGTAAAAAGTGGTCTGGCAGGAAGATACCATCACCATCTCCCCCAAAACCACTAGAAAACATCACTAACAAACTTTCTGGATTCTATATGGAAGAGATAAAGGAGGAGGAGAACAGCAGGATTCCAGCCGCCCGAGTGATGTCGCGCGGGCAGCTCCAGCCAATCAGCGTGCCCGCAGCACTAGTGGGCGGGTATAAAGCAAGGCGGGGAGAGATTCGAGGTGATACTCATTCCTCATACACTGCCACCACAACAATGGACTCAGACACTTCCACCATCCATTCTGGGACCGTTAAGTGGTTTAACAACAAGCAGGGCTACGGATTTATCACCTTCAATAATACACAAAGGGATATATTCGTTCACAGAATCAACATAAACAGCCCAAACCCCCGCCAATCAATTTCTTCTCTCAATGACGGTGAGAAAGTAACATTCACCACCAAAACGGGGAAGAAAGGAGAAGAGGCTACCAATGTCACCGTACCTTTGGGAGTCACTCTAAAAGACTCCAGACACACCAGGGACAAGAGGATAGACAAAGGAAGATCTGAACAAATCCAAATCATTGTCACCACCGCTGTAACACTCGCTGATGGGGACCCAAATCTCCTCAGGGAGTTGCTACCAAGACTCCTGACAGCTAATAATCTTCCCACAATCATCATCCCTCGTCTGGAGCCCAACAAGAAGACTCCACGAGTCAGCACACAGGTACCAACACCCACACCACGCCCTCAACTCCTTCTGTCCCGCCCATTAAGCAGACAGAAATCTCCTCCTGACATAATATATACTGTCAAATCAACAACAACAATCAGCAACTCCAACACCAAGCTCAAGGAAAAACTGAAGATGTCTCCACATATTAACGTCTTCGAGCAAAACCTAGAAGAGGTCGATACTCCAACAACATCAAAGGAGTTCGAGGAAGCCCTCTCACCACCACCAGCTCTCCCCACTACCAAGCCTACGCCAGCCAGACCATCTGAAGAGATTCTCAGGACCACTCCTTCCCCTCCTGTTCTGACCCCACAAGCTGTGAAGAAGAAGAATAGGAAGAAGAACCCCGTAGGATATACAACACCCAAGCACAGAAGATACAACCAGTAAGTGACTACGAAATGAGGGACCTCATCGATGACATCAAACAACTTCCATTCGAACTGGTGAAGCAAAAATACCCTTCAGCAAACATAGATATCTTATCAGACCCTAATCTAGTCAATTTCCTCGACTATAACACACCACAAATATATAGACAAATAAAATAACATCCTTATCCTCAACCTTTAAATGAATAAAAATTTACCCAAACCTAACAAAGCAAGGTGGTATGCCCGCCTACTTTTAATCTTCTACTTTCTTTCATATTTCCTCCTTTTGCCCTCTTCCTCCCCAAACCCCTTCCTTCCCCTCTTAGACCCACCTTTGGGTCAAAAAAAAAAAACAAAAAAAACAAAAACGAGGTGATACTTGGTGACGCTCTGGTCTCTCTTACAGGCCTGTAGCCCCCCCCCCCCATCTTCAGGCGGAAGAAGAAAGAAGAAAGAAGAAAGAAGAATCTTCAAGCAGCAGTAGAAGATGGACGATTTGAGGACCAGCAAAACCTAGCCCCATAGCTTCCTCCATCAGTTCTCTCTCCTCCAATCGACACCTCGATCTACGCTCG
This sequence comes from Paralithodes platypus, assembly GCA_032716605.1. Lineage (NCBI taxonomy): Eukaryota > Metazoa > Arthropoda > Malacostraca > Decapoda > Lithodidae > Paralithodes > Paralithodes platypus. The sequence continues at coordinate 37,831,945 of CM064520.1, forward strand.
CCCGGCCAATCAGCTCCCTGCATCTCACCTCATATCTCATCATCATCCTTGTCCATTCTCATTACTTTCCTATACTCTTATTTTTTTCCCAAAACCTTTCCCATTACTTTTCCTTTTCTAGATTATTAAATATTACCCACTACCGCCCATTAGAAGCCCACTTGTAGTACGACACCGAACCCTGAAGGCATTGCCATGAAGGGGGGGGGGTTTAGCCCCTGGTTATAGGAGGCAAGTGGGTAGGGTTTATACTTCAAGTTGGTTAGGGTCTGGTGACATAGGCTTGCCTACAGTCCAAGGACATAGGTAGGAGTTAGGTTTTTTCTGGGGACATCCCATAGGGGTGCCCCCTGGGTACAGTTTTAAAATTCTCCATAAAAATGTTCAATTAACTCTACCTCCCTAACTTGTTATTTTCCCCATTCACTTTCACTTTTCTTATAGTTAGCAATTAAACTTGTTTCTCCCAATGATTCAGTATGGCACTGTATGTCAAATTTAAATGCATTAACGATCCCCCTGATGACCCAGGCTCTCACATATTTAGTATCACTCAAACCCAAATAGTCAGGGTTTTCAAAATATCAATGTTATCAAAATAAGACTTGCTTCACAAAAAGATCTTGATGCATATCTCAACCCCGCCACTCTAAAGAAACTCCAATCTGCTGGTTATGAACTAGTCCTCTCCCCAGAACTTAAAGCTGCCTGTACAGTCAAAATTCTGCACCCTGACAAGAACATCTTCAACAAAGACGAAGATGAGATTGCCAGGGAAATTTCCAAGAAAAACTCCATCACTGTCTGTAAAGTATTTAAAACCCAACGTCAAGCCCTCAAAATTCGATGCGCCTCCCCTCAGGAGGCCAGTAAGTTTCTAAAAACAGGTCTCAAGGCATTTCATGTGATTTTGCCGCCTGATTTTCTGACCCCTGAGTCCTGGATCAATCTCAGGCAGTGCTATAACTGTTATGCTTACGGACATCCCACAGCCCAATGTAAGAAAACAGTAACTTGCTCTCGTTGCGCTGAGTCAGGGCACTCATTTACCACCTGCTCTTCAATCACTCTGAAATGCTCAAACTGCAATGGCCCTCACATTGCAATCAGTGCCGAATGTCCCTTCTGTCTCAATGTCTTAAGAGACACTAGAAAAAAATGCAAAGGCCACTCCAACACTCCCAACCAAACACGTCCTTTATTCTCATCCCACCCAGTCACTGCCACATCATATGCTTCAGCGACCACCTCACACATCCCTCAATCCTCCCCCCCTACCCCACCCAACATCAATCCTCCCGGCCCATTGTTCAACCGCGAAATATTCGCCCAAACTTCAGTCCTTGTTAATGTTGCACTCCACCTCACGAACCAAAAAGTCACCCCACAGTTTAACAAGCTCCTAAATGATGGCCTGACTGCCCACAACCTCCCTGCCATCATGATCCCTGAGTCTTGGTTCCAGCATAGCAAGAACTCTCACAATCCATCTCTCTCAGCCACTCCTCTTCCTATTCCACTACCCTCAACCTCTACCTCCAACTCATCCTCCACTACCCCTATTCCTCAACCCCCAGGCGCCAACGAAATCCCTGAAATGTCAATCCCTCTCACCACTGAAAATGAACCTTAAGATCCCCCTACCCAAACCCCCCCCCTCACAAATGTCACTGACCCAACTCTCAATGCATCTGACCCTGACCTTCCTCACCTTACTACCCCAACATCCTTCATGCCTCCCCCACCCCCTCCTACACCAAAAACGCCCACCATTCCTCCCCAATCTCCTCTAAAACGAAAACCCACCAGTCCAGCTGAGTTACCCTCCCCTGAATTAAACCGTTCTCGGTCAAAGTCACGTAAAGTCGAAACCCCAAGAAAAAACACCAACTCTACCTCCAAATCTCTATCTTTTGGAGGAGGCCGCTCCTCATCCTCTCCCTCTCCAGCCCGGGCCCCACCATCCCCCCACTCCCCTACATATAGCTCACTTCACGATACCCCATCATGTTACGAGTCATCCAATTCAACATAAGACACTACTACACTAACAGACACCTACTCACACAATTAATTTTTAGATAATGACCCGGACATAATACTAATTAACAGCACCTGTACGTACAACACACATAAAATTAGATTCTTTGGTTACACAACACGACAGACCGACGGCTATGCCAACGATGGAGTTGCAATCATGATAAAAAAGCACCATTCAACACGAATTCATCACAGACTGGACATACAAACATTTCCTTGCAATTAAAACACACACAACACTTGGCCCCCTCATAGTTGCCACCACATATGTCAGACATATGGGGTTAGTAACTGAGGGGAGTATAAAATAAAGTTATTCATTTACAAACGCAGTCAATCGCGGGTTTGATGCGAGATATTTGTCTAGGCGGAGTTAAATGAATCAACAGTGCTGCAGTCTATAACGTCTCGGGGAAGCCCATTCCACATGTTGACAACTCGATTGAAGAAGAAATTCTTAGATTCGTGTGAGTTAAAAGATTTACCAATAATTTTGCAACCGTTTCCCCGCGTGTAATTAGATTGGTCGATAGTGAAGTACTACTACAGTTCATATTGTCGATGCCTTTGATGATTTTTGAACACTTGAATTAAGTCACCTCTTAATCTGCGCTGGGTTAAAGGAAATAGATTTAATTCTCTAAGACGCTCTTCGTATGGTTTGTTCTTTAGGCTAGGTATCATTTTGGTAACTCTACGTTGAACTCGTTCTAGCTTGTTTATGTCTTTTTGGTAATAAGGGCACCAGCATTGAACGCAGTATTCCAGAAGAGGGCGGACTAAGGAATTGTAAAGGGTTAGGATAACGTCTTTGGATTTATGCTCAAATGACCTGCCTATAAAGCCAGTGAGGGGAGGATGTGGTCAAGGAGAAGAGAGAGAGGGAGGAACGAGCACTGGATAGGAAGAAGACTAAATAAGTGAGAGATTGCGTAGCAGCCATGGTTGGGATAGAACGGGATGACCATAGGAAAAGTTGGAGAGAGAGAGCGTCAGAGGAAGCTCGATCCTGCTTAAACTTGGGAAGAGCGTCGGGGGAGTGATGAGAATGTCCGTGGCGCCAAGGCAGGCCCCACGAGAGATGTTGTTCCTCAGATGGTGGCGCCAGATGTCACCAGGGGCGCGGCTTAGGCTCATGTGAATGAGCCACAGACGCTCAGAAATTTGCCTTTTCATGAGTAGACACTACTCCCCATAAAATTAATCATAACTCCCGCAAAGCTCGCGGAGAGTCTGGGTGCTGCAGTGAATGGCAACAAGGCATATTGCTAGCCAGCATCAGGTGAAAACTCGGGAAGGACATCTTTGAATGAGGTCTGGGGCGTAAGTCGGGTTAATTAGTGGGGAGACTGATGATAGAGGGGGTCAACAATAAGTAGCGTGATATGGCCTCCTGGAGGTACGGGGATGAAATTTTGTTGTACACTTGATTCTGCCGCTTCAAATCTTAATTACAGGTACTGAGTCAACCAGGCGTGCGTCGGGAGATTGGAGAACCCACAGCAAGAATCCTGGCCCTCAAGAAGCTACACCCAAGGATCCCCACATCAAGTCTCAGGATTCGATCCGCGGTCCGCGTCCTAGAGTTAAGTCGCATTTTTTTTCTTCTAACACTGTTCAAATACTCTCACAAATTTCCTATTTGGGCCGTGTCTTTTAACATCTCCTTTGCATAACAATAGCTTAACTTGTGTTTTCATTGTAAATGAGTGGGCTTGCCACTAGCTTTTAACTGTAAGTAAGGGGGTAAATTACCACCAGAATTATGTCGCTGGCCGTGAATGAGACCTCAGGAGTTTTCCTCTTTCAGTGGAAATTTTAACGTAAATATAGAGGGGTTTTTCTACTCAAGGGTGATCATTTAATGCACCAGCGACAGGTTAGACTCATACTACAGTATGGCAGACACTTTGAATGACACCTGAGTGATTTTAGAAGAGCAAAATCAATGTTAATAGGGGGGAATGGCACGGGACCGTGACTGAGATTATTTACTTACAGGTAGATAGGCATATTAATCCAGAGCGGGAAAATTCGGAGGCGTGAAAACAGGAGAGAGAGAAAGAAGGAGAGAGAGAGAGGTAGGGCCTGTGTACCGCTAGGCGCTACGCGTACATGTGTGTGTGCATTCATGTTTGGAGGCGTGGTCAAGGAGTGTCCAGCCCTCCCATAGGACATCCTATTGGACCCCTTTTCAAAATGTTTTTTGGGGAGGGGAAACGAGGGTATAAGGGGCCAGATGATTCCAAGCTCCTTCTCTCCCCCTGCCCGACCCCAAGGTAGGGCTGCGAGGACACCTCGTGTCCTAAATTCTACCATAATCAGGTGAGTCCAATTCAGTTAGACAAGTGTCAACGTATGTCTGAAACTCAGCATGATGGGGGGTGGTGTGCTTGTGTGCGTCGGCCAGTCACCAAGACTGAGTCAGTCCGCACACATGGCCAAGGATAACGCTAGGAGATGTTTGCATAGGCCTAGGCCAAGGGTTGACAGAATTCTCCTGATGCGACATTCGACCAAATTAGCAATGCTATGGCCGGGAATGGTAGGTGCAAGTGCGACCCCGGAGAGGGCGTGCTACTGCTAGAGGGATGCTCAGGGCCGACAGGGTTCCCCTGATGCGATATCCCACTGATTAGCGATGCACGTGACCAGTGGTGAGTGTGGGGTGTGTGTGTGTGTGTGTTGGTCAGTGACACCGTAGCATCTTGACCCCACAGAGGGTGATGCTACCGCTAGAGAATTGTCGGCTTGACTCCCTAGGGCTTGACGTACTGCCCTTTTGCGACTCTTATATGCGACTCTCATAAGTCTAGTGAGTCAAGTGGCTGATAGAGGGTGTGTGGTCAGTGACGCCGTAGCCATCTTGACCCCACAGAGGGTAATACTACCGCCAGGTGCCAGGAGATGTTGCACTCGCTTAAGGCTTGACATACTGCTTGTATGTGATTCTTTAATTTTGCGACTCTCATAGATTAGTGAGTCACGTGACTGAGGTGAGGAGGTGGGATTGGAGAGAGAGAGAAGACGAGTGTGATTGATGGGTGTGATAATATATTGTGTCTTATTCAGTCATGCGGTCATTTACTGGGCTAGACGTTATCAGTATCACAGTAGAGCAAAGGGTTGGTTGATGTGAGATTTCGTATGACTAGCAGTAAATAGTATAGTGACCAAAATGGGGAGAACAATTGATTCAGATAGAGATATAAAGTGCCTCCAAAGGGATCTAGATACCTTACACGAATGGTCAGTAAATTGGCAGATGAAGTTTAACATTGACAAATGCAAGGTATTAAAGATAGGGAAGATGCATACAAATGTTAAATATAAACTAGCTAATGTGGAATTAGAAAACTCGAATTGTGAGAAAGATCTAGATGGGTTTGTTAGCAATGATTTGAAGCCTAGACAACAGTGTATAAGCGTTCGAAACAAGGCAAACAGGATTCTCGGGTTCATCTCAAGGAGTGTGAGTAACAGAACTGCTGATGTTATCATAAAACTTTACTTGTCATTAGTGAGACCCCATATGGATTATGCTGTTCAATTTTGGTGTCCTTATTACAGAATGGACATAGATTCATTGGAGATAGTACAACGTAGAATGACAAAAATGATCCATAATATTAGAAATCTTCCGTATAAAGAAAGGTTGAAGAAATTAGGCTTACATTCGTTAGAAAGACGCAGAGTTAGAGGGATATGATAGAGGTGTTCAAGTGGGTTAGTGGGATTAACAAAGGGGACATGACAAATGTACTAAAGCTCAGTGATAGTGAAAGAACTCGTACCAATGGTTTCAAATTAGATAAATTTCGTTTCAGAAAAGATATAGGCAATATTGGTTTGGTAACAGAGTTGTAGATGGGTGGAATGGACTACCAAGTGCTATAGTGGGATTAAAAACGATAGGGAGCTTTAAGATAAAATTGGATAAGCATATGGACGAGAAGGGTTGGGTGTGAAGGGGGATCAGCAGGGTTGGGCCAATCAGCGCTCTGCAGACCCCCGTAATCCTGCGTTAATCTCTAACCGTTTTGGTAAGATGATCCTCAGGGTATTAGAGTGTTGAGCCTATAATTGGGCTTTGTAATTGGGGTTGTGTGGGACAGAGATCTGCCTTGCTTAGGCCAATCGGCTTTCTGCAGACTCCCATTTTCTTATGTTCTTATGTGATTTGGGGTAATCTTAGGGGTAGATATAATACTGGGTAGTTATATTTAGGTAAGTGGGTTAGATAAGTGGGTTAGATTGAGTGGCTGAGTGTGTGAATGAAATTGTTCTTTAATTAATGAAATTTCAGTGTCGCTATTCAATAGAACCAATTTTAGTAGGAATGTTTGTTTCTTTAATTCTTGCTATAAGACAACATTTTGGGGGTGAAAAATACGTATATACAATTATTACAATACATCTATTATTAATTATATATCATCCGGGTACTCTAATATCCCGTAAGCTGGGAATCTGTAAATCTTCTTTTCAATATACAGTATAATACTGCACCGAGTCAGTATATAAATAATGTGTGGCAAGTTCTTTGACTGTAGTTTGTCTTAATTTCACGAGGAATATTTTACTATTTTGATCTCTGATTATCGACTTAACCCTTTGGTGGGCAAACAACTCACCGATCCGAATGTGGTAAGGGTCAGTATTGTTTGGCCGCTTCGGGGTTATATACGACCCTGTTTTATTTAGAGCCGTACTACTCACACCTCCGTCACGTGTGTGCACGGTGTGGTATGATTTTTTTACAATAAACTTTATTTAACCAGAAAACTCATTTCGTTCCCACCTTGACTCCTCTTTGTAGTGTGGATGATGACGACAACGTAGAAGAATCCAGGAAAAGTTTCTGGGCAATATTGGCGGAAGCGTTACTGTCTCTGTCTAGTCATTCTTATTTCTAAACACCGCTTTGTGTCAGACACGCACACACAGTCATTGCAGTTCCCCGAATCCATACCACTCACTGCTTGACTCACACACTTCCTCTGACTCATACCTTATTCTTTGTCTTTTGGTCAAGTCAGTCTTATTTCTTAGCTAGCCTAGTTTTAGGGGATCTAAACACCGCTTTGTGTCACACACACACACAGTCATTGTAGTTCCCCGAGTCCGTCGGAGATACACTGGCGGCGGCGGCAGTAGCTCCGGTGTCGTCGCCTACTCCACTCGTCCATTTTTCTCTTTCTTCTTTTTCGAGTAGATCCCATATTACGGAATTGCACAGTTGAGAGGCCTTTACGGCCATCCGAGAGACGGCCAGACATCGCTTGCTTTTCGATTAGGGGACCCGAACCGTCGGGGTCGAAGAGAATCTTGCCCATGGAACATTTTACGTTCTTGTATTTTTTGTTGACAGTGGAGGTGCCGGTACCATCTCTTTTTATGGCCGAATCGAGGGGCCGAATGTGGGCATTATGTCCCTTAATATATAAAATTAATACAAAATGTATCTATATAGAAAGTTACATAAACAGGGTAAATCTAGTAAAAAAACACAAGTTGGTTAGTCAATGTATTATGAAGTATTCAAATTCCAACCCTACCATAAATATCCCTGTAAGGCCATTTACCCGAATAAGTTACATAAACAGGGTCATTGGTCAAACTATTGAGAAGCATTCCGCTAAAGGGTTTAAAGCGTTCAAATTCCAACCCTACCTCAAATATCCCCGTAAGGTAATTTGCCCGCTAAATGGTTAATCCACACTATCAACATATAGGCTTAATTTCCTTTACAACTGACAAGTGTTGCAGAACACCTATTAGTCACCCAGACTTGTTTATTACACTATATACTGTATACTGTATATAAAATACTTGTCAGTGTTTGTCTGTATGTCTCTTCTAGTCACAGTGAAGATTTTAAAGGTAGAGAATTAACATTATGCGTGGGTATTGTGAAGGGCCTGATGAAAGTCGTTAATTATATTTGTATTACATATGATTAATTAATTTCTTCACCTACAGTGGCGCCTTTGATCTCTCATGGACCCAAGTTTTAAGCTCTCAAATTTGAAAACTGGTTATACTGTGTGTAAACAATTGCCAAAAGACCACTGAGGAGCAGCATTCTGATACACGACGCATAAACACGCAGTATGATTCCTGTTTTCATCTTCTAATTCACATTTTTGCTGCCGCCCTCTAGATCAACTTATTTCATGAATGTGATCATATCTAGAATCATAGAGTATTAACTCCTTCTGTACCGGCGACATCCTTTTAACTGTATTCTGGCTACTATTAAACGATTGTATTCAGTCTAAAAAAAAAGGCCTCCAGCAATTAACAGACTTCGAACTATCACACTTAACCTCTTTTACTACCACAGATCCTTCTTAATTATGTGAGAAATAGGCCCTTAAGCTGCAAAAATTCGTCTAAATATTACTTGAATCGAATTAACAAGACCTCATCGGTAAAGTAGGTGTCAATGATACGTTTTCGAAAATAAATGATATAGCCATAATTATAGTGATGTATTACTTATTTATTCAAGTTATTAATTATTGATCCCATCATTAAACTGCTGTGTGTGTGTAGGTGGGTGGGTGCTCAAGTGGATGATGTATGCAGGCAGGGGCCTATGGAGGGAGTGAAATCCTGTAATTTATTAGTGGTTTTGATATGACCATAGTGCTTCTCACCCTTGATAATCAAAGACAGATCATATATCTGAAGAAATTCTCTTCTCACTATCTGAGGATGGCTTGTCAGAGCAGGTACTAGCATTCAGATAAGAATAAAACTTAAGTATTCTTCCTTTTAATCCCCACAGTTCCTTCCTAAGCTGTATAAAATTGTATAATGGTGGCCAGAATATGCTCTCTTAATATATATAATAATAATAATCTATCTATCTATCTATCTATATGCTCAGGCCCAATCCCCATTTTGGGGGTAGCCGACTCAAGACAGAGCAAGAACAGGGAAAACACAAAAACAACATAAAACAACAAATAAACACAGATAAAAAGCACAAACTCACACACAAACTCTATAATAACTATAATAATATAATATATCAGAATAATAATATCATAATATATAATGAAATACTCAGTGTACATTTAAAATAAGGCTATATGCTGGCACACTGTGTGACATATTAGTTTCAGTGGGCCCCCAGACACTGGTGGGCCCTAGGCCAATGGCTTACTTGGCCTATTGGGAAATCCGAGCCCTGTATACAGGTGTGTGTGTGTGGTGTTCCAGACCAGGTGACCAAGGTTATCACTCACTCATCACTCATATCCTGTTTACCCAGTTACAACGACACGGGGTCCTGGCTCTCATATTTGTTTGTTGGTTGGTTTGTTTTTCTGTCCCCCCCCCCCCCCCCCCTTCTCCCTCATGTTTAGCCAAATTAGTTTCAGATTATAAGATGTTCGGTCCATTAGTTTGACGATTTTAAGACCTCTCACCCCATTTCTTTGTCAATATTAAGACCTTTCGTGCCCATTTAGGTGTCGCATTTTTCCTGGCGATAGGGAATCTGTAATGTAGGAAAAACCGGCCGGGACACGTAAAATGTATAAATGCATCTAGAAGAGGGCTCTTGAGGATGTTTTTTTTAAACTTGATGGAGGTCTAGGGGACGAAACTATAATCATAATAAATAGATAAATCAACCTATAAATAAACCCTTCCCCCTTAACAATGTGTTTTTTTTTTGTTCATCGATCATACTATTTTATCGTCCATTCCAATATTATATACGATAGTATATTGATTATTATATTACTATATTATATTATATCATATTATATGATAGTATATTATTTACTATAGTATAGGCATTCTAGTGTTTTATCTTGGTCACGAACACAAGTGGAAGGTCTATGGTGGCTACTGTTGGATAACCCCTCTGCCTCCTTTCTTGGATTCCCCGATGATAATACAGACTAATAACACACATCAAAACCACTCCAACAGCTTTCTCTCTCTCCAACACCCATTCTCCCCTCTCAACACCCTTCGGAAAGTAAATACGAGGTGCCGTTGTAAAGGTTATCCCTCAATAACCTTCACCTGACCTTACCTGATATGACGCTGAGAAGTGTTTGTTCGATAATCTTAACGCTTACAGTACCGGCGACGTCTTTTGTTTTTATTTCCGCTGTATTTAGACGATTTTATGAAGCTTAGGAAGGATATAATTATGGTAGCTATAAGGATTCATTGAGATGGTATATAATCTCTTAACGGGTAGACATCCATCCTAATCTGAATTAAACCGTCTAATAGTTGCCAGAATATAATGAAAAAGACGTCGCCCGTACAGAAGGGGTTATAGTCTATTCGCTGTAAGTAGGCGAGAACTCATGAACTCTAACCTCTGTAACTCAAAAACGACCAAAGTAATCGAGCTAATATTTCTACCATTTGGGAAGAGTCAGTCAAGGAATAGATGTAGACATTTACAGCCAATTTGCTCCAGCCCTTTTTGAGTTACAGAGGATAGAGTTCATGATTTCTCGCCTACTTACAGCGAATAGACTATAGTATTCGAGGAACTGATTTCGCAACTGAACTCGCATGCAATATTTGGAGATAATTGAATATCCATAATGGGAATTAGAGAACTTTTCTCCCATGTAATATTGTGCTTTTTTATTATTATTATTATTATTATTATTATTATTATATTTTTTTGTTTTTTTGCATGGAATAACACAACTTTTGGTGACTACAATCATCTAGTCATTGTATTGCCTCTTAACTTTTGTTATCAGTACTTTTAAGGTGGGTCACATATTTTTTTTTATCTCTCTCTCCTTTTCTCTCTTTCCCTGGCTTGTATTCATTCGGCCCCATTCAGCAACTGTTTTAAGACGTTTATCCCCATCCAGGTGTCGATTTCTTCCTGGCGAGCGATAGCGAGCCAGCATTGTATTGAGAAATCTGGCTTTGCCGGAGAAATTTTTCTTTCGAAAAATGTACCAATTTAGCTTGCTGTCAAAACCAAAAATATATATATATGCCGCCTCGCTACCGCTCGCCAGGAACATATTGACACCTGAATGGGGCCGAATGGATACAAGCCAAAGAGAGAGAGAGAGAGAAAGAGAAAAAATAGCAAGGTGGGCTCCCTTAACCCTTAATTAGCGGCGAGCAACATAAGTCGAGTTAAATAAAGCTGGACTATGTGGCGGCGCTCGACATAGGTCGAGTGGCAATTTCAGCACGTAATGTGGCTGAGAGAGAGAGACAAGTGGTGGCAGGAGACTAGCGAGCGTATGACTGCTCCAGACCACCGCGGCGAACCTACTGACACAAATCTCAGCTCCCTCCTCCCTCTCTCACTCGCTACATACTCAATTATGTACCGAAAGTACCGAATTACCTGCTTTTTGCACTCGCGTTGCACGGTTATTGCAAGAAAACTATCCATCATACAAGGATCGTTATGGTGTCATTCGAAAGCTCTGTTTATGCCCTTTCAGGGATAGGTACTTGTTTTACGTTCTGGGTCTTATTTAGGCATGAAAATGATCACGTAAACAGCCCTATTTTGGCTAAAAACACCCCGCTGTGCGGTACATATAAATAAACCGCATAGGCCGCTCGTAAGGTGTTAATATCTCAGTCTGTATGTGTGTTTGTACAATATCTGGAGAGTGAATTGTATGGATATATTTGATGTAAAAATGCCATCAACCAATCAGAGGGCGGGATTCCCTCAGCTATACCACACCAAAGTTGCCGACAATACTCAGCTCCGTGACATGTGTACGTCTGGGAGGCTCTCCACCAATCAGCGGCCGCCATTTTCGCTTGGCACTCTGCCTCCGTCCCCCAAAATGGCAAATTATAACTTATCTCCTGTTTGCTCGAGTATTTTCCTCCAGTAAAAAGTGGTCTGGCAGGAAGATACCATCACCATCTCCCCCAAAACCACTAGAAAACATCACTAACAAACTTTCTGGATTCTATATGGAAGAGATAAAGGAGGAGGAGAACAGCAGGATTCCAGCCGCCCGAGTGATGTCGCGCGGGCAGCTCCAGCCAATCAGCGTGCCCGCAGCACTAGTGGGCGGGTATAAAAGCAAGGCGGGAGAGATTCGAGGTGATACTCATTCCTCATACACTGCCACCACACAACAATGGACTCAGACACTTCCACCATCCATTCTGGGACCGTTAAGTGGTTTAACAACAAGCAGGGCTACGGATTTATCACCTTCAATAATACACAAAGGGATATATTCGTTCACAGAATCAACATAAACAGCCCAAACCCCCGCCAATCAATTTCTTCTCTCAATGACGGTGAGAAAGTAACATTCACCACCAAAACGGGGAAGAAAGGAGAAGAGGCTACCAATGTCACCGTACCTTTGGGAGTCACTCTAAAAGACTCCAGACACACCAGGGACAAGAGGATAGACAAAGGAAGATCTGAACAAATCCAAATCATTGTCACCACCGCTGTAACACTCGCTGATGGGGACCCAAATCTCCTCAGGGAGTGCTACCAAGACTCCTGACAGCTAATAATCTTCCCACAATCATCATCCCTCGTCTGGAGCCCAACAAGAAGACTCCACGAGTCAGCACACAGGTACCAACACCCACACCACGCCCTCAACTCCTTCTGTCCCACCCATTAAGCAGACAGAAATCTCCTCCTGACATAATATACTGTCAAATCAACAACAACAATCAGCAACTCCAACACCAAGCTCAAGGAAAAACTGAAGATGTCTCCACATATTAACGTCTTCGAGCAAAACCTAGAAGAGGTCGATACTCCAACAACATCAAAGGAGTTCGAGGAAGCCCTCTCACCACCACCAGCTCTCCCCACTACCAAGCCTACGCCAGCCAGACCATCTGAAGAGATTCTCAGGACCACTCCTTCCCCTCCTGTTCTGACCCCACAAGCTGTGAAGAAGAAGAATAGGAAGAAGAACCCCGTAGGAGATACAACACCCAAGTCACAGAAGATACAACCAGTAAGTGACTACGAAATGAGGGACCTCATCGATGACATCAAACAACTTCCATTCGAACTGGTGAAGCAAAAATACCCTTCAGCAAACATAGATATCTTATCAGACCCTAATCTAGTCAATTTCCTCGACTATAACACACCACAAATATATAGACAAATAAAATAACATCCTTATCCTCAACCTTTAAATGAATAAAAATTTACCCAAACCTAACAAAGCAAGGTGGTATGCCCGCCTACTTTTAATCTTCTACTTTCTTTCATATTTCCTCCTTTTGCCCTCTTCCTCCCCAAACCCCTTCCTTCCCCTCTTAGACCCACCTTTGGGTCAAAAAAAAAAAACAAAAAAAACAAAAACGAGGTGATACTTGGTGACGCTCTGGTCTCTCTTACAGGCCTGTAGCCCCCCCCCCCCATCTTCAGGCGGAAGAAGAAAGAAGAAAGAAGAAAGAAGAAAGAAGAATCTTCAAGCAGCAGTAGAAGATGGACGATTTGAGGACCAGCAAAACCTAGCCCCATAGCTTCCTCCATCAGTTCTCTCTCCTCCAATCGACACCTCGATCTACGCTCGCCCGGCCAATCAGCTCCCTGCATCTCACCTCATATCTCATCATCATCCTTGTCCATTCTCATTACTTTCCTATACTCTTATTTTTTTCCCAAAACCTTTCCCATTACTTTTCCTTTTCTAGATTATTAAATATTACCCACTACCGCCCATTAGAAGCCCACTTGTAGTACGACACCGAACCCTGAAGGCATTGCCATGAAGGGGGGGGGGTTTAGCCCCTGGTTATAGGAGGCAAGTGGGTAGGGTTTATACTTCAAGTTGGTTAGGGTCTGGTGACATAGGCTTGCCTACAGTCCAAGGACATAGGTAGGAGTTAGGTTTTTTCTGGGGACATCCCATAGGGGTGCCCCCTGGGTACAGTTTTAAAATTCTCCATAAAAATGTTCAATTAACTCTACCTCCCTAACTTGTTATTTTCCCCATTCACTTTCACTTTTCTTATAGTTAGCAATTAAACTTGTTTCTCCCAATGATTCAGTATGGCACTGTATGTCAAATTTAAATGCATTAACGATCCCCCTGATGACCCAGGCTCTCACATATTTAGTATCACTCAAACCCAAATAGTCAGGGTTTTCAAAAATATCAATGTTATCAAAATAAGACTTGCTTCACAAAAAGATCTTGATGCATATCTCAACCCCGCCACTCTAAAGAAACTCCAATCTGCTGGTTATGAACTAGTCCTCTCCCCAGAACTTAAAGCTGCCTGTACAGTCAAAATTCTGCACCCTGACAAGAACATCTTCAACAAAGACGAAGATGAGATTGCCAGGGAAATTTCCAAGAAAAACTCCATCACTGTCTGTAAAGTATTTAAAACCCAACGTCAAGCCCTCAAAATTCGATGCGCCTCCCCTCAGGAGGCCAGTAAGTTTCTAAAAACAGGTCTCAAGGCATTTCATGTGATTTTGCCGCCTGATTTTCTGACCCCTGAGTCCTGGATCAATCTCAGGCAGTGCTATAACTGTTATGCTTACGGACATCCCACAGCCCAATGTAAGAAAACAGTAACTTGCTCTCGTTGCGCTGAGTCAGGGCACTCATTTACCACCTGCTCTTCAATCACTCTGAAATGCTCAAACTGCAATGGCCCTCACATTGCAATCAGTGCCGAATGTCCCTTCTGTCTCAATGTCTTAAAGACACTAGAAAAAATGCAAAGGCCACTCCAACACTCCCAACCAAACACGTCCTTTATTCTCATCCCACCCAGTCACTGCCACATCATATGCTTCAGCGACCACCTCACACATCCCTCAATCCTCCCCCCCTACCCCACCCAACATCAATCCTCCCGGCCCATTGTTCAACCGCGAAATATTCGCCCAAACTTCAGTCCTTGTTAATGTTGCACTCCACCTCACGAACCAAAAAGTCACCCCACAGTTTAACAAGCTCCTAAATGATGGCCTGACTGCCCACAACCTCCCTGCCATCATGATCCCTGAGTCTTGGTTCCAGCATAGCAAGAACTCTCACAATCCATCTCTCTCAGCCACTCCTCTTCCTATTCCACTACCCTCAACCTCTACCTCCAACTCATCCTCCACTACCCCTATTCCTCAACCCCCAGGCGCCAACGAAATCCCTGAAATGTCAATCCCTCTCACCACTGAAAATGAACCTTAAGATCCCCCTACCCACACCCCCCCCTCACAAATGTCACTGACCCAACTCTCAATGCATCTGACCCTGACCTTCCTCACCTTACTACCCCAACATCCTTCATGCCTCCCCCACCCCCTCCTACACCAAAAACGCCCACCATTCCTCCCCAATCTCCTCTAAAACGAAAACCCACCAGTCCAGCTGAGTTACCCTCCCCTGAATTAAACCGTTCTCGGTCAAAGTCACGTAAAGTCGAAACCCCAAGAAAAAACACCAACTCTACCTCCAAATCTCTATCTTTGGCCGGAGGCCGCTCCTCATCCTCTCCCTCTCCAGCCCGGGCCCCACCATCCCCCCACTCCCCTACATAAAGCTCACTTCACGATACCCCATCATGTTACGAGTCATCCAATTCAACATAAGACACTACTACACTAACAGACACCTACTCACACAATTAATTTTAGATAATGACCCGGACATAATACTAATTAACAGCACCTGTACGTACAACACACATAAAATTAGATTCTTTGGTTACACAACACGACAGACCGACGGCTATGCCAACGATGGAGTTGCAATCATGATAAAAAGCACCATTCAACACGAATTCATCACAGACTGGACATACAAACATTTCCTTGCAATTAAAACACACACAACACTTGGCCCCCTCATAGTTGCCACCACATATGTCAGACCCAATACCTACATCCCTTACACAGACTTAACCCTTAATTAGCGGCTCACCACATAAGTCGAGTTAAATAAAGCTGGACTATGTGGCGGCGCTCGACATAGGTCGAGTGGCAATTTCAGCACGTAATGTTGCTGAGAGAGAGAGACAAGTGGTGGCAGGAGAGTAGCGAGCGTATGACTGCTCCAGACCACCGCGGCGAACATACTGACACGAATCCCAGCTCCCTCCTCCCTCTCTCACTCGCTATATAAGGAATTGTATCGGGAAAGTGGCTAATTACCTGCTTTTTGCACTCGCGTTGCACGGTTATTGCAAGAAAACTAGCCATCATAAAAGGATCGTTATGGTGTCATTCGAAAGCTCTGTTTATGCCCTTTCAGGGATAGGTACTTGTTTTACGTTCTGGGTCTTATTTAGGCATGAAAATGATCACGTAAACAGCCCTATTTTGGCTAAAAACACCCCGCTGGGCGGTACATATAAATAAACCGCATAGGCCGCTCGTAAGGTGTTAAATACCTTATTCAATAACAATGCACCTACACTTATACTTGCAAACTTTAACGCTAGACACCAAGCTTTCCAACATAATACCATTAATCAACATGGAATTCAACTGTTAGCACTACACAACCACAAAAGATTAACTTTTCAAGGCCCAGACTTCAACACAGTTTTCACACCAAACGGTAATGGTAAACCTGACTTAATTTTTTCAAACCAAGCTTTTAATATATTCCATCATGATATTTCCCCAGGGCCACTTTCAGGATCAGATCACATCCCAGTTTTCATGTCAATTTCTTCAAACCCAATTCAAGTCCCATGTCAATCTCATTTTAACTACTCACAAGCAAACTGGGAAGAATTCAAAAACATTTTATCAGAAGACAACTACATACACGACTATGAGGGACAACACTACACACACATAGACCAACAAATTGAGAACCTACAGAACAAAATCATAAATGCAGCCAACACAACCATCCCAAAAACTACATACAAAATCAAACACACTTTCAGACCCTCCATCAGAACACAACGACTCCTAGTGTGCTATCGTCGTCGATTCGAACAGAACAAACACAACCACATACCAGGCCGAGTACGTTACGACCTCTCCAACCTCAAAACTCACATCCTTAACAGCCTGCAATCTGATCATGACGCTCACTGGACTCACCTAGTACACTCAGCAGAACAAAACAGAAAAACTAAGCCCTGGGAATTCTGGCAACACATAAAACGTTTAAAAGGTAATACCACTCCCAGAACATCCTCCCTCACTGTTAATGGCAACAAAATTACTGATCCTATCACAGATACATTTAAACAGACATGGCAACAAGTATACCACCCACACCCCATTGAAAGGCCTGCCGAACAACACATCCACAATATAGAACAACATCTCACTACCATCCCTGACAACATCTCCCATGACACACACATTAACCTAAACACACTTGACCCTCAAAACATACTCACTGCTCCCATTGTGCCAGACGAAGTCAAGTTCATCCTGTCTAAAACACGGAGAAAGGCGCCTGGTGCCACGGGTATTAATCACCACCTTGTAAAGCACCTACCTAACACTTTCATAACAGCACTCACTCGCCTCTACAACGCCATCCTGGCATCAGGCTACTTTCCCGTCTGCTTCAAGACAGCGACCATTATCCTCATTCCCAAGAAAAACCAAGACAAGACTAATCCACTAAACTACAGACCCATTAGTCTACTTGAGACTCTTGGGAAGACTCTAGAACGTATCATAAACCACCGACTCAGACTATTTCTCGAAGACGAAGGACTCCTCACGAACATGCAATTTGGTTTTAGACAACACAGATCGACACAAGAAGCACTAAACATTATCACAAACTACCTTCACATAAACAAACAGTCCAGACGAAAAAACAAGACAGCCTTAATTACAAAGAACATAAAACGAGCTTTTGACACAGTGTGGCACGAAGGCTTGAAGTACAAAATCTGCGAAAATTTCAACTTCCCATTAATTACTCAGAAACTTCTTTGCAACTTTTTGGATAATAGAACAGCCAAAATTAAGTTTTCTAACCTTTATTCAGATTCATTTGCACTAAACGCAGGCGTACCTCAGGGCTCAGTGCTCGCTCCTACCCTCTACATCCTATACACAAATGACTTTCCCAACCCCACTCACAATGACTCTCTCACAGTAATGTACGCAGACGACGTGATGCAAATAATAAGAGCAGATACAATAGACGCATTGACAAACAGAGCTCAAAGAGAACTTGACAAAGTAGCACAATGGGAGCAAATATGGCGGATTCAGGCTCATCCTCAAAAATCACACGTCACATACTTTGCCAAAGGACATCCCCGCCCAAGACCCTTATTCCAGAACTCCCGAGCACCTGTCCCTAACCGCACACAAACAAATGTCTCTCCCACTAACAAAGTACTCGGCCTCACATTCGACAAAAACATCCGATTTCACAAACAAGCACAAACTTCCATTGCCATCGTATCTAAATCCCTATAAACCATCTATCGATTCAGAAATGCCTCAATAAAAACCAAGCTTCACTTATACAAAGCACTTATAAGACCTCTTTTGTGCTACGTCCCACTCAGCATTTCACTTTCGGCCCCTACCAACCAACTAGAATATCAAAGAATACAAAATAAAGCACTGAGGTGGATGTTCGGGACTCAGTGGTATGAGTTCCAGACGGCACAACATCTTCACAATCTAGCCCACATCCCCCCTCTAAATACTTATTGGCAGCAATAAGCAGAAAAACAAATTATAAAACTTGAGACCTTTCATGATAACTTCATCCAAATTTTCAACAGAATTTTATATCCCCCCCGCCCCTTGTCAAACCTCCTTCACCCCAACAACAGAGAGGCACCCATTCCAAAATTCACTTAAAATCAGGATTGGTAGAGGAGGTGGGTCATGCCGGCTCGTCCACAGTCCAACCTCCCTACCACTCTTGACCTAGATTCCTAGCTTCACTTCCCATTAAAATGTATAACTTCACAGACAAAGTACAAAACAACAACCTTTAAACGTAACTTCTATATTAATAACAGTACAGCCTTCTTACAGGTTCTGCCACTGACAGACTTCCCCAGCAGTACCCCTTTTGACTCAATGCCACCCAAAATTACCTCCCCCTTTTATACCATTTTCGAATTACTACCACCCAAAAATACAACCCCAAAACATGCAAGCACTTTCGATTTTATACAACCCAAAATTAACTTGCTCCCCATCCCTTGCCCCCTTCTTGGCAAGCCATCCTGAATCTCATTAAAGTAACTTCTCCAACTAAATCAACTCAACCCCAGCTCAATTATTCAACTCACACAAGTTGGGTCAAGCCCCGACACCCTATTTCTCCCACTATTATCACTGTCTCTCCTACTTAACCAATAAAAACTTCCCTTCTTTCACCCTCACCCACCTTTTCTATATTCATTCATTCATTCCTCGAGGGACCCCCCCCCCCCCACACACACACACACACACGCGAGGAGTACTTGGTGACGCTCTGGTCTCTCCCAACAGGCCTGTAGCCCTCATCTTCAAGCGGCAGAAGAAAGAAGAAAGAAGAATCTTCAAGCGGCAGAAGAAAGAAGATAGAAGATGACGTCTTGAGGACCAGCCAAAGCCTAGCCTCCTAGCTTCCTCCATCGGTTGTCTCCTCCAATCAACACCTCGAGCTGCGCTCTCCCGGCCAATCAGCTCCCTGCATCTCGCCTCATACTTCATCATCATCCCTCTCCATTGTCACTACTTTCCTATATTCTTATCTTTCCCCAATTTCTTTCCAGCCTTTTTTTTTTTTGTTTTCCAAAATGTATTAAATGTATACGCTCCCGCTCAGTAGAAACCCACTTGTAGTACGACGCCGAACCCTGAGGGCATTGCCACGAGGGGGGGGGGGGGGGAGTGATTCGCCCCTAGTTATAGGAGGCAAGTGGGTAGGGTTTTTGCTCCAAGTAGGTTTAGCATAGGTAGGAATTAGGGTTTTTTCTGGGGACGCTCCGTAGGGGTGCTCCCTGGGTACAGATTAGCTTTATAATTTCAATTATCTCCCTCCCCCATCTCCCCATTTTCAAAATGTAATCCTTTAAAATTAGCTCTCTTAATTTTTCAGTATGACACTTTATGTGAAATTTAAATGTAACTCTCCTCCGCCTGATGATCCTGGCTCACACATATTCAGCATCACCCAGACCCAAATTGTTAAAGTTTTCAAAAACCCAAATAATAATCCTGTCAACAACAAATCATATGCCTCAGCTGCTACCCCATCAATCCCCACTCATGCCTTCCTCCTCCTCCACCAACTCCAACCCCCTGTCTTCCTCCTCCTCCACCAGCTCCAACCCCCCAAGCCCTTTCTTCAATCGTGAAGTTTTTGCCCAAACTTCAGTGCTAATAAATGTAGCTCTCCACCTAACAGACCAACAAGTTAACCCAACATTTAATAAACTTCTGAATGACGGCCTCACCGCTCACAATCTCCCTGCCATCTCTATTCCTGAATCCTGGTACCAATTCAGTAAAGCAAAATCCTCCCAAACCCCCATCCCTACCTTCAACCCTACAGCTATCCCCCCAATAACTCCTCATCCTCTACCTCCCCCACCTTATCCATCCACTCTACCAGCACCTCCACACTCTCCACATCCACCCCCAACTCCAAGACTCCTACTCCTAATTCTCAAGAAACCACAACCCAAGAGACTCCTGCCCAGAGCCCATCACTCACCAATGATGACATCCACACTCCGGACCCCTCCCCTATCCCACCACCATCCATGCCTCCTCCAGCTATCCCTTCTACCTCCACCCCTATTCTCAAAACACCATCCATCCCACCTCAATCTCCCCTAAAACACAAAAATAGCAGCCCTGCTGATGCAACCTCTCCCAATTCCAACCGCTCTCGATCCAAACCCCAAAAGACACGCCTCAGTTGACTCCGCACCCGTGTCATTTGCAAGAGGCTCCTCCCGTCCTAGCCATCCTTCCTCTCCTCACACCTCACCCTCCCCATCCTGCCCACCAACCTCACCCCGCCACCCGCTTATCACCAATCCACCCAACTCACCCCTCAATCATCCATCATGCTCAAAGTAATACAATTCAACATTAGACATTATTACCCGAACAGACACTTACTCACGCAATTAATACTAGATAATGACCCAGACATTATATTACTCAACAGCACTTGCATACAGAACACACACAAAATTAAATTCTTTGGCTACACAACACGACAATCTGACGACGATGCACACAACGGAGCTGCCATGATAAAAAGTACAATACAACACGAATTCATGACAGACTGGACATATAAACACTGTCTTCTTAGCAGTAAAAACACACACAATGCTTGGGCCCCTCATAGTAGCCACTACATATGTCAGACCCAACACACACATACCTTACACCGATCTGAACACACTATTCAACAACAATGTACCCACACTCATCCTTGCAGACTTTAATGCTAAACATCACGTTTTTCAACACACTACCAACAACCCACACGGAACACAACTTCTAGCACTACATGACAAAAGACTAAATTTCCTTGGCCCAGATTTTCACACAGTTTTCACACACAATGGGTCTGGCAAACCTGATCTCATTTTATCTAACCGCGCATTTTCACCATCAAATTTCGCCAGGGCCTTTATCAGGATCTGATCACATCCCCATTTTCATGAAAATATCTTCTAATCCCATTTTAGTTCCATCTTCATCACATTACAACTACTCCAGGGCAAACTGGGATGAATTTCAACACATTTTATCACAACAAGATTACACAACTGACTATGAGGGATTACACTACACGAATCTAGATCAACAAATTGAACTCTTACACAACACAACAATTAATGCTGCAAACACTACCATACCCAAAATATCTTACAAAGTCAGACACACATTCAGACCCTCCATACGATCACAAAGACTCCTTGTGTGCCATCGCCGTCGATTTGAACAAAATAAACAAAACTACACCTTAGGCCGAGTACGACATGACCTCTCACACTTCAGAAACCATATCCTAGACAGCCTGCAATCTGACCATGACAGCCACTGGACACACCTCATATGCACTGCTGAACAACGCAGAAAAACAAAACCCTGGAAATTTGGGAAACATAAAATTATAAAACGGTTAAAAGGCTACAATAAACCTACAACATCTTCACTCATTGTAAATGGTAACACCATCACTGATCCCAGGGAAATCACAGACGCCTTTAAAGACGCATGGGCACAAGTATACTACCCACACCCTCCTGAAAGACCCGCCCAACAACACATTCGAGACATTGAACAACACATCACTAATATTGCGGACAACATCTCTCACGATACACACATCAACACAAACTCACTTAACCCCGACAACTACCTCACTGCTCCCATTGTGCCAGACGAAGTTAAGCTCATTCTCTCAAAATCACGGAGGAAGGCGCCTGGTGCCTCGGGTATAATCCATCACATTGTGAAGCACCTTCCAAACACATTTATTAATGCACTCACTTACATGTGGAAAGTACTTATATTAGAATATAAGGAGTAGATGGCAATTTGCTGAAAGCAGTGAAGAGTATGTATGAGGGTGCAAAGGCGGCAGTATGTGTGGAGAGTGAGCAGAGCGAGTTCTTTGACCTGAATGTTGGTTTGAAACAGGGGTGTGTGATGTCCCCGTGGTTGTTTACTGTATATATGGATGGAGTCATGAAAGAAATACTATCAAGAGCAGTGGATGTTGGTGTATCGCTGAAAAGGGAGGGAATTGAGTGGAAGGTACCTATACTGCTGTTTGCGGATGATACAGTTCTGATGAGTGATAATGAATGGGGGTCTGGTAAATGAGTTTGGAACAGTGTGCAAAAAATGGAATTTGAAGGTAAATGCGGGGAAGAGCAAGGTTATGGTCTTCGAAAGGGGTGAAGTCACAGAGTGTGAGGTGAAGCTGAACGGTCAGGCTATGGAGATCGTCAACTCTTTTAAGTATCTGGGCAGTGTATTGAGTAAAGATGGGACTATGGATGAAGAAGTGCGGGAGAGGGTACAACAGGGGATGAGGGTTGTAGGAACGCTGAAAGCAGTAACAAGAAATAGGGTGGTCAGTATGGAAGTGAAGAAGGCCTTGCATGACAGTGTGGTAATCCCGACACTGACTTACGGAAGCGAAGCATGGACGTTGGTTGAGAGACTCAGACCAAGATTGAGAGCAGTGGAAATGAATTACTTAAGAAGTGCGTGCAGAGTTACATGGAGGGATAGACTGACTAATGAGGAAGTAAGAAGGAGGTGTGGTGTGGAGGTAGATGTGCTGGAAAGTGTGGAAAGGAACAACTTGAGATGGTTCGGCCATATGGAACGTATGGAAAGCGAGAGAATGACTAAGAGGGTGTACGAGAGCGAGGTGGAGGGACAGTGAGGGAGAGGTAGACCGAAAGAGAGGTGGAAGGATGGAGTGAGGAAGTATATGAACGAAGGCGGTGCTGGTTGGGGGAAGGGGCGTCGACTGACTCGGGATAGAGGTGTATGGGGGCGGTTCGTTCGTGGCCACCCCTTCGGGGATCACGGCGTCAGGCAATAGATAGATAGATAGACTTACATGTACAACGCCATCCTGGCATCAGGCTACTTCCCCATCTGCTTTAAGACTGCGACAATCATCCTAATCCCCAAGAAAAATCAAAATAACAAAGAACCACTGAACTACAGACCCATTAGTCTACTTGAGACTCTTGGGAAGACTTTCGAAACAATCATAAATCGCCGACTCAGACTGTACCTCGAAGACGAAGGACTTCTCACTGACAAACAGTTTGGCTTCAGACCACACAGATCCACTCCCAAAAGGTATAAAACGCGCTTTTGACACTGTGTGGCACGTAGGCCTGAAGTACAAAATCTGCGAGAATTTAAATTTCCCTCCACCAATTTAAAAACTTCTTTGCAACTTTTTGGATAACAGATCAGCCAAAATAAAAATTTCAAATCTCTATTCAGACTCATTTCCACTCTATGCAGGCGTACCTCAGGGCTCCGTGCTCGCAGCCACACTGTACATTCTCTACACTAATGACATGCCAGATCCAATTAATAATGACTCTCACAATTATGTACGCTGACGACGTGACATAACTTGTTAGGGCAAACACCATAGACAGTTTGACAAACAAAGCCAAGAGAGAGCTTGACCGAGTAGCACCATGGGAACAGAAATGGCGGATTCAGGCTCATCCTCGAAAAGCCTTTATCACCTATATTTCCACTGGTTACCTCCATCCTAGACCACTATTCCTCAACTCCCGCTCACCTCCTCAGAACCATATCCCAGTAACTGTTTCGCCCACTAACAAAGTACTCGGTCTAACCTTTGACAGAAAATTTCACTTTCATCGTCATGCAAGTCAAATCATTCCCATTGCTGCAAAATCCCTCCAATAAATGTTCCGTTTTCGAAATGCCTCCATCAAAACTAAAACTCATTTGTATAAAGCCCTAATAAGACCACTAGTTTGCTATGCCCCACTGACTAGCACTTTTTTGGCAAACTCCCACAAAATTAAACTCCAAAGAGTACAAAATAAAGCACTGAGGTGGATCCATGGAACTCAGTGGTATGAGTTCCAAACATCGGAACACTTACATGAGCTATCTTGCATCCCTCCACTTAATGTTTATAATAATTTTCTGGCTAACAAACAACTTGAAAAACTTGAGACCTTTAATAATTTTGTCCAAATTTTTAATAATATTACTCAACCCATCCGTCCCTGGTCAAACCTTTTACACCCCATTAACCCTTCCAGCCCGGGTGTCCTTTTATAAGGACACTGCGGCAGATGGGCCGGTACCCGGGTGTCCTTATAACAGGCTGTAAGCTTGAAAGCCTATAAAGCTTGGTCTGAACGCCGTGCGTCCGACGCGTAAACAAAGCCGGTCATTGCGTCACCGCACCTCCGAAAACAAGAAGGAGACGTCGGATCAATGTTGTTGTTGTATGATATGACGAAATTAGTGTCTGAAAAGCTCCGATATTGTCAACATCGCGGAAAAATTCGCTCCACGGAAATCGTCATCACAACTGAACCAGTTGACTTAGAGAGCTCTACTCAACGCCAGTCTACAGATTGAAAACCGCACTACGTTTAGGGATGTGTGGACAATTTTTAGCAGTTAAAATAACAAAGATACAGTAGTCTAGGCCTAGACGTTTTTCGGCCAGATCGCCCGATTACGACCTCCATCCTTTTGTAAAGCAGCCCGGGTAGGAAGGGTTAACAGAGAGGCTCCCAATCCCCTATTCACCTAAATATCTTTGACACACCACAAACTCACACTAAATCTTCACAATTATTTTACTCACCCACCAGCCAAAATTTCTCAAAAATAACATATTACACAATGTAAAGTAAGCTCTTCACAAAACAGTGCAACCAACTTCAATTCGGCAGTTGACAGCTATGCCATGCTGCCCCCCTTTAGACCCTTACCATCCAAAATTGCCAGGTCACCTTTTAGACCATTTCCATCCAAAATTGCCACTTTTTTTACAACTTTTACCACCCTAAATTAATACTCCTTTTGCCTTTACCACCCAAAATTTAGTCTCCACTCCTTCCATACGTGCCATACTGAAGCTTTCCAAAAGTTTACTTTCAATAATATCAACAGAGTCACATCCCTCCACCAACCCAAATTATAAAACTCACGCACATTGGGTCAAGTCTCGACAATCTTTATCCTCCTACTTTAACACTTTCTCTATTACTACACCAATAAAAACTTCCCTTCTTTCACTTTCACCCACCTTTTCTATATTCATTCATGCTCGAGGGACACTTGAGAGACGGCACTGGCACATGCAGGTTCAAAGGTCACCGCCTACACCCCTTCCCCCACTTACCCAGGAAGGTCACCACCAGTACTTCGCCCAATACCAACCATGGGCCGAAGTTACATCAACGCTACCCCTACGCTTCCCGACATATAGCAAGCCTACATACCCACAGTCAGGCACTACATGGAGGGCGGGAGACTTGTGGCGAAGAGACAGAGTTGGCAAAACATTACTGGCCAGCTGTGCGATGGTGATCCAGGCAGAAGAGCGAAGACCCTAATTTTACTAAGGATTCTTATGGGCCCGCATACCATTGACCAAAAAGAAACTGACCTGACAGAGCCGGTTGTGAATAAAGATATGTGTCCTTCTTGGGACAGAACCAAAGATAAAGTATTTAGACAATGAAATAAAATAAAAATTATGATTAGTTAAGATGTACAGTTCTCATTGGTAGAAAAGCATTACGCCTATAGTTAGAAATAGAATAGGACTTGCTAGGGAGAGGAAGTAAATTGAAATGAAATAAGCTTAAAATATATACATATTATATATAAACTGAATTAGGAAGCTGATCTTTTCTATATGTCAGATAGTCCTTCTACTATCGGGAACAAGGGACATACCTTATCCCAAAAGAAAGTAATTATCTTTCCTAGATAGAACAGCTCTCTTCCACTATTAGGACAAAGGAACACGCCTTTTTAATAGTTAGAAGAAATGCTTTTGGGGGTTTGTGAAGTAGGCTAGTTTAGCTGAGAATTAGTTAGGAGAGAGTAATTGATACTCTATAAATATTATCCACAAATACTTTTTGTAAACAAGGAAACGCTTTACCTTTCGTTATACGCAAATACTCCCATAACGTGATAAAGGGAATATTAATTATGTTTTTCCATACTCAATACACTCTATTTAGTATGAACAGTATCAATGCTACGTAATCTGGGTTAATGTAGCGTTACGTATCTTTCCGTAGTCTTAAGTTGAACGCTTCCGTAACCATATGTTGAACGATACATATTTCGGGAAGACTGTTATTCTACAGTTCATCTCTTCCGGATCAACCTGGCCCATAGCCCCTCATGCCCCTGGTGCAACTCTGTGGACGAGACCATCCTCCACTCTTTCCTCAGCTGTCCCCGTTACTACTCAGCTAGGACCTCTCTCACATCTGCTCTCACAGCTCTTGGTGTCAGCGACTTCTCCCTCCCCATACTGCTAGCTGGTGTTGGGGTTCCGGAGAATACAAAATCCAAGGTCCTCCTGATAACGAAGAAGTTCCTGAGGTTGGCGGGGCATCTACGTCAACTGCGGGGCATGGGTGCCCTCCCCTGACGTCACGGTGTCCACCTCCTCCCTGTGAAACCTATCCACCCTGAGGTCCCTTCCACCTGGGTAGGGTGATATAAGCTTCACAACTTTACTACCCTACATCCTCAAGAAGAAGAGGAAGATTCTGCAGTTGAATATGGGCAAGTATTGTAGGATTATAATTCCCATATATTACTGTATTACTTACTATTATTGTTCCCATGTATCTCATGGTGTAAGAATGGGGTACATTTAGAATGCTAGACTACTCGGCCCACGGGACAGCTCGGCCAGGACAGCTCGGCCCATGGCGAGACAGCTCGGCCCAGTAAAAACGAGACAGCTCGGCCCCGTGTTAATTACGAGACAACTCGTAATTAACCTAACCTAACCTAACCTAACCTACACATTATGAATCGAGAGAACTAGCCTATAACATAATTATACAATAAACGAACATTTCGCCCACATTACACACACGCCATAAACCCTCCACTTAGCTCTCCCCATCCTATATCCTGATTGGTCTCGTCAAATTGCCCCATAGCAAAACATGGGGCCGAGCTGTCTCAAATAATGGGCCGAGTTGTCTCGCCGTCGTGGCCGAGTTGTCCAAAAGTGGGCCGAGCTGTCCGAGCCGAGTTGTCCCATGGGCCGAGTCGTCCAGTCACCATACATTTACCGTACGCTATGCGCATGTGCGGACAAGTCACGAGAGACTCAAAGAAGACTCTCTCGGCCCTTTCTCTGCCTGTTCCAACAACACGTTGTATCACCCTTGTGTCATGAGTTCATTCATTTAGGTGTTTTAGCTTCACTATCCATTTCATCCATCATCTAACTAGTCATATATTGCAAACAGAAACTTAGAGTAAAATCATTAATATTAAGTTAGCCTAGCCCATCCACTTCCTTTCCTTTTCCTTGTCCTACTAATACCGAGTGCGAGTCCTACTGCTATCCGCCTTCTTTGATCATCCTGAGTTAGTATCATGATAAGGTAAGCTTTCTAATTTTCTTTATGTGAGTTAAAATTATCTCAAGGTCCACTTGTCTTTAGTAAATAACTACATAACATTGGTCCTTCGACAGTGAGTTAACGTGCCTTTGCTTTAATTTTTTTTTTTGGTTTTCTGGCTAACTTGGTTAAAGGTGGGGCTTTCCCTGTTTTTTGCGTTGTTTCCTGTTACGACCACATGGCCCAGGGTTTTTGGCCCCATGGTGCTGTCGGTGGGGGTGTGGGGGACAGGCCAGTGTATCCAGGGCCCATCAAAAAAGTGGCCATAATAGGCCATTCGTATGTTCGGCACCTGTACGTCGATCGCCCTGTACACCGTTCTTTTTTTATTGTCTCTCTTCTGGATGCCCCAGGTGCCCGCATCGACAGCCTGCAGGGTACGGGAGCCTGGAGTAGTCTGCTGCAGCTGCAGCCAGACTTGTCGTTCCTGGTAATCGGCGGAAACAACATCAAGAGCGGGGTGAGCCCTAGAGGGTTAGCAGAGGGTATTTGTGAGATTGCGGAAGATATAGAGAGGCACACAGGGGGTCATTGCCGAGTGATCGGAGTAGAGAAGATGCCAGCTCCCCGTGGTGTTGAAGCGGACAAATTCAACAGAATCCGCAATGCCGTCAATCAATGGCTAAAAAGACATATTCCCTTCACACGAGAGCACTACTCATCAATGAATAAGTCTGAGGCCGACTTCGGGCCGGACGGAATTCATCTCTCGACCTCCTGCCTCAGACCATCTCTGCTCGGAAATCCTGGCTACCAGCAGGAAATTCTTTAGTCGGGACGAGGAAGCTCTCTTGGATAGGGCATGTGAGGAGCTGTTTTCTCATCATGAATGAGATAATTCAGTAATCAAACTTGCACAGTACAGTATTAAATAAATTTCCTCAATAATTCAAAATTAATTACACCTACCAAACATAATTTTTGGCTTAAGTTATTAAATGTTTTTCTTTAGGCCTCAATGTTAATAATACAATTGGCATATCGGTAGGATATTTGAATTAAGCGTAGCCTACTGTACTGTAGTAACTTCTTCAAAATTTACTAAATTATGCATTCTATACTGTAATTTCTTAAATTATTAAATTCATTTGATTTTTCAAATTTAACACTCCTCATATGCCCTAAAGGTTGGGCTTATTATGAACATTTGTTTCTAAGAGGATGTGTTATTTCCAGCTCGAATTTAAATTTACCATGTATGACTAAATTTGGTGTTTAACTTTCTATATTTTAAACATTAAATTTCCCTCCCGGCTCTTATTAAATTATTATTACTTAATTTCGGTACCTTTTGACATTTAATGACCTTTGGCTTATTGTACTTTAATTTCCCTCCCACCTCTTCTTAAATTGTTTTAAATTGATACTAATTTTTCTTAATCTAAAATAAAAACTATTACTTAATGATTTAAATTGAATGTCTCCAGACTGCTAGTCTAAATTTTTGGGCAAATTCTTACTCCGCATTCGTGAGGGTGTTTTATTTTCAGCTCGCGATTTGAATTAACGGAATATATATTGTCTGCAACTTATTCGGACTAGCATTTATAATTTAATTTGATATCACTAAATTTCTTTCTCATAACATCATGGCTGCGAGTTTACAACAGCGTCGGGCTGGGCTTAAGGGCTCGTTGACGGTCTTGACCTCGGAGATCGATTTGTTCCTTGACTCGGCGTCTAGGGTAGAAGTGGAGGCCATGTTGCTCAGCATTAAAAATCAAATTGACAAGTATGAGGTCACACAGGAGGACCTGGCCGACCTTTACGAGACAGACGCCGAATATGTCAAGGAATTGAGAGAGGATACCCTATATTTGGAGGGCATGCACGTAATCGTCGCCACACTGAAGGGAATCTTAGCTCCAGAGGTCAAGAAGGAGTCAGCTCGACCCGAGCCGAAGAAGTCAACTGTCAAATTAGCACATCTTACTCTTCCGAGATTTGAGGGCGATGCAATGTTGTGGTCGGGGTTTTGGGAAATGTTTAAATGTACCATACATGACAATCCTGATCTCACAGATATACAACGATTCACCTATCTTAAGGGTCAGCTTCTGGGTGATGCGCATAAGTTAGTCGAAGGATTTATTGTTGAGAGCGCAAGTTATCCCCCAGCAATAGAGCTCCTGCAAGAAGCATATGGGCATCCAGATCGCATCAAGGCAGCTTATGTTACACAATTCAATCAAATAGCTTCACACAAATACCAAACCACTGATCTAAAGAACTTCTATGCAAATACAGAGAGTGTGATGAGGTCAATCATGGCATTTGTTTGGAGGAATTTTGTGTGGTGACTCTTGTCAACAAATTACCATCACCACTAAAGGAAACTATAAAACGGGAAATGGGAGATTTGAGCCTGGATTATAAGAAATGAACACATTGCTTCCAGGCTGAAGTATACAACTTGGCAGGTCAAGACAAAGTGGGAACTGCACAAATGGCTACTGCAACATTTACCGCTCAGAGTGAAAGCCGGAAATTTAACTGTGTCTTGTGTAGTGGCACCAATCATTTGTGGTACAAGTGTTTGAAGTATAAAACAGGGCCTCTTAAAGTGAAAAGAGCCTGTCAACTACGTCTCTGCACTGGGTGCTTATCAAGAGAGCATGGCCATTTAGGTTGTACTAACCCAAACATTAGAAGCTGCAAGTTTTATAAGGGCAAACACTTTCATTCCCTATGTACACAAAAACAAGGGAAGGAAAGTAGACCAGCGGAGGATAACAACAAGAGAGAGCATACTGCTGCTACTTCAACTACAATGTCCGTTGCTACAGGTAGAAATACCGTAATCTTGCCTACCGTACAGCTGCCGGTAAAAGGTAAGGAAAATAAATGTGTCAAAATCAGATCGCTACTCGATCAATGTTCTCAGAGGACCTTTGTGAAGTCTTCTGTTCTATCCTCCCTTTCCTATAATTCTAAATGAACTGAGGAGTTATGTCTTCACGGATTTACCGGAAAACAAGCCTCTAGGGAATATAATGTCGTGGCACTGCATTACAAACACAGAGGTAAATTTCATCAACTAGACGCAATAGTGGTTGATGAATTACCAGAACATAAGGGTGAACTTAGCCTAAAGTCTAAACTGGTTAGTTTACAGTGTAAAGGCATAAAATTAGCCGATGCTCATGTAACGGACACAGATCAGTTGGAGCTGCTCATCGGTGCGGATCACTACTACGACATAGTGCGACCTGGGTATAAAAGGTCAGGTAGCCTAATTCTGCTTCCTACCAAGTACGGGTACGCCATAAGTGGTTCATATGTGGCACAGAATACCAGCTCCAGCACTGAAGTAATTACTGTATTGAAAGTAGCAGTAACACCAATGGACGAATACATGTCTACAGGTAATATTCCACCATGCAAAAATGACTTAAATATTTTGTGGGATATAGATCATAATCGGGATAACCCCTAAGGAATACTCACAAGTTGAGCGTCAAGCACTATTGTCATATGAGGATACCGTTACCTATGATCCTGACAGCCAACAATACAAAGTGAGACTGCCCTGGAACAATTACAAGGATCAGCTACCAACAAACAAGGGTTTGGCCATAGGCCGCCTTCGGGGTCTTCAGAGAAGATTCATCAAAGAACCTGACTTTTGCGAGGAATACTCAAAAGTCATAAAGGATCAGGTGTCCCGTGGTTTTATAGAGGAAGTGCCTTTTGACAATACAGATACCGGACATTACTTGGCTCATCATGGAGTTGTCAAGGAGAGCAAAACGACGCCAGTGCGTATCTTCTTTGATTGTTCAGCCATGGTGAGTGATCGGCAGCCTAGTCTTAATGGCTGCTTGCATACTGGACCTTCACTGGTACCAGACTTGGCGCAGGTTTTACTCCGGTTTAGACTCGATAAATATGCCTGGGTGTCTGAAATCGAGAAGGCGTTTGTGATGTTAAAACTCCATGAGGACGACCAAGACTATACTCGGTTTGTGTGGCCAAAATTTCCACGGCAGCTAGATTCTCCCCTCATTTGTTACCGATTCCGGGTGATATTATTCGGCGCTACATGTTCCCAATTCCTTTTAAACGCCACCATTTTAAATCACTTGTCAAATGTCAGTGCAGATCCGCAGGTTATTCAACAGATTCGGTCAGGGCTATACATCGACAATTTACTAGGTACAGGAAATTATGAAGATCTGATTGATACCTATGGTGTGGTCCGGGAAATAATGAATGATACCCATCTACATTTGCGTTAATGGGCGACAAATAGCTCTGTTTTGCGGACTGTACTGCAACATGATGGAGTGGCGGCTATACAACAGGAACATGTGAGGTGCTAGGGTTGCTTTGGGAGACGGACACAGATACCCTCTCATTCGGCGTTCAGTACACACAATATTCGCAGATACAAAACGGATTTGCTTGAGTATGACGGCTAGACTTTTTGACCCCTTGGGGATAGTTCTACCGGTGTCGATCAAATCAAGATTATTCCCTCAGCAATTATGGAGGATAAAATTAGATTAGGATGAGGTTTTGACAGGCAATCTGGTTCAGGAGTGGGAAGACATTATTTCAGATCTTCGTCTCTGTAAGGGTTTTAATTTTCTTCGGAGAGTAGTCATAGATCAACCTGTTTCCATTGATGCCTTCTCAGACGCTAGCAAGGTCGCTTACGGGACTGTCAATTACTTTGTTGACACAAGTGGCAGCCGTCTAGTCATGGCGAAGGCGAAGGTCGCCCCGATCAAATCCCTTTCCATCCCAAAATTAGAGCTAACTGCAGTTCTGTTGGCTGCTAGACTCGTTCACTTTATCGAGGAAACTTTTAAAAATTTGCTAAACATCTCGGAGACAGTTATATGGAGTGACAGCCAAATTACGCTCTACTGGTTACATAGCCGAAAGAAGCTACCAGTGTACGTCACCAACCGTGTCGACGAGATTCATACCCTGCTCAAAAAAGCACAGTTTTGGTTTGTGTCTACCAAGGAGAATCCAAGTTACTGCATTACTCGTGGTGTGTCTGCTAACTTTCTCAAATCTTCTGCATTGTGGTGGAATGGCCCATGCTGGCTTAATAATCCCAACGAATTACCAGAGAATATAGATTTGAACGAGCAACACACTGCTATTGTGGCACCGGTAATAGGAGTGTTCAATCTGTAGACAAGCTTGCCAGATGTCACCAGATT
Source organism: Paralithodes platypus (assembly GCA_032716605.1). Classification (NCBI taxonomy): domain Eukaryota; kingdom Metazoa; phylum Arthropoda; class Malacostraca; order Decapoda; family Lithodidae; genus Paralithodes; species Paralithodes platypus. Next base: position 37,865,259 of record CM064520.1, read on the forward strand.
CTCCAATTATTGTAATAAAATATGAACAAGACTAAGAAGGGTGTCAGTTTCTAAATTATTTGTCGATTTTTCCTGTAGTTAATAGTCTTATGACAAGCGGTTTTAATCTCATATATTCTTAATATATAATACAATAATCTCTTATATATTTTAGCTCAATACTATATCGTATATTTAAAATAAGAGAGCAAGAACAAATATTTTGTTGTGAAATAAATTCATTACAAAATGGTAAATACTGGTTGCAAAAAATAAATAGTATAATTATGATATACCTTCTTTGGTATGCTAATGATATATTTATAATAGTGGTATATAAATTAAACAGCGCTTTTATGATTAAATTGACATTTCATTCAGTTACTTATTTTTCTCTGAGCAGGACTGCCGGACTTGAGAAGCAGCTATTTTTTTTTATAGAGGCTGTTGATTGGCTAATGGATAAGAGTATGAGTAGTAAATCAAGATCTTCATTATTTCATATATAATTTTTAAATACTTTAATTACAAGCAATTTCAACAATTGAGCCATGTTCTAGAGTGATATCCGAACACCGTAGTATAAAATATGTCACATAAAATACACTATTAACGTAAATATTATAAAGTGAACACAGACAAAATAAAAAGGTATGAGAAAAATAGCTAAGCGAGAGAGTAGACTGACTGACGAGAGAGCGGAGTTCTCGAGGCTATCAGCCAATCAGGGGCTGATATTCTAACTTACCACCACCATGTTGACTTACTCTGGTGTTATGCCCCTTTCCCACATTTGCGATTTCATACGATTTTCGTCGCCGAGGACGTAGTCTTGTCAATTCGCAAGGAATGTGTGCGACGTCTATGATTTTGACCGTTAAAAACTGTTGATAAGTTTACACTCGGCGACGATGTCGCCGATGGGTAAGACGTAATCGGCGACATTATGCGATTTCATCGGCAAATTGAGCGATGGTTCGCCAATGACCTCGGCGAGAACTGTCACATTTAAATAAAATATTGCGAAATAATGCGAAGGATGAACGAATCCTCGGCGTATGTTCTGCGACGTCTTCGGCGAATTAAGCGATGGTTCGGCGAATACCTCGGCGAGATTATCCAAAAACTTTTTGCATATATTTCATGGCAAAAACATAAGAACATAAGAAAACGGGAGTCTGCAGAAAGCCGATCGGCCCACACAAGGCAGATCCCTGTCACACCCAACCCCAATTACAAGGCCTAATTATAGACCCAACTCACTAATGCCTTGAGGACTGACCTCACCAAAACGGTCAGAGATCGACACAAGATTACGGGGTCTGCAGAGCGCCGATTGGCCCACACCAAGCAGATCCCCCCTCATACCCAACCCAACTCGTCGAAAATGTACAAATTTATCTTAAAATCGACAAACTAATGGGCCGAACGTCATAAAATATGAAAACTAATGGGGTTAACCATGAGGAAGAAAGAGGACCAGAAAAACGACCCATCTCCCCTTAATTCGGAGATTGGCAATGTCCGGCTTCGCCGGAGAAATTTTTCTATCAAATAATGTACAAATTTAGCTTGCTCTCATAACAAAAAATATATATGTTGGCTCGCTACCGCTCACCAGGAAAATATTGAAACCTGGATGGGGGTAAACGTCTTAAAACAGTAGGCTGAACGGGGCCGAACGGATACAAGGCAAAGAGAGAGGGAGAGAAATAGGAAAAACAAAAAACGAGGAGAGAGGGAGAGAAAGAGAAAAAAAACCCAGCGAGGTGGGCTCAATGTTTGCGTTACGGCTTAAAAATTGAGCCCACCTCGCCTTATTTAGTTTTCTCTTTCTCTCCCTCTCTCCTCGTTTTTTGTTTGTTTTCTATTTCTCTCTCCCTCTCTTTGCCTTGTATCCGTTCGGTCCCGTTCAGCCTACTGTTTTAAGATGTTTACCCCCATCCAGGTTTCAATATTTTCCTGGTGAGCGGTAGCGAGCCAACATATATATTTTTTTGTTTTGAGAGCAAGCTAAATTTGTAATTTTTCGATAGAAAAATGTCTCCGGCGAAGCCGGATTTATCCATATAATGCTGGTTCGCTATCGCTTGCCAGGAAGATATCGATACTTGGATGGGGATAAACGTCTTAAACCAGTTGGCTGAATTGGGCTGAATGGATACAAACCAGAGAAAGAGAGAAAAGGAGAGAAAGAGAAAAAAAAAACAGGTGAATCCCCCACGAAAGGTGCATAGAAAAAAGGGTTGACAGGTTCACTATAGGCCTAATAATTTTTTTTTACCCACCTCGCCTAAGGTGCTCTTTGGCCTCGGCAGGTGTGGCTTGAGCATTCCGCGACTTCGCAAGGCCCTTCGCATGCCTCGTGCGGAGCATACCCCTGGCGGGTATACTCTCGGCGAGTACTTGTGCGCACGTCGACGACTAATCGACGAGGAAATCACCGATGACTCTTGTGCATCATCGATGTTCTCAGACCATCTGAGAGCATCGGCGAGCCACCGTGCAGCGTTGCAAAGTTTTTTTTGTGAGAAACCCTCCGCGATGTCTCGCCGATGTCGCCGATGATCTCCGAGGGCCTCTCAGATCTTTCTGCGATGTTCGACGATGCTTGCGAGGGTTACGAACCCTCGTGAGTCCTCGTCCAAAACTTTGAACAAACCGAACATTTGCGATGGCCCGCGAGGGCCCATACGAGGCCTTGCGAGTCATACGATTATTATGCGAGGGTATATGATTGTTGTCCGACATGTCACGAATGTGCCAATTTATGGGTGTCGGCGATGAAAATCGTGTGAAATCGCAAATGTGGGAAAGGGGCATAATTAGGAAGCCAGTGCATATGTTAAAATTACAAAGGCTTGTGATTGGCTAAGGCAGGTGAGATGTAAGCCGAGGCTCAGTCAGTCTACAAATCTCGCTTACTTGTTGGGTTTAGCAATTTGTATTTCGCTTGTGTTCACTTTATAATATCTATGTTATTAATGTGTTATATGTGATATATTTTAGCTCTCAGGATTCGTATATCACTTTAGATTATCACATTATCAGTAAAATTGCTTACAAGTTTAGAGTTTCAATAATATTTATGGAATAATGAAGCTATCACAACTTTATCAACACAAATCAATCAACAACCAATCAGCATCGTCTGTATACAATATTCTACTCTACAATGAAAAATAGAAATGTACTTTATAAAATATATATCCATTAGATGTATCTGTTAAACACCATAATGTAGGAAAAATTATTCTAAAATTATACTTGATGTTTTGAAATCACAACTAAAGAGATATAGTAAGTATTAGCAATGTTCACATTTATTACTTTATTCGTGATAAATTAAAGAATCTGGTGACATCTGGCAAGTGTGTCCACAGATTGAACACTCCTATTGACTCGGTACCTAAAGATGACACACGGTTATGGGACTGGGCTAAATTCAGCAGCTATGAAAAGCTACAACGTGTTACAGCATAGGTGATACTCTTTGTACAAAATGTAAAAGCAAAAATAAAAGGCACACCGCCCACAGGTAGTGCTTACCTCAATGTGAAGGAGATCAGAATTGCAGATAAAATACTACATAGGCTCTGTCAACAAGAAGCATATATGCAGGAAAATAAATTATTGGTTAAGGGAACAAAGTCCAGGAATAACCTGATCAACCAGTTGGGCTTACACTTGAAGGGGGATTTGATACATTGCGGAGGAAGATTACGATTGGCAGCACTCTCTGAGGCAAGTAAGTATCCAATACTACTGCCCTCCAATCATCCCTTCACCCATCTTATCATCGATAGGTGTCACCGACTCTGTTGCCATTATGAGGTTGGACACATAGTCACCTATGTCAGACAAAGATGGTGGGTGCGTAGAATCAGGCAGGTGGTCAAGAAAGTCCTACGCAAATGCTTAAAATGTAGACGGGTACAGGGAACACATTATGATCCCGTAGGAGTACCTCCCTTACCAAATCTGCGAACCACCCCAGGTGACCCATACAAAGTTACCGGGGTTGTTGTTGTTGTTGTTCCCCAAGCTGCCTGGCCAAACAGCCCCAAGGCACCAAGCAAGGCTAACTTGCCAAGGCCATAACCGAGCGCCCCCACAGAACCCTCCCTGCCAACCACAATAAAGCCTGGGTGACCAAAGCCACTCCATGGCGGGGAGCTGAGGAGGGTGCAGAAACGCCCGGAAAACCAAAGCCCCACCCAGGGCCCTGGGCCCCTCAGCAATTATGAAGAGAAAGTTGAGGGGCAAAGGAGAGATGTGACGCTTTGGCTTCCAATCTTAGTAGATTAGGAGGTCAATCCACGGAGGAGACGCCGTCACTTGAGATCTAGAAAATATATAAGTAAAAGGAACAGTCAGAGTAAGCTATGGGTATGGCAGAGATCGCTCAGTTCTCACTCTGATAGACCAGCCCAACACCACATGACTAGAACCCAATCCTCTCAGTATCAGCTAGGAAAGGCCCTAGAAAGCCGCCTCTGGCGGGGGGATAGCTCCCCTATTTCAACCTCTTTCGGGGTTGGGCATCCGTTCAGTTACCGGGGTTGACTGCAGTGGAGCAATCCCTGTGAAAGATTCACCCAATCTTAAGGTGTATATGATACTTTTCACCTGTGCCGTTACCAGATCAATTCACCTGGAACTGGTCACCAATCTCACTTGTGATAGCTTCCTACATGCCTTCAGAAGATTCTGCAGTAGACAGGGATATCCACGTATCATGCTGAGTGATAATGCAAAAACATTCATAGGGGCATCTACTTATCTCAAAGACGTGAGCAACAATCCCAAGATTCAGACCTGCCTTGCGGACGTGAAATGCGAATGGCGATTTATTCCCGCCAGAGCACCTTGGTTCGGCGCCATATGGGAAAAAGCCGTAGGAATCGTGAAGGCGGGTCTGAAGAAGGGGTTGGGTAGAGCTCTCATATTCAAACTATTAATCTGCGTTTGCTATGGTTATTAATGATTTATATTTATAGTATGGAACCGCATTTAATGCCGGGAATGTAGGTTAGGAATAGCAATGTCAACATATAGCATATTCTTCCTGTTTGGATGGCTACTTAGTTTTGGATAAAGCCAGAGTATCAACATTTAAATGTCCAGAGGACGGGAAAACATCGCCAATCTGCTGTAGCGGTCACTTGTGTAATGGGGGACCGGCAAATGTCGTCTGCTGCTCTTTCCAAAACACCCAATTGTAATTAGTTTCCATCCAGTGAGTCGAAATATATAAATCGAAGTCATCAAAATATCACTCATTTCTATATTCATTAATGTTACAGACATATTACTCTCACATTCTATTCAGTGCATTGCCCAATATACACAGTATTATATGATGAGTAAAGCAAAATATATTAGGCCTGCTGAGACATATAGCAAGGATCCGAAATTTTCGAAATAGTATTAGTAGTAGGTTATATAAAAATATTCTCAAGATCAATACTCAGTTACATCTGCAAATAGATGATACAGATGAACGTAGTTACAAATAAGACTGTGATTTTTACATTTCGTTAAACATAAGGAAAGGAACAGTAACATAACCTATGTAATTATAAATGGCACAAGAATTACACTTATTCAATTATATAAACACACACACACATGATAGAATGAGAGTTAATAATATATATTGTATATATATATATATATATATATATATATATATATATATATATATATATATATATATATATATATATATATATATATATATATATATATATATATATATATATATATATATATTACATCTCAAGATTACACTATTTATTGTGAAATCTTTATATCCAACTATCATATACTTTTAAGAAGTTTTAGTTACAGTGTCCATATATTTAGGTGGGAGACTGTACAATCTAGAGGTTATCCATTGTAACTCCCTGTCAGAATGTCATGAGTCAATCTCTGTTTACAGCCTATAATGCTTACCTCAACATTCCCTGTACCTTCCCCAACGTCATCTTGTAACCACGGGTAGCCATCTTGTAACCACGGGTAGCCATCTTGTAACCGGATGAAGATATATAGGTGTGGTTGAGAGGGGGTGAGAAGGTGTGAGAGCTAGGTAGAGGCAGATAGATATTAGCCACGAGCGAGAGAACATAGCTCAGAGATTCCTCTCAATATAGGGAATTCTCTATTTACTTATAAGTAGTACTCTGTATATTATTTACTTATAAGTAGTACTCTGTATATTATTTACTTATAAGTAGTACTCTGTATATTATTTACTTATAAGTAGTACTCTGTATATTATTTACTTATAAGTAGTACTCTGTATATTATTTACTTATAAGTAGTACTCTGTATATTATTTACTTATAAGTAGTACTCTGTATATTATTTACTTATAAGTAGTACTCTGTATATTATTTACTTATAAGTAGTACTCTGTATATTATTTACTTATAAGTAGTACTCTGTATATTATTTACTTATAAGTAGTACTCTGTATATTATTTACTTATAAGTAGTACTCTGTATATTATTTACTTATAAGTAGTACTCTGTATATTATTTACTTATAAGTAGTACTCTGTATATTATTTACTTATAAGTAGTACTCTGTATATTATTTACTTATAAGTAGTACTCTGTATATTATTTACTTATAAGTAGTACTCTGTATATTATTTCAGTTTGTACTTGAATATATATCAAAGTGGTTTTGGACCAGAGATCTTTATTTTCCCCCTTTACCTATATATAATATATGTATAAGGTATAAGTGGGATGGTGGCAGCATTAATATTACTATTACTATATTACTATATATCTACCTATTATCTATCATCATCTATCAATCAACGAGCAGAGAACTGACAGCTGAGATCAACCGACTATCATCATACAACCTACAGTAACCTACTGCTCATAGGGGACACCTTAAGGGGAGGTTTTTAGTGTGTTTCTTAGATTTCCATCAAGCTTGAAATTACACCCCCTTGACTCCCTTTCAAGATAAATTTGTACATTTTTCGGTAGAAAAATGTCCCGGCCGAAGGCCGGTTACTCTTAAATTACAGGCTCGCTATCGCTCGCCCGCCAGGAAAAAAATCGACACCTAAATCGCACGAAAGGTCTTAAAATTGACAGAATGGGGCGGAAAATCTTAAAATCACCAAACTAGTGGGGCAAACGTCTTAAAATCTCAAAAGCAATGGGGATAGACATGAGGGAGAAATGGGTCAAGAAAAAACCCCTCAAGTGGAAATCTCCCCTTAAGTCTACCTACATCTAGTAAGAGGTTAAACCTTATAGTAAATATACAGGTCGTATCTCAAAACGTCCTAATACTTCTACCTGGAGTTAACCCTATGAATACATTTGACCACCCATAAAAGTCCTTATGTAACATGGTGGCAGCTTTGGTCCTTTTTAACATGAATTGTTAATTTAGGCGACTAGCCTACACCACGTTCCTTCGAATAATTATCAAGCCTACACTCTACCATTCTACCAATTTCCGGTTTTCCATTCTACCAATTTGATCAGTTTTATCCGGTCTACAATACAAATCATCTAGCAGCTCTACATTCATTGTTTCCTGAGCTCCTGTTCAAATTATCTCTGTTAATTTCCAACCACAAACCACAAATTGGTTAAGTTAAAATAATTTCTACACTTCGAGAGTCTACCAGTCTACTAGTCTACCAGTCAACTAGTCTACAAGTCTACCAGCTGCAGGGAGACGATGTTCGTGAGAAGGGAAACTGTGTCAGCTGAGCAGATTAAGCGCGTGTGTTGATAAACAGAGGCTGACCTCTGCCCTCGACCACACACTCCTGGCTATAGAAAAGTGACTACCATCACTACTCTTCAAAGTGATTTTAAAGGTGTGTACAGTGTATATCAAACATCTATATATTACGGTCAATTGTTTCCCGCATGTCTAGCGAGATAAATTCATTTTTCTAAATATGACTCATACAATGAGCTTTCCTGGGCAATTTGTGCTTTCTAACACATGTCAAATCGTCAGTGACATGACGGTCAAAATATCATGTCGTTCATTCAAAACTCCAATTTCTCATCATGTCATTTTATATCTGTATCCTCATATGGATCATGTCATACCGCGACCCCCTGACCCGTCAAGGGATAGGGTGGGCAAACGCACTCAGTCAGTCTTCCTGTCACCCTTGCAATGTGTATAAGTGTGTGCGGTATGCGGTGATTCCCAGATGTTATTATTAAATTATTATTCCTAAGTGATAACATTCTTTTTGAGTCTTTATAGGGGTTAATTTCCCAAGTCAGTAATATTAATTTTTCTTAAGTTTCTTATACCCGCATTTTGATCTAGGCGGTTGAGTTAAATTCAATTATACATCTGAAGTTTTAAAGTGATTCTAATATTCATCAATTAAACACTTTTCTTATTTTTTTTTATAAGTGTGCGAGTGGCTTAGGCCTAATGTCGTTTTGATTTCGACTCGCTCGCGGCATCCAAGGTAATCGAGTAATTTTGTTCTTGTTATTTCTAAGTGCGTAATTTTAACATCTCTAATACGTACAGTGTGATTTTAACTTCTCTTAACGTCTATTGTGATTTCTAACGAGTTTGTGCCTTCTGGCTACAGTCAAGCGCTGTATATTTCTAACGAGTTTGTGCCTTCTGGCTACAGTCAAGCGCTGTATATTTCTAACGAGTTTGTGGCTTCTGGCTACAGTCAAGCGCTGTATATTTCTAACGAGTTTGTGCCTTCTGGCTACAGTCAAGCGCTGTATATTTCTAACGAGTTTGTGCCTTCTGGCTACAGTCAAGCGCTGTATATTTCTAACGAGTTTGTGCCTTCTGGCTACAGTCAAGCGCTGTATATTTCTAACGAGTTTGTGCCTTCTGGCTACAGTCAAGCGCTGTATATTTCTAACGAGTTTGTGCCTTCTGGCTACAGTCAAGCGCTGTATATTTCTAACGAGTTTGTGCCTTCTGGCTACAGTCAAGCGCTGTATATTTCTAACGAGTTTGTGCCTTCTGGCTACAGTCAAGCGCTGTATATTTCTAACGAGTTTGTGCCTTCTGGCTACAGTCAAGCGCTGTATATTTCTAACGAGTTTGTGCCTTCTGGCTACAGTCAAGCGCTGTATATTTCTAACGAGTTTGTGCCTTCTGGCTACAGTCAAGCGCTGTATATTTCGGTAGATTTTCGTTCGCTAATTTGGGACTATATATTTTTTTAGGGATCTTTTCTAAGTTCCTTTTTATTTGTTTTTGCCCAGCGAGTCTATATATTTAGTATTTTTGCCTGAAACATTAGATACTTTGGCTAATATGGATGTTGAATTTCCCTGTTGTGGCAGTATTTTCATTGAAAAGGAAATGCTCTTGGATTTTTTGTTTTGTTTAGAGAGTGCCTTGGAAAACTGACAGACAATTCTCAGAGTATATTGATTTTTTTTTTGTCGTGGTCTTCGAGGAGAACGGCCATAAGGAGAAAGAAAATATTAGTATATTCTATTATATACAACTATCTTTGAAATATTAGTATATTCTATTATATACAACTATCTTTGAAATATTAGTATATTCTATTATATACAACTATCTTTGAAATTATTTGTATTCTCAACATTTATATGTGTTGTGTGGAATTTTATGATTCTATGATAAAATAAAATGTAGGAGTTAATTTATTAATGTCTGTATGTATGATATTTGATTTGACTTCTAAGCGTTTTATTTTTGGGTTTTGTGTAATGTACTTATTTTGGAATTAATGTACACTACTGTAAGTGAAACTGGGGTTTTGGAATTAATGTACACTACTGTAAGTGAAACTGGGGTTTTGCTTCGACGAGTGTGTGATTTTATGATATATTTTAGGATTGGCCATAGGAAATGCATTATTTTATGATATATTTTAGGATTGGCCATAGGAAATGCATTATTTTATGATATATTTTAGGATTGGCCATAGGAAATGCATTATTTTATGATATATTTTAGGATTGGCCATAGGAAATGCATTATTTTATGATATTTTTAGGATTGGCCATAGGAAATGCATTATTTTATGATATATTTTAGGATTGGCCATAGGAAATGCATTATTTTATGATATATTTTAGGATTGGCCATAGGAAATGCATTATTTTATGATATATTTTAGGATTGGCCATAGGAAATGCATTATTTTATGATATATTTTAGGATTGGCCATAGGAAATGCATTATTTTTTAAAAACGGGGAGCTCCAGGTTGAAAAGATGTATTACAATTTTAGTTGAATATTCTATGTGATGTTATTTTGCGCAATGAATTTGTTTTTCAGATTAGGAAGGTATTATATTACACACCACGGGATTGTGGCTTGCTGTGTTTAATATTGATATATATCATATTCCTATAGATAGGATGTTTCTTCCTTTTAATTTTTGTACATCAGATTTTAACTATGTTTTTTTCATTTTTTTCATTCGGTTTTATCAAACTTGGAAATTTTATATATAGGCCTATATTTTGTTTTATTATAAGCTTGGATAGTACTCATATTACATACCACGGGATGTGGATTATTGTGTTAAATATTGATGTGTCTATTCCTTTATTAATTTTATTTTGAGCAATGATTTTTTTTTCAGAATAGGAAGGTACTCATATTACATACCACAGGATGTGGATGGCTGTGTTACATATTGATGCGTCTATTTCCTTGAGTTTACATTGACATTTTGTTTTGGTAGGGGGGGGTTTTGTGTGCGTTTTTTATATATAAACTAGATAGTATTAACCCTTTAGCGGGCAAACAACTCACCGATCCGAATGTGGTAAGGGTCAATATTGTTTGGCCACTTCGGGGTTATATACGACCCTTTTTATTTAGTGCCGTACTACTCACACCTCCGTCACGTGTGTGCACGGTGTGGTATGATTTTTTGTTTAAATACATTTTATTTAACCAGAAAACTCGTTTCGTTTCCACCTTGACTACACACACACACACACACACACACACAGTCATTGTAATTCCCCGAATCCATATACCACTCACTGCTTGACTCACACACTTCCTCTGACTCATACCTTATTCTTTGTATTTTGGTCACGTCATTCTTATTTCTAAACACCGCTTTGTGTCACACACACACACACAGTCATCGTAGTTCCCCGAATCCATACCACTCACTGCTTGACTCACACACTTCCTCTGACTCATACCTTATTCTTTGTCTTTTGGTCAAGTCAATCTTATTTCTTAGCTAGCCTAGTTTTAGGGGATCTAAACACTGCTTTGTGTCACACACACACACAGTCATTGTGGTTCCCCGAATCCATACCACTCACTGCATGAATCACACACTTCCTCTGACTCATACCTTATTCTTTGTCTTTTGGTCAAGTCAATCTTATTTAAATTCCAACCCTACCATAAATATCCCTGTAAGGCCATTTACCCGAATAAGTTACATAAACAGGGTCATTGGTCAAAGTGTTGAGAAGCATTCCGCTAAAGGGTTAAAGCGTTCAAATTCCAACCCTACCGCAAATATCCCGGTAAGGTCATTTGACTGTTAAAGGGTTAAGTCACATATCACAGGTTTGTGGAGTTGTGTTATTGCTATTTGGTGGTTTTTCCTATGGGTAGGAATATTATTTTATTTTATTTTACTACAATTGTGTTTGTATGATTTTTCCCTAGAATATATTTTTTGCAGCTGTATATTTTAATTTTTCTTCTTATTTTATATCAATATTACTTTGCTTTGTTAATTGTATTAATCCAAACTTCATTGCATATTGGGTTTTTGTTCTTTTGGGGTTTCTTATTGGAATTTTGTTTGAAGATAATACCTATAGTATTTTTCTTTTTACAATTTTTGTTTTTGTTCATTGTCTTTGCATTTGTATTTGCTTTGTTCAATTTTTGTCCGTTCTTTATAATTTTACTATAACCTTTATATTTTATTAACAAAATACTTAGAAAATTTCCATTCCACTTTCAATTTTTATCTTCAACTTGAAATTTGTTTAACTACAATAGAATTATACATCTTTTGTATTCATTGTATCTTCATGTACTTCCGCCTGCTTCGCTATTAGGCCTACCTTTGCATTCTGTAGTCACCCAGACATTGTTCGTTTGCGAATGATGAATCACGTGTTGCAGGGGGCTGCGAGGTGACCATGGGGGGCCGAGAGGTAATGTGCGAGGGATGGAGTTAGTTAGATTCAAACCTTACTCATTTTAACTGTAATTTGCTTAACTCTCATATATTTTTAAGTGCTACCTTGCTGTGGGAAGCAAGAATTTTAGTGGGGCGTATTACATCTCAAGATTATACTATTTATTATGAAATCTTTATATCCAACTATCATATACTTTTAAGAAGTTTTAGTTACAGTGTCCATATATTTAGGTGGGAGACTGTACAATCTCGAGGTTATCCATTGAAACTCCCTGTCAGAATGTCATGAGTCAATCTCTGTTTACAGCCTATAATGCTTACCTCAACATTCCCTGTACCTTCCCCAACGCCATCTTGTAGCGTAGCCATTTTGTAACCGGATGAAGAAATATAGGTGTGGTTGAGAGGGGGTGAGAAGGTGTGAGAGCTAGGTAGAGGCAGATAGATATTAGCCACGAGCGAGAGAACATAGCTCAGAGATTCCTCTCAATATAGGGAATTCTCTATTTACTTATAAGTAGTACTCTGTATATTATTTCAGTTTGTACTTGAATATATATCAAAGTGGTTTTGGACCAGAGATCTTTATTTTCCCCCTTTACCTATATATAATATATGTATAAGGTATAAGTGGGATGGTGGCAGCATTACTATTACTATTACTATATTACTATATATCTACCTATTATCTATCATCATCTATCAATCAACGAGCAGAGAACTGACAGCTGAGATCAACCGACTATCATCATACAACCTACAGTAACCTACTGCTCATAGGGGACACCTTAAGTCTACCTACATCTAGTAAGAGGTTAAACCTTATAGTAAATATACAGGTCGTATCTCAAAACGTCCTAATACTCCTACCTGGAGTTAACCCTATGAATAGGCCCTACATTTGACCACCCATAAAAGTCCTTATGTAACATATATATATATATATATATATATATATATATATATATATATATATATATATATATATATATATATATATATATATATATATATATATATATATATATATATATATATATATATATATATATATATATATATATATATATATATATATATATATATATATATATATATATACAGTATATATATATATAATTTTAATATTTGTTTTTTTGTAAGTCAGGTTAATCCTGTAAGCAGCCAGACACTGTACATAAGAGAGATATGCTCGACTTGTACTATTTCAGAGGCAGGTAAATACTGACCTGGGCCAAAAGGGGCACGCTGCTACGTCAGTATGTGCGCGTGAAGATCTCGTGTTCGTTCGCCCGTGAGAAGACTGGGTTATATTAGACTGTGCTTTAATTAACCCCTTCTGTACTGGCGACGGCTTGGTAATTCAATGCTTTAGATTTTAGTGCAGCTTAAGAAGGATCTGTGGTGGTAAAAAGGGATAAGGGAGACAGTTCGAAGCCTGTTAATTATTTCTGGAGGCCTTTTTAAAACTGAAGAAAATCGCCTAATAGCAGCCAGAATAAAGTTAAAAGGACGTCGCCAGTACAAAAGGCATTAAGTATTCAGGCCAAGGTATCGCGGAACTACCGTAGTGTGATGGTGGAGGAGAACGGAAATGTTAAATCGGATTCCGCTAACTTCCCTTAACCTGACAAGCGCGATATAGACCTAGGTGCTAGGGTAGTTATTTGTGCATTTCTAGCCCTGGATTCTGACAGAATTCGTTATATTTACAATATAAAGCATTATTTGTTTTCGGTATGCTTTTATTTTACATATATGATGTATATATATGAACCTTCAAGAGTGCTAAAATAAGTGGGAAAAGCATTTGGGTGGTGAAAAACGAAGATATTGGCCACCCGGTCATAATCTCAGGCGAGAGAGAGCCACAGGCAGCCCTCCCCTCTCTCTGTCTGGGAGTCAACTGAGACGAGCGGGGCGGTGTGTGCCGGTGTCTGGGTGTTGCATAACGATCTTTTATGCAACCCACTTGTGCTACATTATCGCGGGAGAGAAAAATAACCGATAAATGATGATAATAAGAGGATAAATAGGTGATAATTGAGGGGGGGGGGGAGGGGGAATAAGGTGGGGAAGGAGGGGAGGGGGAGGGGTGAGAAACACATGGATGAGTACTATAGGGGAATTATCTCACCTAGAGACAAAATCCTTTGTTTTGATAGGCCCTTTTTTTTTTGGAAGGCTTTTTTTATGGTCTTGCTTCCGTGAGGCCTATCGCGTTCCCTATAGGAAGCCTTCCGTGAGGCCTATCGCGCTTGCCGGGTTAAAGGCCGAACTGAGTATAAAAATAGTTGCATTCATGAGAGAGAGAGGGACTTGGCTAGACTCAATGACGGCCAAACACCACATTCATGCAAATACATTCAGTAATACATCAAATTAGTTACAATTGTTGAGCACATAATATCAGTAGTTTAATTATGTGCATCATGGGACTATTTTGCTCATTTAACCCTTAACTGGCGGCGCGCAACATAAGTCGAGTATAATAAATCTGGACTATCTGGCGGCGCTCGACATAGGTCGTGTGGCAATTTCAGCACGTAATGTTGCTGAGAGAGAGAGACAAGTGGTGGCAGGAGAGTAGCGAGCGTATGACTGCTCCAGACCACCGCGGCGAACCTACTGACACGAATCCCACCTCCTCCCTCCCTCTCTCACTCGCTATATACGGAATTGTATGGGGAAAGTGCCGAATTACATGCTTTTTGCACTCGCGTTGCGCGGTTGTTGCAAGAAAACTAGCCATCATAAAAGGATCGTTATGGTGTCATTGGAAAGCTCTGTTTATGCCCTTTCAGGGATAGATACTTGTTTTATGCTCTGGGTCTTATTTAGGCATGAACATGATCACATAAACAGCCCTATTTTGGCTAAAAACACCCCGCTGGGCGGTACATATAAATTAACCGCTAGCCTGCTAATCTAGTGTTAAAAAATCAGGTCTAACAATAGTGAGCGAGAGAGAGAGAGAGGGGGGGGGGGGGCGAGAGAGAGAGAGAGGGAGGGAGGGAGAGAGAGCATAAATCAAATGCCATTATTTATTTTATTTTTTTTTTTTAAGAGACAATGAACGGAGGAAGGAAACACACAGATAAAACAAAAGGGTCCATGTGCCTAAAGGCATCCTCCATTCATAAAATGTTTGTAACAACTGGATTTAAACATTTGTAGATTGTAAGTTTGTGGAAAGCAATTCGAGGGAAGTGAATTCCAAAGAGTAGTAGTTCTAGGGATAAATGAATTTTGATAAGCAGAAGTTCTGCATTGTGGAGGAGAAAATGTAAATTCATGGGTGCTCTCAGCTGCCCTAGTTCTACGGGGAAAGATGTGGAGAGGCGGCACAATTGAAGCAAGTTCCTCGGAACAATTGCTGTGAAAATATCTGTAGAATAACGCAAGGGATGCAACCTTTCTTCGTATGGATAATGTAGGAAGGTCCTGTGTGATTGCAGGGTTATTGATTAATCTAATAGCTTTATTTTGAATTTTGTCCAACTGCCTCAATGCAACCACTCCACTTCCACCCCACAGAGGTGAACAGTAATCCGTCTGAGAACGCACATGACTTTTATATATTACGGCCAACTGCTCGTCAGTGAAGAATTCTCGAACTCTGTACAGGAGTCCCAGTTTTTTAGAGGCATTCTTAGCAATGCTTCTAACATAATGTGTCCAGCTCAAGTTAGTAGTTAATGTTACACCGAGAATGTCAATACTAGGGGAAGTGGGAATATTTACATCATTAAAAAATATATGGGAGTCAGTGAGATTCTGTCGGTTAGAAAATTGAATGTACTTGGTTTTCTGTGCATTAAAGGAAACTAGATTCTTATGCACAGAGTATGTCATTAATTCAGGACGAAATGAATTACAGGGCTGTGTATCAGTGGAAACCTTTTAAGGGGGGCCACCTTGCTTTTTTCTCTTTCTCTCTCTTTGGCTTGTATCCATTCAGCTCCATTCAGCCTACTGTTTTAAGATAGAAAAATTTCTCCGGCAAAGCCGGATTTCTCCATACAATGCTGGCTCGCTATCACTCGCCAGGAAGAAATCAACACGTGGTTGAGGATAAACGTCTTAAAACAGTTGGATGAATGGGGCCGAATGGATATAAGCCAGGAAAAGAGAGAAAGGGAGAGAGAGATAAAAAAAAGGCCGGTAAACCCCCTTAACCTTTTCAGTACCGTTGATGTCTTTTTATTTTATATCAGCTGCATTTTGACGATTTTATGAAGCATAGGAAAAATAAATGGTAGCTAAAGGATTAAATGAGGTAGTCTTCAACCTTGTATTGGGTTGACGTCCTTCCTAACCTGAATAATATCGTCTAACAGTTGCCAGAATTATATATAAAGGATGTCACCAGTACTGGAGGGGTTAATTTTGATCGCTTATATTCGTCAAGTTAGGGTATATACAGTATATATATATATATATATATATATATATATATATATATATATATCAGAAAATAAACATAAGCTGGTTCTTGTGGTAAAAAATAACATATATGAAGCCCTTAACGAGCACATTTGGAACACTGCTAATGGAGGTGTACTGACGGTTCAGCATTAAGTGTTGGTTTAAATTTTCCAATAGAATCATACTGATTTATTAGTGCTTTCATTTGTTTCTCAGTATTGTGCATGGTTTGTTGTTGTTTTTAAAAGTTTAAGTTAAATGCATTTCTCCTCTTAATGGAGGATCTTCAGTAACGGAAAATGTATCCCAAATTATGAACACATCGTCCAGATATCGCTTATATTTTTTCTTAAATTTTGCTGCAATAATATCTCCATATGTGGAGGCTACAGATTGTTTTTAAGATATGATGGAATGTGTTTTAGAAATGGTTGCAATATAAGATCTAGTATATAGTATTATATATAGTATTAGATGGGCTTGACAATGTAGATTATAACATGACGATTAGCCTCAACACGAATACAACACACAACCTTTGCTATGATATGAGTTGAAGAAGTTCCACCCCTTTGACTGGGACATTTTTCTAACGAAAAATGTACACATTTATCTAGAAAGGGGGTCTAGGGGATTTTTTTTTTTTTTTTTTTTTTTTTTTATGTTTGTTGGAAGTCTAGCGAGGTAAATATAAAAATAAATACATAAATAGACCAACAAAAAATTGCCTCTATCTCCTTAAAGGACATAGCTCACAAGGTCAGCTATCTTTATTATCATAAATGTTAGTGTACAATATACCTCCTATGTGCAATAATAGTAGTCTGAGGTTCTTATAAATGTAAATATATATAAATTAGTGTTTTGGATGGTGGTGGTGAGAGGCATTTCCGAACTGTCATGACGTATAGAGAGGCATTGCGTGTACCCATAGAATAACACAATCGGTCAAAGAGTTTCAGGAGTCAGGTCACTGGCCACCATTTTTATTCTCAGTATCTCAGTCAAGTACTCCATTCGTGAAAGCAGCTAAGAAAGATGGACAGATGTTTAAAGAGAGGAATGATTGTTTGTATGAGCAGCATAAGCTTAATAATTAATGAATTATAAAAATAATGGCAAGCTATCGAGTAATATACTGTGAAAGTGAAAATCAAGATGGAATGTTTTGATACATTGGCCATACACTATTTTACAATGGTACCTTTTTTACCGTTAGAGCTGGTACGACTATAGTGTAGACATATGGATTGAGCTGGCAATTCGTATTGTTTATGATTAACAAGACCAAAATATGAATAATTGTATTGATAGGTACTTAAGGATAGACACATTTTACACTCATGTGATACAAATATAAAGGCAATATCAAAACAGATTCGAATTCCGCGGTATAATTCCTTTATTGCTACAAGAGAGACTCGACAGGCATTGCCATCAACTTTCTAAGCATAACATATCTTACATGGCTTTGTTTACTATTTTAGATCTAAATTTATGGCAAACCTAGACAATTGTGCAGTATACCAATCATGCTTTTAACTGTTATAGGCAGTGGTAAAATGGAAAGGGATATTTCATGAGCTATGCTCTTTAATCCCCCCATTCTGATATGACGCGATCGCGTATATAAGTACTTTGGACCAAACACCGATTGTGACGCAATCGCGCATATAATCGGGGACGAAACTTATGTAAACCTAGCAAAGTTATTATATACGCGATCGCGTATATCTTTTCACCAGTGCGTCACTCAAAATCTAAGGATTTACGTGAGGTAACTTACAACACTGTAAGGTAAAAATATCCCTATGCGAGTAACGTCTAAACGTGGGAGAAACCCAGTTTGGCTGAGACAGCCATGCCGGGAGGACGCATGGCGGCGACATTTAAAAATGGCCGCCGCCTGGATATATCATCTTATAATGGCATTATGTGTTATAAGCGATAATGTATAGCATTGAAAATGACTGAAATGTGATTGGATAGCCTCAATACACATGGTGTTAACATAGTACGTTCAACGGTCAACCGTAAGGTAAGGAATGGTTAAATTATTTCGTTGTAAGGTATGCGCATATGAAAATATTCATATAAAATTGAGTTTTTGTCGTACAGAGCTGGTTCTTTGAAAATAACAATCTGTATTCATTGCCGATATATAAAATTAATATCTAAAAACTGTATCGATCCTTAAATGATATTTAAATGTAGCGTGAATTGAAGCGAAAATATTTACCAGTCGGCGATGGCGGCACACGGACAAATAAATATTTGTGAAAAATATACATTTTGATCGTACATTGATGATATAGATACCATTGGAAAACTTATGAAAAATCCTAATTAGCGCAATTTTAAAAATATCTATTGTCCCACATTTTATCGGTGAAAATGGGGAGGAAGAGAGGAGGTAAAATATGGGCGGACTGAACGTTTCCCTACGCGTACGGTGGGCATATGAAAATATTCATACAAAATCGAGTTTTTGTCGTACAGAGCTGGTTCTTTGAAAATAACAATCTGTATTCATTGCCGATATACGAAATTAATATCTAAAAACTGTATCGATCCTTAAATTATATTTAAATGGAGCGTGACTTGAAGCGCAAATATTTAGCAGTCGGCGATGGCGGCACACGAACAAATAAATATTCACGAAAAATATGGTTTGATCGTACATTGATGATATAGATACCATTGGAAAGCTAATGAAAAATCCTAATTAGCGCAATTTAAAAAATATCCATTGTCCCACATTTTATCGGTGAAAATGGGGAGAGGAGGTAAAATACGGGCGGACTGAACATTTCCCTACGCGTACTGTGGTCATATGAAAATATTCATATAAAATCGAGTTTTTGTCGTACAGAGCTGGTTCTTTGAAAATAACAATCTGTATTCATTGCCGATATACAGAATTAATATCTAAAATCTGAATCGATCCTTAAATATTTAAATGGAGCGTGAATTGAAGCAAAAATATTTACCAGTCGGCGAGGGCGGCACACGGGCTATAAAATATGTGGGACACGGACAAAAATATTCGGGAAAAATAGAAGTTTTGATCGTATATTTATGATATAGATACAATTAGAAAGCTAATGCAAAATCCTAAATCTTGCTTAAAAAACATAAATTGGCCCAATGTATCGGTGAAAATGGGGAGGGCAAATACGGGTGGACTGAAGATATGCTTTCACCTACGGTGAAATTCCATACATTATTATTATTTTTTTTTTTTATGAAATCTTATAGAATAATCTTTCGTCTTGCCATTCATAAATAAAAATTAAAAAAGCAATTATTATGGGTGAAAACCGACTGAGAGTGAATATTTTGCTGCGGTATGGATTCTATAGGAGCGAAAAACTATTGTTATAGATTTATTTCTATAAAATCCAATATTGATGATAGAATATTATAAACACCGCCATCATGTTCAGCGGAAAAAATAGCTGTGATATAGGATGAAAATAAAAATAAGTTATTTAGTAAGTTTCGGAAATATCTTGAAGTAAAGTAACAAAAATCACAATTTGCAGCAGAAATATTTACGAATATTAATTGTACACGATAACCATTATAGATACACTATGTTTTGTTTATAGAACTATTGTTGTATAGACTTCCCTCTATCTCGTGAAGTGTATTTAAATGCAGTTGGGGTGATATTTGTGGGTGAAAAACAAGCGATAAGATTATAATGTTGGCGGCGCCTAGAAGCTTTTTGGGCGGGAAGATTCAAATTTCAGTGATGTCTGTCCACAGCTCAATAAGTAGTAATGATCAGACGGAAGGGGTTAAGGAGGTAGTACTTGGTTTTTGGCTTATTTATTTATTTATTAATGTATTTTTGAGTTTCTTTGCTAGGCCTCCATCAAGCTTTAAAAAATACCACCTAGACCCCCTTTCAGAAAAAATTTGTAGTCCTTGCCGAAGGCCGATTCCTTCTAAAATGACATGCTCGCTGTTGTTCGCCAGGACAAAATCGACACATAAATGGCACGCAAGCTCTAAAAAATTGACAAAGAAATGAGATGAAAGGTCTCAAAATAGCCAAAACTAACGGAACGAAAGTCTTAAAACCTCAAAACTAATATGCTAAACATGAAGGAGAAGGGGGTCCAGAAAAAGCGAGTACTACCCCCTTAACCCCTTCTGTATCGGTGCCGTCCTTTCAACTCTATGCGGGCTACTATTAGACGATTGTATTCAGTTTTAAAAGGGCCTCCAGCAATAAACAGGCTTCAAACTATCTCACTTAACCTATTTTACAACCACAGATCTTCTCAAACTGCACAAAAACGTCTAAATGTAGCTAAAATAAGATGAAAAAGACGTTGCGGTACAGGAGTTAAGATGATTGAGATGCATAAGACACCAATGAATTTACAGCTAATTTATTGCCCAAAACGTCATAACCTGTTTAATCTCAGAAAAAAATAGACTATCATCAATTATATTACACAGTTATGATTTGTGTTCGAGTAGTATTAGCCCTAGAATTACGGTGTCAAAATTTAGGATATGACGGCCAGAGTGAGATAAGATACATAAGTGTTTTGAGAGAATTACGGTGTTGAAATTTAGGATGTGACAGTCAGAGGGAGATAAGGTCCCGTATACGTTTTGAGTTCCAGGCCCCAGAGTACCATGTGAGCCTTCTTTGGAGACTTGTAGTGGGACTCTTCCACCAATACCTGCAATACTTTGTTTATCCTTTATTTCGAATACACCAATCTGACTAACCATTGACGTTGTATTGTTTGGCCTCTTGCATGACATTTATTTAAATTTATTGGTAGATTTAATTATCTAGTTTTTATTTGTTTGTTATTTAGTTACTTCCCTAGACCTCCATCAAGCTTAAAACAAAAACATCCCCAAGATCCCCACTGAGAGTGAGAGTGTATATATATATATGTATATATATATACGGGGAGGTGTGGTGGAGTGGTCTTGCCACTGGCCTGGTAATCCAAAGGTCCCGGGTTCAAATCCCGATGTATCAATGGGAAGATATTATTGGGATGGAATTTGTGCTGTACCTGGTATCAGTGCATTACCACAAGCCCATCGAAACGTCAATAAAATACCCTCATTGTTCCCTGATTAAATAGCACTGTATGAATATTCCCATATTCAAAATATGCTATAGGGGTGCAATGCCTGGTGAGTTATCTGCTCAACAGGTGGCGTTGTGTGTGTGTAAGTGTGAGAGTCCGAGTGTAGGGTTGAGACAGTGAAGCACGGGAACGAGGTGGCTTCAGAGATGGGGTCGTTTCGGGCCATGAGTGAGCACCGTGCCTCATGTGAAGGCAAGATGGCAGGTGCTCGTTGTACTCTACGTGCTTCACATGTCTCACTCCCTAGACTGGAACAAGACCTCACAGGCTTCACTGTTCATTGTAAAGCGGTGAATGTTAAGGCTCTCAACCTATGCCCGAGAGGAAGTAAGTTGGAATATTAAAAAAATAAATAAAAAAAATAATATATATATATATATATATATATATATATATATATATATATATATACATATATATATATATATACAGTATATGTAGTATATTATATTTTTTTTGTTTATATATATTTTTTTTCAAGGTACGTTAAAGTCTAATGTCTGGACACACGTAGCTTGAAGCTGTTTATGTAACGAGGGATGAGGGCAAGACAGATTGAGGGAGAGAGTTCCAGAGTTTACTAGTTGAGTAGGAGGAAGACTGGAAAAATTGGTTCATTCTTGGATTAGAGAGATGGACAGAATAGGGGTGGGAATGTGTTGAAAGGCGGGTGCCACCCACTCAATGTAAGGGCGCAGGAACACACTTAGAGAGTTCTGACGAACAATGATTATTGTAATAGTAATATAAGAGTGAGAGAGATGTAGCATTGCGGCGTGTAGCGAGAGATTGTAGGAAATTAGTAAGAGGACGTAAATTGATGAGACAAAATACTTTTGACTGTAGGCTACTCTTTTGAGAAGTGCGGTATGGGTAGAACCTCCCCACACATGAGCACAATACTCGATACATGGGTGCACTGTGCCCCTGTATAGAGCAAGAGCTGTGCGAAGGTAAAGAACTCCTGGAAACAGTTGAGCACACCCACCTTCTGAGCTGTTATAGCTAGAGTGGTGATATGATCTTTCCAAGATTTACTCCTCTGGGAAATTGAGACTTAATATTAGTTTCATTATTAAGTTGAATAGAGTAGGGCTAAACACACCACCCTGAGGTGTACCCAGCTCTAGTTCATGTAGGCTACTTCGGATTTTTTTCTTTGAAATAGAATATGTGCGCTTCTATTGCAGAAATACTCATTGATCCAGTCCAATAATCTGCCTTTTACGCCTATTTTCGTCAACTCACAAAGTATTACATCCCTATTGGTTACATCAAAGGCACCCTTCATATCTAGAAAACAAAATATGAAATTGCTCTTGGAGTTAATGAGATATGAGGTGCAGTGCAGGATGTTGTGCTTCTGCCTTTGATGAAGCCATTCAAATTGGGGCAAAATAGAGATTATATTTTATGTAAGTCTATTAACCCATAAACGGCTGCAAAGCTCATAAGAGGTTTTACTGGGCGACGGCGGCAAAGCTCTTAAGAGGGAGGCCTAAAAAAAACATTTAAACAGCCCCAGTAGCACTAAAAAAAAAAAAAAAAAAAAAAATTTTTTTTTTTTCCCTATACCTCATATCACTCTTCCACATCCCCTCCTTCCTCCCTTTCCCCTCCCCCTTCAATTATCACCTATTTTCCCTGTTATTCCCTAATTCGTTGGTATATTTTTGTGCTAACATTAGCAAACTGTGTGGGGGATGTGCTTACGTGCCTAGCGAGTGTGTTACACAACCGAGTGTGTGTATGAGTAGGCTCAGTGTGGCTTGAGGCCTCGTGGAGGGAGGGGTTGCCTCAATTTTCTCCATAATTCATGAATGGGCTGGTCCATCTATATTCGCGATTTTGACCAGATTTTTTTTATTTTCACTTGTTTTATTGTTGTTACAGGTTACTATCTTCATAGTGAAGGTAAAATAGGCTCATATGAATAAGTAATAACGATATTTATCGTAAAATGACGATTATAGGCCTGAATGGAGCCAATATGTACAAAGGAGTACAAAGGAGTACAAAGGAAATCAAGCAACAACAGATCTAGTGACCCTTCTAGGTTGCTTGTCCTCCAAAACACTGAGGATCAAGTGTCCAAACAGTGGTTTAGAGTAGGTAAGGGAACATTGGAAAGGGAATTACTGCCCTGGAACTAATGTCCGTGGCAGGATTAGGAAGTTAGTAGGGGACAGATGGGTTAGTAACTGAGGGGGGGATAAAATAAAGTTATTCATTTACAAACGCAGTCAGTCGCGGGTTTGATGCGAGATATTTGTCTAGGCGGAGTTTAAATGAATCAACGGTGATGCAGTCTATAACGTTTCGGGGAAGCCCATTCCACAAGTTGACAACTCGATTGAAGAAGAAATTCTTAGATTCGTGTGAGTTAAAAGATTTACCAATAATTTTGCAACCGTTTCCCCGCGTGTAATTAGATTGGTCGATAGTGAAGTACTTACTACAGTTCATATTGTCGATGCCTTTGATGATTTTGAACACTTGAATTAAGTCACCTCTTAATCTGCGCTGGGTTAAAGGAAATAGATTTAATTCTCTAAGACGCTCTTCGTATGGTTTGTTCTTTAGGCTAGGTATCATTTTGGTAACTCTACGTTGAACTCGTTCTAGCTTGTTTATATCTTTTTGGTAATAAGGGCACCAGGATTGAACGCAGTATTCCAGAAGAGGGCGGACTAAGGAATTGTAAAGGGTTAGGATAACTTCTTTGGATTTATGCTCAAATGACCTGCCTATAAAGCCAATTATTTTGTTTGCCTTCTTAACAACTTCTGAACATTGTTGACTCGGTTTTAGGTTACTCGATATTGTTACTCCCAGATCGGTTTCTCTGTTTACATTCTTAAGCTGAGTGCCATTCATCGAATAGTTTGCTTTCTCATTTAGGTATCCGATATGTAGTACTTTACATTTATCCGCATTGAAACTCATTTGCCAAATTTGGGCCCAACATGACAATTTATCTAGATTGTGTTGCATATCGTCAACTTGTTCTTTTGAGAGTACGCTATTTGCAATTTTTGTATCGTCAGCAAATTTTGAGATTGTACAGGTGAGACCCTCATCTATGTCGTTGATGTAAATTAGAAAGAGAATTGGTCCTAGTACCGATCCCTGGGGTACCCCGCTACTTACATTGGTCCATTTTGATGCCTTACCGTTTATGACTACTCTTTGCTTTCTGTCGCTGAGCCAATTTTCTATCCATTTCAACACACCGTCTTGTATTCCATGCGCTTTTAGTTTTAGCAGTAAACGTTTGTGGGGAACTTTGTCAAAGGCCTTTTGAAAATCAAGGTATATAATATCTACAGCTTTACTCTCATCGTAGAGGTTGAGGATATCGTGGAAGAAGTCTAAGAGGTTTGTTAAACAGGAACGTTTTTTACGAAAGCCGTGTTGAGTATCTTTAAGTATGTTATTTTCCTCTAAGTGATTTACGAGTCTGTCTCGTATGACCGTTTCTAGCATATGCTCGCCCATGGGGAGCTAGTTCAATACCCTTCCTCGCCGTTGCCGAGTTAAGAACAAGGCTTTCAATTGTCTTGCAGTAACGGCGATTTAATTTTATCAGGCTTGTGCATACTTTTCTTTTCCTGTAGCTTGATAATGTTTATGCTCACGCCTTTCTCCTCCCAAGGTGGATATTTTTTTTGTTTTCTCGTCAATCAGAAAAAATTAAGTTATAATGTTCTAATTTTCCTACCAGTTCCCTCAAGTATCCTTTCTTGTCTTACCTCCAGATGGTTCGTATTTAATGAATGCCATCGTTAATATCATGTACCAATCTATTTTCACTCCCCGATCAATGCGTCTCACTGCTAGTATCATATTTATGTACCCTATTTTGTGTCGCAATGTCGTAAAATTGTATTCAAGTCTCGTGGGGACCGGGAGGCTTAGCTGTTCACCCAGCTGCGTTTTGAGTTACATAGAGTTACAAAGATACACAGACTGCACAGACTTTGCAGCCCCTACTAGGCAGTCCAGACTTAATTCTAACAAAATTTGCTACTAAGTGGAAGGTAAGGATAGCAAAGCAGAAGGCTCTCTCCCCACCCACCACTCTCTCCGACCAGGGGTCGGTATGAAATACAGCTGGGAAAAAAGGCCCCCAGTAGAATGAAATTTTTTTTTACCGGGAAATTTATAGTAAAGATCGAATTTGGAATATGATAATTACTACCGACACTTAACCTGTGTGTGTTTTTTTTGTTTTGTTTTTTTAAATTAAAGACTTACTGTATATTACCCTCAACCTCCTTGAAATGAATATGTAGATTCATTTTGAATGCGTCAATTGTATTACATTGCAACACTTTGCCCAGCAAATTTTTCCATTTGTTGACTACACTGTAGGTGAAAAAATACTTTGTGACATAGAGTTTGGCCCTCCTGGTGTTTAATTTCATCCTGTTTCTTGAGTTGATGAACTATTATTGATTGTGTGAACAGTGACTCTGCATCAATTTATTAAAGCCCTTTAATCTTCAAAGGGTTAATACTTTTACCAATTTCTATTTACTTCTGCTCCTTTCCTACTTCAACCCAAGAAAGTAACCTCTTGATTTTATATGCATTATATTCTGCAACCAGCATTGTACAGTTGAGGTTAACACCTGGAGGGGGTGGCCAGAAATAAATCGCCTTCATATGCTTCCACATGCCGAGGCAACTTACTCAATTATTCAGCTTGTAACTGTTCACGGGGAAGGGTCACTTAATTAACACCTTACGAACGGCCTAGGCGGTAATTTATATATACCGCCCAGCGGGGTGTTTTTACCCTAAATAGGGTTGTTTACGTGATAATTTTCATGCCTAAATAAGACCCAGAGCGTAAAACAAGTATCTATCCCTGAAAGGGCATAAACAGAGCTTTCCAATGACACCCCAACCATCCTTGTACGACCACTGGTTCTCTTTCAACGATCGCGCAACACGAGTGCAAAAACCATGTAATTAGGTACTTTCCCTACATAATTCCCTGTGTAGCGAGTGCGAGAGGGTGGGGGAGGGTGGGATTCATGTCAGTAGGTTCGCCGCGGTGGTCTGGAGCAGTCATACGCTTGCTACGCTCCTCCCACCACTCATCTCTCTCTCTCAGCAACATTACGTGGTGTAAATGGCACATGACATAAGTTGTGAACCGCCACTTTGTCCATATTTATTTCACACGACATAAGTTGGGCGCCGCCAAAGAAGGGTTAAGGGGACCGACCGTTTTTTTAGGCTTAAAAAGCTCGAAATCCTGAAAATACTATTAGGTGTTTACTCAACTAAAGTAAACATCCCTTCATAAGTCAGTGAAATGTTATTAGTGAAAACCCATTGTTTTTTTTTTGTTTTTTTTATGTTTTCCAAATTTTTCCTGTATTTCTAAAAAAAGTGATATAGCGAACTTTGAAATTGACATGCTCAGTAACTACAGGTCGTACGAGGATCGTACATAATATAAGTGGAAAGAGCGTAAAATACTCTACAACCGTCCATACGCTTTATTTTCTACTCTGCCGTGTTCCTGCACAAAATAAATTTGTAAAAAAAAAAAAAAAAAAAAAAAACAATTGTTCACCTAATTACCTTAGACTTTCACATGTTTTTCTCAAAACTGTTTTGTCGCACTTAGGGATCTTAAAATAAATGTATTATTGGACCTATAGGAATGGTGTATATACCATTGGAAAGGGAATTAAAAACACTACATTACTGTATGTATAAAGCTAATTTACTCTAGCCAACTTTGTTTGCAGCATGTTGTCAGTCGTAAAATTCTACAAAATAATTTCATCTTATTCATAATCACCTAAATCCAAAAATACACAAAATATATGAAAAGTTTTTTATAGAAACTACAGACACACCTTTTGTGAGTTGTTTGATTACATACAGCAGGTGCTATAGGGATTTCTGTTGGAGTTATATGTGTCTTAGTAGTGCTATAGTTTTCAACCTTTTTTTACCTAAATTTAAAAAATACACCTGTGCCAAATTGCATTAAAATTGAAAGTAAGACCTGGAAGTTAGTAAAAAAACAGTCGGTCCCCTTAAATCCCAACCACCCATTGGTACGTATAGTGAGTGGGGATTAATGAGGAATACCATTGCATTATTGGTAAGGCTGTGGATGTGAATGTTGTCTGTAACCAGTATAATCAGCTCAATCAAGCTGATTAGGTGTTATACATAGAGGTGCAGCGAGATACGGTATATGGAAAGCCATGTCTGTAGGTCAATAAAACCCCCAGCGCTCCGGCCAGGTATTGAACCCCGAGACCTCACACGCACAAGGCATCTCTATGCCACACCAGCTCCTCTTAGTCAGTCATTAACCCTTTGAGTATCCGCAACATGTCTTGTATTATATTCTAGCTTTATTTATACGATATTATGCAGCTTGTGAAGGATCTTTGGTGGTTATCCCATTGGCGTGAGAGACGTTCAGGAACGCCATGGCAATTTATAGCAATTTACAGGCTTTAAAAGCCTGGGGAGACGAGTCCCAGTGAGCGGGATCGCGGCAGGCCCCCGTCCACTCTCCAACCAGGCAGCCGTGGCATAGAGGGTAGGAGCCATAAACCCGATAGACATAGCAGCGCTGCCAAAGGCAACTGTAGCGCGACATTAGCTCAGTATTAGCGAATGTCTATGGTGGCGCAGCTGATGAATCCTGCACGCTACGAAGCTCGTTCTGGCATCATCTTGAAGCTATTTTCTTCTATTTTTTTTGCTGAGTAAATATAATTTAATTCAGACACTTGCTCAATCATTCAGGAGTGCTTGAACGAGCCCTAATATAGCGGAAATATGACCGCAGCGTACGTGTTAAAAGGGTTGGTCGAGAGTTTGCAGTCTTATTTTGGCTAGAGGTAGCTGAATAAAATTGTATAACAGTTGCCAGGTGTTGATGAAAAGGACGTTCCTGGTACTGAATGAGTTAAGGGGAGCGTCCGCCATGTATTTCAAAATGGTTCGATCGTGTTCATTTTTTTACAGGTGATAGATACCACTTCTAGGAACAACATATCCAAAAATGAATACATTCGGATAAATATTTTTTTCGCTACCTCGGATTTTCGCATTTTGGCCAAATCTTCAAAACCTAAAAACTAAAAATCTTTTGGTCCAATCTACATCAACAAAATACCATTGGAAAGAGGAGAAACAATGCAATAAAATGTACAGAGGGATTTTTGATACACCTTATAGTTTTTATTAATATTTTTTTTTTTTATATATTTAAACGGTTTCAAGCCTCCTGTCAAAAAAATTATGGGTTTATCAAAAATTTCTCAGTACATTCTACTGCATTTACTCTCCTCTTTCCAATGTTTTTTTTTATTTATTAAATTCGGACCAAAATTACGAAAGTTTTTAGGTTTTTTGTTCGAATAATTATAGTTTTGAGAAAAAGGCGAAAAACTAAATTTATCCATTAACCAACAAATTACCTCTCTCAAATGACGATTTATTGCATCTGTTTGCTCTTAATTGATTTGATACATGTTCTGGTACTAAGATCCAGTGCAATTTACTATACCACATATACAACGTAAGTACGGTGGTGCATAAGGGGGGTGGGGGGGGGGGGCTGTATTTACGGTAATTTTTATTTTACGAGTCTAAAATTTTGCCAGGAGATGCCTAGAGTGTTGCCCTCACGGGAGCAGTGAAAATCTCAATTTCGGATTTTTCAACTTGCACCTCTAATACCCCATGGCGGACACTCCCCTTAATGTAGTTTATAATTTGTTGAAGCAATTTCAGGCTGAATTACTATTTCCTTATCAATTCTTTACCTGGTATTTAAATTTCGAAGGTTAATTTAATCAGTTTGATAACTCATAATGTATTAAAGCTTGTGAACAAGACTGTCCGTACATTACATGAAAAGTTTCGTTACTGAAGCCTTTATGAAAATACTCATAATTGTATTAATAGTTTTATTTGCATAGAAAAAATAAATTTGTTGATAGTTCACAAGCCAGATAACTATCTTTACTTACCGTGTGTTGTCTTTTAACCAGATATATCCTACCCTTTAAAATGCATAATTTTTTTTTTTTTTTTGTGAGAGGTAAAATAAAAATCTGCAGCACCAACATAAATTATCTAGTGCAGGTTCAATTTTATGAAATTCAGTAACCTATATATCAAAATAAAGGTTTATCACCAGTACACACAATACATAGTGAACATATTTATATTAACCCACAATTTACTAGAAGTGTTTTGAGGCAAATTGCTGAATCATAGCAAATTTTTACTTTCCTTTCTTTCTTGCTTGAAAAGAAAGGCAAAAATTTGCCATGATTCAGCAATTTGCTTAACAAATAAATCAAGTAACTTGTGGGTTTATATAAATATGTTCACTAGGTACTGTGTATACTGGTGGTCAAACTTTAGTCTTGTTATCTACGTTACTGAATTTAATACAATTGAACCTGCACTGGTCCAAAATGGTACGCAAATATACAAGTTAGCAGATAATTTTTGTTAGGATCTATGATTTCACTGGTATGCAAATATACAAGTCAGCAGATAATTTTTGTTAGGATCTATGATTTCACTAACACATTGCTCAATGATCACAAAGCTTTGGGGTATCTATTTTTTGTTTGTGTAAATCAATACCTATGTGTATCCAAGATTATATTTACGGTAAGAATGGCTTGCCTTTCTTTTTGCATTTAATCCTCTAAAATTTGTCATTATAAATGTGTCCAGCAATCAAAGAGAGTTGCTCTTTTAATAGGGTAAATAAAACAACATTATGAAAACAGTATAATTATTTGTTCATAATGTATTCACCGTTGTAAGAGTATGATAGTGTTAATATTGTTCTACTTAACTTAAATGAAGTATTATTCACATGTATACTTTCCATGTAATGATATTAAGTTAATACAGTATTCATAGATTACTTAAGGTAGTTGTTCAGATTATTTGATAACAAAATCAGCTGCTCTGACAAATCCAGGGCCCAAGCCAGGGGGTTTAGGTTCCGTTTCCTTGTCCGTATTCTTATTCTTCGGTGGTCTCCCTCGTTTCTTCTTCATTCCAGTGTCCTTTTTTATCTCTAACTCATCACTTTTCATTTGTATCTTTGAATTATCAGTCACTATGGAAAGAGTAGGTGATATCACAAAATATATTTTTAATTCACACTGACTACAGACATAAGTGACCAAGTATGACAGAGCATTTACACAGAATCTTGAAGGACATATCACAGTGTAGCACATAGGGCATTCTTCTATTGGTTCAGTTTTCATTAAATAGTATTCGTCTTTCGGCATATCAACCATGGAATTTGACTTTGCTTTCTTTCGTTTCTTTTTAATAGGATCTGTTTGTGTTGAATCTGAAGCAACCTTCGAGTTTGGTAAGGTTTTAAGGTCATTATTTAGGTGAGCAACGTCTTTAAGTTTAAGTTCTGACGAAGACTTTGGGTTCTGAGTAACATCAACATACTCAATCGCTTGGTCTAAGGAAAACAGGTCATAGCTTTGTGATAAAAGAAGGTCAGCATCACGAAAGCCATTTCTCTTTGTACTGATATTATGGTGTACTGTGTTGCTGGGTAAGACATTTCTTTCATCTCTCACTTTAATAGGCCTACTTGTACTGGACTTTCTTTCCTTGTCAGGCAATTTTCTTTTTTCTGACGCACGTGATCTGGATAAATAATCTCGACACATCTGTATTGCTGCACTCCATGGAAATTTATTAGTTAAACCTTTGAAGTTATTTACATACTTAGATATGTCTCGGTGAACACTGCTAGGAAGAGGGGAACCATCTTGCACATAATCTGAGTCACCCGTAATCCTAGAAATGATGAAATTGACTGGATTTCCTGGATATACAAGGGAATGCTCACATGTGTCATTAATGCTCCGAGACAACAACTTGAATGTAAGACAATCTCCACAATTTATACCACACTTCACACACTGAGCAGGACCGAAGTATAGGTGATTTTGCATGTGTTTAATGGCATTACTTTGGCACATATAACAAACAAGACTCTTGGGATCCTTTTTTAGCCGTTTCTTTTGCTGTTCTGAAATTTCTTTTAAATCTGGAGATGCATGCTTTGAATAATTTTGTTCAGATGGCTTAATGATTGAAGTGTGATTATTCAGGGAAGACTTGGAAGGAGAGTTATTTCTTGCAGAAGTTACCTCCATAGTAGGCCTACCACTTGAAGGGGTTGTATCCAGTTTTGTATTGGATGATGAGGCATTAACATGGCTCCAAGATGTAGATTGTACCAATGGTTGATACTGATACAGAGAAGCCTTGGTGTGATTCCACCAGGATAGGGAACTGTTGTTTTCTCGATTATTCAGCACAGAACTCTGACAGAGAGAACTCGCCATACTGCAGTATATCCACCGATACCTGAAACAAGAAACAGTTACATAAGCAAAGTTTTCATAGTGTCATCAGAGAAAATAGGGTAAATCAGGGTAGTTCCACCGCAACGGCAATAACACCAATAAAACTTTAGCATGGATTCAGCTGTTGTTGGGCTTAGGTTTTAGAGGAATCAAACCTAACAAGGTCATATGAGGTTTTGATCCATTGTGTAAACAAATGTTTTTTGAGAAATTAAATGGTTTACCACATGGTAATTGCTTAACGGTTGTGCCGATACGAACAACGATTAGTCACCACGTAATAATTGAAGTTGGTCATTATATCGCCATTCTTCAAATGAAAATTAGAGCTTGATTTGGCAATTTAGTGGATGTCTGTAACCCTTTCTATTTCAGAGAATGATAGAGTAGAAATGATCGCAGCAAAATTACCCCGTCAGGTGGGTTAATTTTGCTGTAAGGCAAGTCTGTTATATAACAATCTGTGGTGTGGCCCAATTATTACTATCTTTTTTAATATGACAAATTATTATAGATATCTTTTACAAAAAACCTGTATATATAGATAAAGCAAAATAAAACAAAATATTGGGTATGTGGTAGGTTTTCTTGAGTAAAATATCACTGGTCACGGCAAAATTACTCTACTTACCCTAGCAAGTAGTGCGATTTGATGAAAGAAAAGTATCAGCTAGTGAAATAGTCATAAACTCACTAAGCGATACCGAGAGAATCCACTAATGATTGTGATCTTGAGTAGTCTGTACAATTTTATGAAAAACGTCAATCTGAGCATATTTTGCCACTCCACTCCACTCCACTTCATTGAATATCAAACACTAGTGTTACTTTAGATTTATAATCATTGTCAGCCTAAGATGGTCCATTGAAGAACCAGCTTATCGAATGAAGACAATGACATCATCTATCTTACCATAGTGGTTTAGTTCAGATTTGCAGAGTTCATGCATGGTGAAAAGTGAGTATGAATTGACATATACAGTACAATACTGCAGGGGTATTGACATATAAAATCTTTAATTTCCTCCATTGCAAGCAGAGGAAAAGAGGCCATGTTTATGACTGTACATCAATTTCAACATTCAGCAAGGAGCAAACTCACAACTTTCATTTATAATGATAATATAGGCAGAATCAGCTGATTTTACCTCCTGACACCTCCCTTTTAACTCGCATTGTTAGCTGGGGAAAATGTTCATATAAATAATGTATTTACATAAACTGTAGAGAATTTCAGCTCTAATAATTTGAAATCTCCCTCTTCAACATGACCATACTATCAAGACGTTCTGGAATGCTGGTGCACTTACATACAAATTATTCTGCCAATTGATGCAATGAGGTGGAATGGCATTTGTGTCCACATTTTTCCTTGAAAGGTACATTTTCCTCCCTTAGAGCCAAAATCTTTACTTTCCAGATTTGTATGGGAAATGTGTACGTATCCCATGCAACCGTGCCGATGGTTGAAAACTCTCAAAGTCCACGTGCGTGCGCGCGAGCGCGCAATAACCTGGTTTTTTGGGATAATTGCCTTCAATTTTTTACTCTTGTAAAATCCATTTTCGGGGGCTCTGTAGGACCATTTTTAAAGCTTTTTGAGCGGTTTTTCATGGTTTTTCCTTCATTCCTAACCCATTCACTATTGTTTCTGGAATAAAACCATTTTTTGAAAACCGGCCGGGTTCTGGTGCGCAAACATTACAAAACTAGCCGGGGCTCCACGGGTTAAACTTGTATGTACAGTATGTATGTATATCTGCATATGTAAAGCTAACAGTGTGAGTCATAAAGGGGTGTCAATGTCCTTTATTATGCTGCCACACTATTCTAAGCACCCTAGGATGGGCCCCAAACAATTACCCATCAAGGAGAAAGCAAATATTTTGGTTCTACAGGAGGTATTACTAGGTGCGTCTACGAAGGACATTCGTGGGTACACACGACAATCCACTATGCATCTGTTAGCAACACCCATAGATTTAACTAGGCTATACTGTTTGCCTGGGCAGCAGCATGTCGTACGTCTTGAAAGTGCAACTTTTATGCTGAACTTTCGGAGAGTGATCGGATGAGGCCAAATTGTTTGCAATGAACTATCATAATAGACACACAGTCTATTATGATGGTTCATACGACACCGAGTGTATGCGGGCCGAGTCCTATGCCCTGTTCCATATTAGTAGGCCAAAACTTTGAACATTAACTCGTTACCTCACAATCTCACAAACGACTAGAATAATCAAGCTAATGTTCCTAACATTTGGGAAGGGTCATCCAGGGAATAAGTGTGGTAATTTATAACCCATTTGCTCTAGACCTGCTTTGAGTTACGGAGGTTAGGGTTCACGACTTCTAGGCTACCTAGGCTATTTTGAACTGGGTATAGTACTCCAGTCATCCGCTAGGTAACACCACATGTGTCCCCAGACCCGTGTTTTTGGTGGTACAGGGGATGCAAAACGTCTCAGGATGTTGCCCGAGTGCCCTTAACCCTTAGAGCCTGGATGTCCTACCTGCAGGTCATATCGAGTAGATATTTGTATACATACATACTGTACAATTTTTGTTTTCTTTTTTCTATGTGAATGAGGGAGACAAAAGGCATAACTGCCTGCAGCGAGTGACTCCCCCAGATTTCAAAGAGTGACAGGGCCGAAATCAAGGGACGTTCGAGCTAAAATGCCTGGACACACGGAGTTTGAAGCAATTTAAGTCATAGGAAGAGGGAAAGACTGATTCTGGGAGAGAGTTCCAGAGCTCAGTAGTTGAATAGAAGAATGTCTGAGAATAGCGTTTCACTCTTGGGTTGGAGAGTTGCACAGAGTAGGGGTGGGATTGTGTTGCAAGGCACCGAGGCGGGTACTACGTACCCTACGTAGAGGAGGTGGTATACACTGGGAAAGCTCCGAGGAACACTGATTATTGTAGTAGCGATAGAATAGTGAGAGAGATGCAACATTGCGGCGAAGAGAAAGAGATTGCAGAGAATTGGTGAATGGACGGGAGTTAATGATACGAAAAGCTTTCCTTTCTACTTTATCTAGAAGTGCAGTGTGAGAAGGTCCTCCCCACACATATATATATATACCCGGTATATATATATATATATATATATATATATATATATATATATATATATATAGAGAGAGAGAGAGAGAGAGAGAGAGAGAGAGAGAGAGAGAGAGAGAGAGAGATACGTAATCACTAATACACACGGTAACATATTTTTTGTAGGCCTACTCACTAGGAAAATTAAACACGGAGGTGCAAGTTTTTGTCTGTTTTACAAGACATCTTCCAGCAGATAGAGATGAAGGAGTTGGAGTTAATTTATCTCTATTGGCCCGTGATATACTAAGTGTGGGGCCAACAGGGTTTAACATTCTTATTGTTTTCAGTGTTGTCTTTTGTAATTATATTCCTTTATCTTTGTATATGTTTGTGTGTTTCATTTCTGTTTGAATATGCTAACTCATGTTTTTTGATAATTGTCAATTATTTATGCATTTGTACCCCTTACTAATTGGTAACTCGTCACGGGTCAGGAGATAAACTGACTAAAAACCCCTTCTTCTCTATCTGCCTGAAGATGTTTTGGAATACAGACAAATGCTTGAAGCTCCGTGTTTCATTATCCTAGCGAGCACAAGACATATTTATATACAGTATATATATATATATATATATATATATATATATATATAGATTTAACTACTAGTAGGCCAAAACTCTTGAACATTAACGGGTACCTCAAAATCTCACAAACGACTAAAGCAGGGGTTCTTAACCTTTTTAGCAAAGCGCCCCTCTTTGGTCAGGACTGTATTCATGATCCCCTCCCCCCCCCCCCCCACAGCTCTGATGCCTAGAAAACTTTTGTTTTGTTATCCATTCCATATGGATGCTTAAGACGCAAGATACTGTAAAAAGGGCGAAAAAATAACCAATCTGCATGCAAGGATTAACACTGATTAATGATTTTATGTCAACACTACATGTGATTGCTCGGAATGACGGTTGTGACCCTGGTCTCTGGGTGTTCTCCTGGGTGACCTGGATGTGTATGAATTTTGTGTTTTGTCTGTGTTTGTTCGTTCTTCTGTCTTGTGTTTTGTGTTTTCCCTGTTCTTGCTCTGTCTTGAGTCGGCCACCCCCAAGAAAATAAAAACAAAAAAATAATAAAATAGAGTAAATTGGAAAATAAAAAATTAAAATAGGAGAAGTGGGGATTGGGCCTGAGCATATACATACATATACATACATACATACAAAGTTTCTTATGTATATATATCTTTGCGATTACCCTGTATGCAATTGAATGGCCTAGCCCTATTTTAAACTTTGATTACCCCACGCCCCCCCTAGCATTGTCAAACGCCCCCCAGGTTAAGAAACGCTGGACTAGAGTAATCAAGCTAATGTTCCTAACATTTGGGAAGGGTCATCCAGGGAATAAGTGTGGAAATTTATATATATACTGTATATATATATATATATATATATATATATATATATATATATATATATATATATATATATATATATATATATACCGGTATATATACTGTATATATATATATATATATATATATATATATATATATATATATATATATATATATATAGTATATATTGTATATATATATATATATATATATATATATATATATATATATATATATATATATATATATAATTATATACTGTATAATTATATATACAGTATATATATTGTATATATGTATATATATATATATATATATATATATATATATATAAAGTGTACGGTATGTGTGGGTATGTGTATATATTTGTATATGTGTATCTGTATATGTGTATATGATATGTATATGTATTTATATTTATTTGTGTGTATACCATGTGTTAATGCTCAACTTGTAAAGTGCGCAGCCCCTGTAGTATACGCCATATCCCTGAGCGTAGGTATTCTGATTAATTTCTTACTAAAATCGTTAATTTAACATAAATATAATCAAAACTTATCCATATGCACCTATTTTACGTTTACTATGAAGATAGTAACATGAAACAAAAATCAAACAAGTGGGAATATTGTTTGGATGGTCAAAATCGCGAATTATTACCGAGCGGTTCATTCATCAAATGTGAGCCAGCCGGTCGTACACCCTCTCCTCTCGAGGGCCAAAACCTTACTGACTTACTCCCTCACACTCTCCCAGTCTCTCCCTTATGCAACACACTTGCTAGTCACATGAAAACACCATGGAACCGGCCTGGAGATGGTGACACAAAAATATACCAATGAATAAGGGATAACAGGTAAAGTAGGTGATAATTGAAGGGAGGAAGGAGGGGACTTTGACACATGTTAAGGAGTGATTGGAGGTATGGAGGTATGGAGGGGAATTATCTCACTTAAACACAATTTTTTTTTTTTTAAGTGCCACTGGGGTGTTTTAAATGTTTTTTTTTAGGCTTAGGATCTTAAGAGTCTACCCGCAGTCGCCCAGTAAAACCTCTTAAGAGTCTCCCCACAGCTGCCGGGTTAAGGGGAGCGTCCACCATGTTTTTCAAAATGGTCCGATCATATCTTATTTATTAAAATTGGTCCAAAAATAACAGTTTTAGCAATTTTAAAATTCGCTAAAAGTACGAAAATCCGAGGTAGCAAAAAAAAAACTTATTGTCCGATTTGATTCATTTTTGGATATGTTCTCCCTAGAAGTGGTATCTATCACCTGTATAAAAAGTAAAATGATCGGACCATTTAAAAAACATGGCGGACGCTCCCCTCAAGACTATGTTTGTGTAATTTGAATACTGGTACCGT
This sequence comes from Paralithodes platypus, assembly GCA_032716605.1. Taxonomy (NCBI): domain Eukaryota; kingdom Metazoa; phylum Arthropoda; class Malacostraca; order Decapoda; family Lithodidae; genus Paralithodes; species Paralithodes platypus. Next base: position 37,903,190 of record CM064520.1, read on the forward strand.
ACTCAAAAGTAATATAAAGTACAGTATATTAATATTGTCCGCTAAGGAAACTAACGCTCCACAAGCAAGCCCATCATATCTTTTTTTTTTGGGGGGGGGGTCTTATTCATGTACTATTTCCATAATATGGCAATACAATTACTATTATTATATAAAGTCTATTCAATCGAGAAATATCTGTAAGCCCCGCCCCATTCCACCAGTGCCGTAGATTACATAAAGGTTATCGTACGTACTGCAGTCTTGGCTGTATCACTTGCCGTGTTACCATGAAGCTGATAAGGTCTCCTTATAACATTCAATGCAGGACAGATCCTGCAGTTATTTTGTATACTGCACAATTTTCCTCTACACCACTATCCTGTTGAATGTTTGTGTTATGGAAATTGATTCCCAAAAGGTAAAGAGAAACTACAGTAATAAAATTAGAACAAGAATAAGTGGAAGATTGGTTGATAAATGTTCATACCACTGTTTATTTATCCTCGATATTTGCACCAACTATTGAATCAGTAAACATTCTCAGACGGAAAATGATTGCCAATACCATGGTCACTTCGAATTGTATCGAAAGTATGGCAGAGTTGAGGTAGATGATGCTATATGCAAATATTTGCGAGCGCATGGACTTGATTTTGGTGAACTCTACTTTCTCGCTCTCTGTACGTGTCTGTACCTCGATCCTCCTTCCCTCTCTCTCTCCCCCCCCCCCTCCCTCCCTTTCCCTATCTGTCTCTCTCTCTCTCTTAATGTAAAGTGGATACAGTGTAAAGATCGTCAACTTGCTACAGTCAATACTTTTGTGATCCACTTGGCTGTCAATAATGATAATACATCTAATTGGTTGACTTTATTTGTTGTCAAAGTATTTGAATATGGTTGACTTTATTTGTTGTCAAAGTATTTGAATATGTAGACTACAATATCCCTGGCTTGACTAAAACGTTGGGGCACACCAGCCGGTCTGCCACATATAGCTATGGTCTGCCAAGGGGAGACGGCATCCTTCCTCTTCAGAAGACAGGTGACGACTGACGTGAACGGCGAGTGTCACCCCGTGTAGAAGACAACAGTGTTGTCAATGTCGCTACCTTCCCGCTAAATCTAGAAGTATTTACTTGATCAAGGGAATGGAGGCAATGAAAATAGGCTCCAGTCTTGAATTTCCATCCTGACTTGATAATCTAGAAGGGTTGATAGCTTTGAAAGCCTTTCTTAACAAATATTAATGATAAATAAATGTTTACTTTGATCTAGCGGCAAAGTTTATACCTAGCAATAAGAATTCTCAAAGTATTCTAAAACTTTGAGCCTTTTCTGGTCAACATTGTGGTATTATTCTAACAATTTTAGGCATCCATTAACTATTGTGTAGCCTTCTAGCAATGTTTGTATTCTGATTGAGCAGTATTTTTTCTTTGGTTTGGTAACCCTGCTAGACACCGCTACATGATACAGGCGCGCCAGCCGTATGATAACGGTTCGGGAAGTGGGCGGGGCTTATAGATATTTCTCGATTGAATAGACCGTAGTACCAGTAGTTACTGTAAGAGTTTTTAGTCTGAACATGGTAAACACATACACAAGGAACTATTTTATGGTATCATTTGTATTTCGTTAATGTTATTTATTAGACTACCATTGCCAAGTCCAATCATGACTGACTTGAGCTGATAATCAGATTAACACCTAACGAGCGGCCTAGGCGGTAAATAATATGTAGCCACCAGCGGGGTGTTTTTACCCAAAATAGGGCTGTTTACGTGATCATTTTCATGCCTAAATAAGACCCAGAGCGTAAAACAAGTATCTATCCCTGAAAGGGCATAAACAGAGCTTTCCAATGACACCCCAACGATCCTTGTATGACCGCTAGTTCTCTTGCAACAATCGCGCAACACGAGTGCAAAAACCATGTAATTCGGTACTTTCCTTAAACAATTCACTGTGTAGCGAGTGTGAGAGGGTGGAGGAGGGTGGGATTCATGTCAGTTGGTCCACCGCGGTGGTCTGGAGCAGTCATACGCTCGCTACTCTCCTGCCACCACTTGTCTCTCTCTCTCAGCAACATTACGTGCTGAAAATGCCACACGACTTATGTTGTGAGCCGCCACATAGTCCAAATTTCTTTCACTCGACATATGATGCACGCCGCTAAAGAAGGGTTAATGTAAATTTTAAATATCTGATCAATAATACATTGACAAATTCTTCCCGCATCAAAATATACTAAAATTAGTCCTACTACTTAAAAACCCTTTGTATTTAATGATGCTGGTGTAGGAATAGTTTCTATAGGAATTTTGAGTAGCTAGGATGGGAAGGACATTACTTTCAGCCATACCGGTATTTATTTTCATCCTATGTGAAATAAGACAAAAGGCAAGCTTGTCTGTAGTGTCCTTGCAGATTGAAAGTGATACAAAGCCAAATATAAGGTCTTGCAGTTTAACCCTTAAATTTTGGGGAATGTCTCCAGAAGATCTTGTAGTACTCCCTGGTTCTGAGACAACATCCAGAGACATCCCCCTCCTCTCCCACAGACCATTCGAATAGACACACGTGTGTGGGTGTGCAAGCAATTTGAACTCGTCCGATCACTCGCCCTTCATAGCAGGGATAAGCAGCCAATGGTTTTGTCAACTACAGCCAAGCTCCCGCCACAGCCCGTTTGTGGTACCGGTATTTGACATTTTACATGTAAGCATACAGTAGGCCTAAGTAAAGAAATATAAACTACATGAAAATTTAGTCCGTAAAAGCATGCGCTAAGGTCCGAACGAAGAAGTTGACAATGCGAGCAAGCCATCTGAACACACTTTATCGGCCAAGGAGCCTTGCACGAAAAATACTAAATTCCTCATCACTGTCAAGGCCAGAGACCAACTGGGAATGAGGTCTTGGACAAAACAGAGGTTTTCTCACGCACATATTTTATTATTCACTAGGCCTCAGCCTATATTTACAAAGCTATAACAAGTTGAAAAAGCTTAAAACAGAAAATGCCCGAGTTAGAGAGAACAAATTCGGTATCTACCCCGACCTTTAGGAGATATATTATTATTAACATTATTGTGGGCGATGCACCTATTCCTATAACCATATGAATTGGCTTGATAAGATAATTTAGATTAGGTTAGATTAGGGTTGGTGGAAGGCAATGTGGGAACAGGTCGTTTCGGCCGTAAGTCATTTAGGCCGTAACGTCCGAACTAGCGATCGGCCGAATTGCCTAACGGCTTAAATTACGTACGGCCTAAATTACATACGGCCTAAATGACCAAATATTATAGAGATTATTTTACTGAAGTTTTGTTCATCGCTACATCTTGTAACATAATTTATTAACTTATTAACCCTTATTTAGCGGGGCCCGACTCTAGTCCGTATAGAGAACACCAGCACAAAGAGCTGGGCCCGACCTGAGTCCGTGTGCAATTTTGGCGCAATAATGGCTCTGAGAGAGAGACGAGCGACGGGAGGAGCATAGGTTGCCTCATGACCGCTCGCCACGGCCGCCATGGGCCTACTGACATTTATTCCACACACATCCACCCTCCCTCCCTCGCTACACACGTAATTATGTAACGAAATGACCGTATTTTAGCGATTTTGCCCCTCGGTTGCACGATCGTTGCAAGACAACCAGTGATCGTAGAAGGATGGTTCATGTGTCATTGGAAAGCTCAATTAACGCCCTTTCAGGGATACATAATTGTATTACGCTTTGGCTCTTGTTTATGCATGAAAAAGAGCCCGGAAACAAGGCCATTTATGGTAAAAAAAAAACCCGCTGGGCGGCACGGTGAAATATACTCCACCACCCGCTCTTAAGGTGTTAAGGAGTACCGGTATGGCATAAACAAAATAATAAAATAAAAGTATGGGAGAGCTCCATTTTCGTTTTTGAGCTAAAATGAAAGAAACGCAAGTTTCTCGTTCATACGAACCCTCCCAACCAGTGGTATTAAAATAATAATAATAAAATAAAAGCATGGGAGAGCTCTTTTTTCCGTTGTTGAGCTGAACATAAAAGAAATGCAAGTTTCTCGTTTATCTCTACCAGGTAATTATAAGAGTGAGAGTAATCTATTTCTTATTGCTAATCTGGCAACTTCTGCGTCATAAGGATGTGAGAGGGTTAAAATAGTTGTGTTCGTCTTGTCTCAGCCTTCGGCGCGATATAACATCGGAGGTAAGCGTACCTCTAAGCCTAAGTCATAGTAGGCCTTATCGGACTCAGTTGGGATTATCTGTTTGTAAACAAAGCAAGTTGCTCTTGACTCTCGCGTGGAATATTGTATATACTGTAATTACTTTAGGAGCTGCATTCAATTCAGGTGATATATAATAGTTATAAGATCATAGGAAGTGTAGAGTACATTGTTAAGGCAATCCACTATCGTTTGATGAGTTTAATGTCCGTATGTAGCTCAGGACTCTAATTTAGCCAGGACCAAATTCTGGATCATTTTTTGTTCAGATGCTAATTCGAGATCACAAAGAAAATGGGCGAATTTTGGCACACTGCTACCAGGACCTTATTGTGTACATCAGGAATACATGGATAGTGTAATAGATCATGCCCGGTGCCAATTGTAATAGTAATCCTGTCCAGATCGCCAATTGTAATAGATCATAAGACTAATAGGTTACTGTAACACTTGCCCATTATCTAGGAAATAAACCTATACTTGATTGTGTCGTTACTTTAGATCAAAAATAGACAAATATCCCTTGTGAAATTATGGCAACAAAAGTCCCAGAACATGCTATACATTTATATCTATACTGTCTCGATGCAGTAATATATTTGAAAAGAAAATTGCAGTTCCCAGCTTGCGGGATAATAGAGTACACAGATTTATTGTAATGATAGGTATATATTGATAATAATTATATTCTTAAAGTTAGTAAGAATTAAAGAAACAAACATTCCTACTAAAATGGTTTTATTGAATAGCGACACTGAAATTGCATTAATCAAAGAGACAATTTCATTCACACACTCAATCTAACCCACTTATCTAATCCACTTACCTAAATACAATTACCCAGTATTATAACTACCCCTAAGATTACCCCAAATCATTATACTGATTACTGCTTGTCACACAAAATCTCACATCAACCAACCCTTTAGTCTACTGTGTTACTGAAATTGTCTAGCCCAGCAAATGACCGCATGATCGAATAGGCACGAGATTTTCCCACACTCAAAGTACCCGTAAATCACACTCATCACTCTCTCTCTCTCACCTCCTCACCTCGGTTACGTGACTCGCTAGACTAATGAGAGTTGCCTAATTAAAGGGTCTCAAAACGGGCAGTACGACAAGTCCTAGGGAGTCAAGCCGACTATCCTCTAACAGTAACCTCACCCTCTGTGGGGTTGAGAGCTACGGCGTCACTCACCGACACACCACACACGTGACTCGCTAGACTAATGAGAGTTGCCTAATTAAAGGGTCTCAAAACGGGCAGTACGACAAGTCCTTCAAGCCGACAATCCTCTAGCGGTAACCATCACCCTCTGTGGGGTTAAGATGCTACGGCGTCACTCACACCCCCGCACACGTGACTCGCTAGACTAATGAGAGTTGTCTAATTAAAGAGTCTCAAAAAGGGCAGTACGACAAGCCCTTCAAGCCGACTATCCTCTAGCGGTAACCTCACCCTCTGTGGGGTTAAGCGTTACGGCGTAACTCACCACACCCGCACACATCCACACACACCCCTGGCCACGTGCATAGCTAAATCAGTGGGATATCGCCGCAGGAGAACTATGTCGCCCTGGGCATCCCTAGCCTTTAGCAAGCCCTCTGTGGGGTCATGCTTACACCTGCCATTCTCGGCCATAGCATTAAGCTAATTCGGTCGGCGTCACAACCTTGGCCATGTGCACGGTCTTGCTCAGTCTTGGTGACTGGCCAACGCACACAAGCACACCACCACACATCACTCTCACCACCACAAATCACTCTGGATATCTCAATCAACGTTGACACTTGTCTAACTGAATTGGACTCACCTGATTATGGTTGAATTAGGGCACGAGGTGCCCTCGCAGCCCTGCCGACCCATTCATCGTGGGCACAACAAAAATGGACTATCTCGTTGGGGTCGGGCAGGAGAAGAATAAGGCCTGTCCTGGGCATTCCTGCCCCCTTTATAACCTCGGTTTTCCCCTCCCCCATCACATTTTGAATTTGGTGCCAATGAAAAGACTGGACACTCCCTATGACCACGCCTACAACATGAACGCACACACACATGTACGCGTAACGGCGGCCTACCCACGCTCACAAGCAAGAACGCACACACGCACACATGTACGCGAGGCGCCTAGCGGTACACAGGCCTATGCCTGTGCCTCCACCCCTCACCTCTCCCTTTCTCTACAGCTGTTCCCACCTCCCCAATTTTTCCCGCGCTCGAGAAATATAGCTAACCCAATAGTTTATAATCACAGTCACGGTCTGGCCCGTGACAGATAGACAGTAGTAGGTGGAGTCTTGAAACATGGAGTGTTTTTAATACGAGTGTTAGAACAAATAACGATGTTGAGGGTGGCACAGAAGAATGAACATTAGTACAAATTATTAGAATTATTATATACAGAAGCCTACCTAGTACCCATGCAAATAACATTAGTAAAAGAAAAGAAAAAACTAAAAAGATATCAAAGGAAAAATTCAGGAATATGCAGGGTCGCCTGTTCAATTTATGGGAGCAGTATAGGCTACTAATAAAGAAATAAAGACTTCCCAACTTCTGTCCGCCTGCAGTCACCTCTCTGCACCTTGTATCAGTCCTGAAGACAACAGTCACCTGCTTATCTTATATAGCCTATATATATTATGTAGTGTTTATATATTTAATGTACAGTACCGTAGTTATTTTTACTATTACTAAACTAATACACTTATGGTTCTATATACTGTTTCATTTTAATGTTATTATCCTATGGGCTAAAGGTTCCTGGGACCTAGGGCCTAAACATCTTACGGCCTAAACGTCTTAAACATCTTACGGCCTAACAGGATCACGGCCGAAAATAATACGGCCTAATAGTCCTGTACTCGGCAATGTGCTTTCCAAAAGAAATTATTGTTCAAATGGAAAGAACTAAATATTATTGGAGTAACTTGGAGGTCCGAAAATAAGCCTAAAATGTTAAGAGCAGAGTGCAAAATTTAGCAATATTGCTTGCGCTATGATGTTACTTTTTCCAAAATGTAAGAAAGTAAGCGATAAATAGTTTGAACGTGTGTGAATGTTTTCTTCTTTTTTTTAGTCCCATTTATGCATATTTGTCTTGGTGTTTCAATGGATGGCCCATGTTAGAAACAGAGTTTGAGGTAAAAAATAAATAAATAAATAAATAAATAAATAAAAATAAAATAATAATAAATAAATAATACATAGGCCTACACACCATGTATATATATATATATATATATATATATATATATATATATATATATATATATATATATATATATATATATAATATATATATATATATATATATATATATATATATATACTGTATATATATATTGCCACATGCTAACCTGTTCTGAGTCATGTTTATACATACTTTCACTTGTGTTACTGTTTATACAATAGTATAGGCCCTAATAATACTCACCTATAATTAAATACCGGTAAATTATTTTAATAATACCAGTAAGTTTAATTTCAGTGTCACTTGATGCAGTACAGATCACTTTTAGTTTCTATGATATATATAGAGAGAGGAGTGAAATCAATATCCAACACAGCCAGCTTTCCACCACTCCCTCTCTTCATGCCTACCACCACCAGACTGAGCATATGGGAGGGGGAGGTGGAATATATATACCGCTCCACTGCAGCGCACCTCACCAACGCATCCAATCCCTAGTCAACCAATCACATGCTCTCAACCTTGGTGCTGGCGGTCGCTCATTGGCTGGTGTCGGCTCCTTTGTTCTCTGTTCATGTTTTGTTACTTATAAAAGTAGAACTAGATATTTGTTGGTGTGTTGAAAATGTTTCTCTCCTATGTTCTCCCAGGTTAGATTGGCTACATGTAACCTCATAGGGATTCATAGATTTGTTGCTGCTACTCTTATTTCCTTATATATTTTACTAACTTAAATATTATTTCCATCTCCTTTATTCTCCTTCCTGTTAGAATTCTAGGTTCCAGAAATCCACTCTTAAATTCACTACACATACACTATTCCCTCTCTTATGCTCATTCCTTCCTCCCTCTACTTCTCTAATTCTGTACTCTTCCTTTCTGTTTCATTGATTTTTATCTTCTATTCTTGTAATTTTCTTTCCATCTTCTCTTCCTACAATATCTTCTTTATTAATACTCACGATGTTGCCATAGTTTGAACCCCTCCTATTTTATAACTTCTCACCCTTCACTTTCCCTCCCTTACATTCCTCAACGCTGAGTCGCTGACACACACACCTCTCTCTCTCTCTCTCTTTGTCCTCCACTATTCGGCTATTCCTCAGTTGACCTCCTCACCTATTTCCTCATTTCCTGTGTAATGTACTCTATTCTCCTATGTAATACCCCTTGTCTACCTCAGCTTATTAAAGTTACCTTCCACTCTGCTTGACAGCCGCATGACCGAAAACATATATTATCACTCTACTTTAACTCCCAACCCCCCGGGGGGGGGGGGGGGGGATGTATCATGGTAGCGCCTGGTGGGCATATTTACCAAAAATGAGCATCATTCATGCATAAGCAAGAGCCAGAGCGTAATACAGTTATATATCCATGAAAGAGCGAAAAACGAGCTTTCCAATGACACTAGAATCATCCTTGTACGACAAAGGGTTCTCTTGCAACGATCGTGCAACTGAAAGTGAAAATTCCCTAGAATGAGGTATTTTCCCGGATTTATCCTTATTTTGAGAGGTGCGGAGATTGAGGATTGATAAAGTAGGCCTCAGTGCGGGTCTCGCCGCGAGCAGACCGAGCCCACCTGTTGTCCTTGCAATGCTCGCTCTCTCTCTCTCTCATCGCTCAAAATAGCCTCAAAAAGGCACGAGTCCTATGACGGGCAGCGCAGGGGTGGCCAATATTCTCTCCCGTCGTATGACGGTCACCGTCGGTTGAGGGTTAACTTACAAGAATAGCGTCTCAAACGTAACCTATTGCACTTCCAACTCATTACCTACATTTGTTCCTCAACCTGTAAGCAAGATATCTCGCAAAGTTATGAACCGATTTTGATAAAATATGGTGAACAGATAGTATATACACCAAGGAAGAAGTGATTCAATTCAGTAGGCGATCCAGATCATATCCTGAAACCCAAATCCAGAAGAATATTTAGGCCTATGATATTGATGGCATAGGCAGAGGTATGCACTCTACTGAGTGCCCCTCTAGTTAAGTATTGTTTAAGGGTAAACCCTTACACTGCAGGAGCCATTCTGGAACACCATGGTAATTTACTGCATTTAACCTAAGAAGTGCACCGGGGGGGGGGGGGGGGGGGTAGTGACCACCTCTCCCTGTGCGTACCTATTTCACTGATTCCTGTCACTCAAATCGTTATCTTACCATAAATATCATTAATACTTATCCATATGCGCCTATTTTATGTTGATTATGAAGATATTAACCTGTTACAACAATAAAACAAGTGGAAACAGTGTTTGGCTGGTCAAAATCGCGAAATGAATGCGAGTTACATAACTAAAGTGTGAGCCAGCTTGACCAACATCCACCCCTCACGATGCCTGGAGCGACACTAATGTGTAGTGACGTCAATCTTTCGCTTTCACTCGCTTGGTAACACATTTGAACACAGCCTGCTAGCAACTCACTATTGTTAACACGAAAATATACAATAAGGGAATAATAAGGGAAAATAGGTGATAATTGAAGGGGGGGGGGGAAAGGGGGGAAGGAGGGGATGTAGAGGAGTGATATTTGGCATGGCCAAGGGACAGAAAAAAAAAAAAAAAAAAATCAATTGATAATGGGGTGGTTAAAAAAAAAAAAAAAAAAAAAAAAAAAAAGGTTTTGGATTATATAAGGCTACCCGCAGCGCACCGGTAAAACTATTATAAGTCTACCGGCACTTGCCGGGTAAAGCCCATTAAAACCTGTGGAGACGAGTACGAATGAGCAGGAGTGCGACAGGCACCCGTCCGCTCTCCAGTATGTCTGCCGGGGCACTGAGGCTCTCACCTCATATATCACAAGACCTATGCAGCGCTGCCAAAGGCAAATGTTGCTAATTATTAGCGAATATTGCCGATGTCTGTGGTAGCACTGCGGGTGAACGCCGTGCTTCTATGAAGCTCGTTCTGGTGTAGTTTTGAAGCTCTTCTAGTTTTTTTGCTGCATACATTTAATTTTATTCAGGCACTTGCTTAATTAAGCAATCAGGAGTGCCTGAATGAGCCCTATTATAGCGGAAATATGCCCACAGTGATTGGGTTAAGGGTACTTCACACATGCACAACAACTGTCGTGAGGGGCCATGACTCAAAATCAACAGGAATCTGCGGAATAGGCTTATTTTTTCGCCCAAGGACCGTGGGATGACTGATAAAGAAGGTAACCAGAGGGTATATGAGGGCGACACAATGGCACCACGAGTATCACGACTACCAGCCATGAACGAGTAACACCTGGGAAGACGGAACCACGGTGGCAAACGACGGCGGTAGGAATGACGGCGGGACAAGGACATGTGCAACGGTCCATGCCACTCAGTGACCATATATAAGGGGACATTAATGCTTCTAATTTTGATGTGTGTGTGTGGCTATATTAATTCTCATTATTATATATAGCATATCATTCATTGTGGTTTATATTCACTTCCATATTATTACCCATCGTGTTCTGTAATAAATGGATTGCTTCTATTGACCCTTATTATTGGTTTCAACCGGGCTTAATACTAAGAAGGCGTATGAACCAGATGGTGTTCCTCCTGTTCTACTCAAAAACTGTATTTCCGTGCTGACTCCCTGCCTAGGCAAACTCTTTCGTCTCTGTCATTCCTCTTAACGTCTTTCTTTCTTGCTGGAAGTTTCCTCTTATACAACCTGTCCCAAAGAAAGATGACTGCTCTCAACCTTCCAACTATTGTTATATTGCTCGCTTATCTTGCATCTCTAAAAGTTTTTAAAACTATTCTTAACTCAAAATTTCTTAAGCATTTACCTCCCCAAAATCTACTTCCAGATCGCCAGTATGGTTTCCCTAAGGGCTGTGTTACTGGTGACCTTCTTGCTTATCTTACTAACTCTTGGTCATCCTCCTTTTGGGACTTTAGCGAGACTTTTTCTATTGCACTAGACATATCGAAAGTCTACAATAGAGTCTGACACAAATCTCTAATTTCCAAACTACCCTTCTTCGGTTTCTATCCTTCTATCTGGTCCTTTGTCTCTAATTCCTTTCAGACCGCTCCATAGCTGCAATTGTGGATGGCCATCACTCACTTCCTCAACCTATCAACTATGGTGTTCCTCAGGGTTCTGTCCTGTCTCCAATTCTTTTTCTAATATTTATTAATAATTTCCTCAAATGTAGGCTACCTCTAGTGCTATCCACTCTTACGCTGATGACTCTACCTTACACTATTCAACTAGTTTTACACACCAATCCAGCATGCAATCACTCCGGAACTCATGTAACAAGGCCATAGAGCACCTATCTTCTGATATATCAACTATTCCTGATTGGGGCAGAACAAATCTTGTTACTTTCAACGCCTCTCAATCCACGGACTGCTAATAAATAGACAAAACAAAAGGTCAAGTTGAGGGAGGAAGAGAGGGTGGGATGAGTGGAGGATGTGATATGGAGAGATACCACAACTTTCTATGTGTCACCCAATTTTGAGACATTTTCCGGCACTGGCACGGTATTTGAAGGGTTCTTTATTCACATGTATAAATACCTTGCTTTCCGTGAGGCCTATCGCACTTCTTGGGTTAAGACCCAATTTCTCCCTCTACCTCTCCATCGGATTCTTCTGCAAGACTATCAATTATTCTTTAACAATACAGAAATCAACCCTTCACCTTCTCTCAATATTCCAGGCAGGGTTGGATCAAATACAATTGTATTCGTATTTGAATTGTATTTAAATACATTTTCAGTGTATTTGTATTTGTAATTGTATTTTGGGTCCCAGAAGAAAAAGTATTTAGTATTTGTATTTGTATTTCGACACTTGTTAGTGTTCCAGGCAGTAGGCTAATTAAAGGCTACTGCCTTTTGCCTCTTCCGTAAACAAAGGATTTTATTTTATTTTGTATTGCTACTTCTAGACAATTTATGAGGACGAAAACATGTGAATGTGTTTATTTTTTGTAATTTTGTTATTTTTATTACTGCTATTGTTATTTGCAAGCAGTAAGCATTGATCATTCTGAATTTGGTGTGCATCTTTTCCCGCTTGTTTTGAATTTAAATGCCACGCCACTTTTCTGTTGACGCTCGGTCAGTAAAAGTATTTGTATTTGTATTTTTACATCTTCATTTCAGAAGTATTTGTATTTTATTTGTATTTTTTTGATTAACCTCTGAACTGCGCATGTGGGTAATTAGAAACGTCTGCCTGTGCTGACGTATTTGAGCTGTTTCCATCACTAAAATATTAATTTTACCATAAATAGCATTAATACTTATCCATATGCGTCTATTATAGGTTGATTATAAAGGTATTAACCTGTTACAACAATAAAACGAGTGAAAACAGCGTTTGGATGGTCAAAATCGGCGATACAGGCCGCGAGTTACATAATGTATGGGTGAGGCAACCTCCTTTCCCGCCAATTTCCCCCAAGGCCACTGAGACACTGTCGATCGATACTCTCTCTCTCTCTTGCACTCGCTTGCTAACAGTGATGACAATGCCCTGCTTGCAACTCGCTAATGTTAGCACAAAAATATACCTCAGAATAAGGGAATAACAGGGAAAATAGGAGATAACTGAAGGAGGGGAGGAAAGTGGGGAAGGAGGGGAGGTCTGATATTTTGCATGGCCCAAGGGCAATTTTTTTTTTTTTTTTTTTTCGATGTTTAAAATTGATTTTTTTTTTCTCTGACTCTTAAGAGTCTTCCCACAGTCCGCCGGGGGAACTCTTAAGACTCTTCCGGCAGTTCCCAGGTTAAGGAATAAATGTATTTTTTTTTTTTTTTTTTTTTTTTTGCATCATAATGTCACAAGTATTTGTATTTGTATTTAACCACTAAATATCATTATTTGATTCAATCCTGATTCCGGGTGTATCTTTTTTATCCGACCTTTCTGGGAAAGATCATAATTACCACTCTTGCTAAAACAGCTTCCCAAAAGTTAGGTGCTCAATCATCTACGTGGATTCTTCCCCCCTGCACACCTTCTTGCTCTGTATCGGGACACAGTGCGCTCCTTTATTGAGTATTGTTTGCATGTGTGGGGACGTTCCATCCATACCACACTTCTCAAAAGAGTTGAGTCAAAAGCATTATGCCTCATCAACTACTTCCTCTTACTAGTTCCCTACAATCTCTTTCTACATGCCATAATGTTGCATCTCTTTCTACATGCCATAATGTTGCATCTCTTTCACTCTACTATCAGTATTACAGTAATTAGTGTTCTTCAGAGCTCTCTCAGTGTGGCGGGTGCGAGGCACCCACCTTCCAATACACTCCCACTCCTGTTCTGTCCAGCTCTCCAACCAAAGAATTGGCAAATTTTCAAGTCTTTCTTCTACTCATTAGCAAGTGAACTCTGGAACTCTCTCCCTCAATCAATCTTTCCTTCACCCTATGGCTTAAACTGCTTTAAACTTCGTGTGTTCAGGCATTTTAACCCCATGTCCCTTGAATTTGGCTCTGTCACTTTTCGCTTTGGTGAGACATTCGTTACAGGCAAACTGCCCTTTTGAGACCTTCATACACACAGAATAGAAAAAGAATATATATATATATATATATAATTATATATATATATATATATATATATATATATATATATATATATATAGTAAAACTCGCTAGGAAAATTGAAACAATGGAACACCAAGCTTTCGTTTATTCTCTCAAGACATCTTCAGGGTAATTACTACATAATTTGATCACACGTATTTGTGATTTTACCTCCATATATATATATATATATATATATACTGTATATATATATATATATATATATATTTTTTTTCTATGTGATTGAGGGAGGCAAAAGGCATAACTGCCTATAGCGAGTGCCTCCCCCATAGTTGAAAGAGTGACAGGGCCAAAATCAAGGGACGTTCGAGCCAAAATGCCTGGACACACGGAGTTTGAAGCAATTTAAGTCATAGGAAGAGGGAAAGACTGATTCTGGGAGAGAGTTCCAGAGCTCAGCTGTTGAGTAGAAGAAAGTTTGAAAGTAACGTTTCACTCTTGGGTTGGAGAGTTGCACAGAGTAGGGGTGGGATTGAGTTGCAAGACGGGTACCACGTGCCCTACGTAAAGGAGGTGGTATGCACTGGGATAGCTCTGAGGAACACTGATTATTATAGTAGCGATAGAATAGCGAGAGAGATGCAACATTGCGGCGGAGAGAGAGAGATTGCAGAGAGTTGGTGAGTGGACGGGAGTTAATGATACGAAAGGCATTCCTTTCAACTTTGTCTAGGAGAGCGGTGTGAGAGGAACATCCCCACACATGTGAACAATACTCAATACAAGGGCGCACTATGCCCCTGTACAGAGCAAGAAGCTGTGCAGGGGAAAAGAACCCCCTAAGGCGGTTGAGCACACCCAGCTTCTGGGAGGCTGCCTTAGCAAGATTGGTAATATGGTCCTTCCAAATGAGAGCAGAAGAAAAAGAGACACCAAGAATATTGAGAGAAGATGAAGGGTTGATTTTTGTATTGTTGAAGAATAAGGGATAGTCCGCTGGGAGATCCTGACGGGTAGATAGATGGAGAAATTGGGATTTGGAAGCATTAAAGTTAACAAGGTTTTCTTTGCCCCAATTGGAAATAGTATTTAGATCAGAATTTAAGAGTTCTATGGCTTCATTACGTTTGTCGTTGAGGGATTGCTGGCTGGGGCGTTCTGAAAAAGTAATGGAGTAGTGTAAGGTTGAGTCGTCTGCGTATGAATGGATGGGAATTAAGGTACAGTTAAGGAGATCATTTATAAAAATTAGAAAGAGAATAGGAGATAGGACAGAGCCCTGAGGAACACCGGAGTTTATAGGGTGAGGAAGTGAACAATGGCCGTCCACAACCGCAGCTATGGAACGGCCGGAAAGGAAATTAGAGACAAAGGCACAGATGGAGGGATAGAAACCGAAGGAGGGTAGTTTAGAAATTAAAGATTTATGCCAGACTCTATCGAAGGCTTTCGATATGTCTAGTGCAATAGAAAAAGTCTCACCGAAGTGCCGAAAGGAGGATGACCAAGAGTTAGTAAGATATGAAAGAAGATCACCAGTAGAGCGACCCTTAAGGAAGCCATACTGGCGATCTGAGAGCAGATTATAAGAAGAGAAATGCTTAAGAAATTTGGAAGCATACAGTATATACAGGTATATATATATATATATATATATTAGAGATAGGCCGAATAATCGCTTCCGCATTCGCATGTGCGAATAATCGCTGTTTTTCAATATTCGTATTCGTATTCACATCCGCATTTCCATTCATAGATATCTGCTAATATGCGAATATTGTCACGAAACCAATGGAAAATTAAAAAATATATATCACATATTAAATTTTAAAGTTAACAAACGAATAAATAAGTGCAGATGTGCGTTTGGGTAAGGCCACCTTATTATAGAGGTGGCCTTGGTTTGGGCCGCTAGAGTAGAATGACGGAGGACTGAGCAGTGTTGCCACATAACTTAATTATTAGTACCAGATCGAACCAGTGAAAAGTGCCAAATTATTTGAAAATGTACCAAATATAAATATTAAATCTCTAAATTTCAAAATTTTCAAGTGATTTTCAGTTATACTGTCTCGAGTAAAGTCACAGCTGTCACACTCCCTACTATGACCTTGTATATTTTCATCACTATTGTCACCTCTTTATTACCCAATTTGTCCAGCCAAAGATTAATCCAACGTGCTGAAGAAGCCAGGAGCACGGTCACCGCGCGCAATGGAGTGCAAAATCAGGTGATGTTGGAAAAGCATAAACATTTTTAGTCAGCATTACTTTTATCAATGATTAGTGTCACTACTTGTGTTTTATGCAACTGTAATATCGTGTATCGGTCTTTCCTCTTCCTATTGAGATATAATATAGCCTATTGTAGTATAAGTAATTTTTGCCACTCAAACTCAATTTAGAAAGAAGAATTAATATTTCATTTACGCCTCAATATTTTCTAATCGCCTAGTACAGTACCAGGATATATTATATTCATATAAAAACAACTATTGTTAATAAAATAAATTCTGCTGACACACCTAGAATGAGCATGCAAACTGTTTCTTATTTCATATACAAACAAATTATTGCTCAACATATAAGCAAATAATGATGCTGTAAACTCAGAAGAACGATAAAATATTTATTAGATACCGGTACCGATTTTCAATATGATAATTTAATCTTATGGGAATGTTTTCTTCGATTTTATAATAGTATGGCTCTTGCTCCATCTTTGGATATATAATACATTGCTGTGAAGGCGATTATTGTGGGGGTAAAAAAAGAGCGATAGCATACTTGCATAACTTAAACGAGAGTAAGGGGGTTAATATAAAACAAATGTTAATCCTAAGACTAACTACATTGATTGTAGGCCTACAGTATTTGCATAAAGACAAACATAATAAGATCCATAAACATGTATGAGTGTCTGTATAATTACTTTCAATGTGTCCTGGACACCTTAGGAATTATTAAGCATAGGCCTATTGCTAGTGTCTTATTTATGTTTATTAAACTTTAATCCAGTGATCAAAGAATACTTAGAGCAACTGTACTGAAGATTATTCTATTGACATACACATTGAATTCACTGGTATAGCCTATGTCTGAGTGTCTGTACTGGAGTAGTCTAGCCAGGTTGAAGGGGATGACATGTTTTCCAAAGGGTGCCATTAACGAAGGCAGTTAAATTGTAGCCTGCAGAAGTGTAAACAGGTTTCATCACAGTCCACTTCTTACTAGTTAGGCTGCCCTATATTTTGGTAAGTGAACTTATATTTCTCAGATGCAGCATAAATACACTGATTATATAGGCAATTGGGCACATAGCACCTGCATGAACATAAACATTGTAATATAGAGAACTACGAAAGGCACACAAAGCCAATAGACAAAATTATACAAAGACACTCTTTATGGCAACACTGCTCCCATTCTCGACCTCCTCCTCCTCCTCCCTCACCCCACGCCACGCTCGAGTCCCCTGCTCTCTCTCTCTCTCTCTCTCTCCCCCCCTCTCTCTCTCTCTCTCTCTCTCTCTCGTGCCAGAATGTTTAATTATATTTCTAATTATATCATAATTATAATAATTATATGCTAGAAAGAAAATACCACTGTAGAGCATATACCACCATCATACCTCCAAAGTCAAGGTGCTAGAATTACATAAATATGTACAGTAGCCTACTACATTGTAAAACACTAATTGCAGCACTGCTTAGCTTCCGTAATTCACCTTTAAATATTTAGCATTTGGAGTTTATCAAATAAACGAAGATACATTAACATATAATTATAGCTGTAAAATTTATTTCCTCTGTAAATGAGTGTGGCTATACCTCATAGCGAAAACAATATATATAAGCCTATATATATATATATAATATAGGGGTAAAACGCCAAATCCCGAACACCGGTCATAAGCGAGACACAACTCGATCGCACTTGCCATTAATCCGGATTTCTAGGGGGGTGGAAGCCTCTTAGGAACAGCTGATGGTACCACACGAGAGCCTGAGTTCAGTTCTTCCCTGTCAAGGTAAGTTTTCACTTTTTATTGAATGGCAGCGACAAAATCTGATATTATATACAATTAGTAGTAAGGATTTAAATCTATTGGAGGGTATCCAAAGGAGAATGACCAAGATGATCCCTGCCATAGCGCAAGATTCATATGAGGCCCGTCTTAAGAAAACTGATTTAATGTCCCTGGAGATGAGAAGACCTGATTGAAGTACATAAAATAATGCACGGTATGGAGGGACCGAGAATTGAGGACTTCTTCACAATCATCACAGGACCAACTAAGGGCACCAGTACAAGACTATACAAGCAACGATCCAGACTCACTGACTCAACATTAGAAAGTACTTTTTCTCCCAGCGAGTAGTGGATGAGTGGAACAATCTGCCGGAGGAGGCAGTCTTGGCATCAACAACGAACGGTTTTAAGAAATTAATTGGAAAACTGTTCAGGCACATAGGGGGGGCAATACAAGAGCCAGCGAAGGCTTCCTGCCCCAGTCCTCACCTGTCCGCCTGAGATGTGATCACATCCCCAGGCGGGGATGGTAAGTCTAGTTGCGTTAGCGTGTCATATTTTCGCCGACCACCGCGATCATCACTTCACAAATTACGCTTATATCATCATTTTAATTTGACACTGTCTCCATAAACACCCGCCATTCACCGTTGTTGAAGAGTCACTGGATCTATTACAGTTTGTGAAGATGTGTCCGAAATCCGAATGCATGCAAAAGTGAGTTTTTATTAGAGGCGCTCAAAATCATAGAGGCTCTAAAAGGTGGTCATATATTTTGCCAGGACGCTAGAACATTATGATAAGTTACAGAAAAGCATTAAGGTGTATAGGCTATGTAATGCAATAAATATCCCTTTTTGAGAATCATAATCAGTTTAAGCCAAAGTCAAAGCCAAAAAGTCGAACATTGCTCATTACATCCAGCATTTGTAAGAGAGATTTTTTACAAATAGGCCTATATTAGCGGCTATGGAATAAATGGTGAAGTGACGAGTATTCAAATACCTTTATAATACCTCAAGAATAACATCTGCACCACAAAACAACATGCATCCCCTGAAATATGATAGAAACTAAGGTAAGAAAAGACAGCGTCTGGCTGTGAGAAGATTCCTTATAAATTTGTGTAAATCCTTTTTACAGTTTCTTTTTCAAGTACTGAAGTGTCATAATTCACTCTATAGTGCATAGAGAGCAATATTGAATCAGTTTCATAATTAATTTCTGTTTCTGCTACGAAATATTAGTTGCGACCGAGTTATGGGAAAATAGGACCTATTTTATAACCGACCGCCTTTCGTGGACATTTTCGATATTACGCAATACAATCCTCCTTTCATTAAACTATGTTGCGGTTCCCTAATACATATATATTGGGTATTATTGGAAATAGGATTTCCTCTTGCTATTGGTAGACAACATTTTATAAATATAGCAAGATTTCGAGCCAAAAATAGGGAGGTAAAAATGCGATCACTTTGTGTCTATTATGACCACATTGGGTGTTTTACCCCTATAGGCATATATATATATTGTTTTTTTCTATATTTCAACTACTCCCTCTCGGGCATAGGCTGAGAGCCCGTACATTCAACCGTTACACATTGCAAGGCCATGAGGTCTCATTCCAGTCTAGGGGGTGAGACATGTGAAGCACTTTCAGCTGCAACCAGGCCCTGCCATCTTGCCTTTGCAGGATGCATGGGGCTTAGTTGCCCACTCACCGCTCGAAGCTGCTTCGCGCGGCTCCAGTGCTTCAATGTCTCATCTCCAAGACTCAGACCCTCACTCTCAGAACTCCACCTATTGAGCAATGAACTCACTAGGCACTGTTCCCCTGTAGCCTATTTAATTTAATCAGGGAACATTGAGGGTATATATTTGGCGTTTCGGTGGGCTTTGTGGTAATGCACTGATACTAGGTACAGTCTACGACAGAACTGCTGTCTTGGCCTGAGGCAATGTGTTAGTTCACTCACCTTTTAATAGATGGCACTTTAATCGCTTCTAATAAAACGGGGCGGGGTTAATATAGAGGTTCGAAGGAGGAGGAGTCAAACGTGTGTGTGTGTGTGTGTGTTCGAGAACGGCACGCAGAATAAGTTTATTTTAACATAACACACAGGCTATATTATAAAATTAGCCCATGCTGGATCACAAATAAGTAACACACATTAGGTGTTGCGTTATTTATGGAATTTAATACACAGACAATCAAGTTTCTATCCTTCGCACTTTCTATTCCCCACTCCTCCCCCTCTCCCTTTCACCCCAACTCTCCTTCTTCACCCGCTTCCTCTCCCCTCCCTCCCTCCCACCATGGTTAAGAGATACAACAAAAGTTGTATCTCTTAATCTTGCCTCCCACCTCTCTCTCTCTCTCTCTCTCTCTCTCTCTCTCTCTCTCTCTCTCTCTCTCTCTCTCTCTCTCAAGGACATAAAAGATACCTTCTAAAATACGCAGAATAATACTATGCGATTGTTTTGAATTTACATATACATAATCTATTTTGTATTAATTTCACCACACCACCAAACGCCTCCAATGAAATTAATGAAAGCATGTATGTGATCCACCGGGATTCGAACCTGGGTTATCACACACAGATTTTTAGACACCTTTACCATTACACCACCAAGACGGTTAAAGGTTTATGCACACGCCTACGACTTATGAAATAAATAATAAATGTTAGGGATGACAAAAGTAACACATATATATTGATTAGGAATTGGATAACTAGCGAGGCAGCGAACAACACCTGTTACTCACTGCCTCGCTAGATATCCTATTCCTAATTAAGCTACGATTCCCGAAGAACACGTCTATATTTGTTTATATATACTGTATATTAAGTGTAACAATAACACTTAGGATTTACGTTATTTGTGTTGGCTTAAGGAATAAGTTGGATAATACATATACTTGTGACCTCCACAATTTGTAATGTTTGAGGAGACGGCGCTTCAACCTCTCTCCTCTGTCCATCACATTCAAGCACCAACCCAC
The DNA here is from genome assembly GCA_032716605.1 of Paralithodes platypus. Lineage (NCBI taxonomy): Eukaryota > Metazoa > Arthropoda > Malacostraca > Decapoda > Lithodidae > Paralithodes > Paralithodes platypus. Next base: position 37,924,156 of record CM064520.1, read on the forward strand.
CCACACCAACACTAACACAGGATACAAAACAGACACACACACACTCACACCCAATAACATAAAACGCACATCACACACATGATCACATACAACGTAATGGGCACAAATCACTCACACATGATAACATAAAACACACACACACACACACACACACACACACACTGGTCCAGGTAAACTAGAAAAGGTATTAGCATTATTGAGGAAATACTGCTGTCTTCAGTGCGTGTCATGGCCATCCTGAGCCTTACGACGTATACACACTAATAACACACATAACAAAGCCACTATAACAACTTCGTCTCTCTCCAACACTCCTTCTCCCCTCTCTACACTCTTCAGAAAATAGGAAAAGTAGAAAGTAGCTACGAGGTGCCGTTGTGAAGGCTTATCCTTCAATACCTTCACCTGACCTGACCCCATCCGGGGTTTAGCTGGTCCACAAGGGTGTGTGACATGAACCCAATAGAGAATTTGTGGGCCATCATGTCATGGAGTGGAATGTAGTTCAGGTTAGGATTGGAAAGGGCGGGAGGAGTGGGATCGGGGGGCAGGGGGGGGGGGGGGGAATCCGTCGCCGCCCTAATATAAGTTGGAAAATGTTTAAATCAGCTCCAACGAGAATACAGGAGGTAGTTGATGCAGCTTGTGGGTGGAGATCATATTGATTTCATAAATATAAATTGTAAATGTTTACATTTAAGATCCCTTTATATGTATTATATAATGTGTATGTGTTTCCAATGTTCACCGTAACATAATGATGGTGAAATAATACATATTAAATTAAATTCAAGGTAACATACACAGAGCTATAGTATACTTTTAATTATGTTTGGACGATAATTTAAACAATACGAAGTAAAAATATAAAAGCCTAAACAATTTACAGTATATCAACTTTAAAACAACATAACAAGATTGCTTGGATTATCGTTAATTGTTCAATTTGATGACTTACTTTATAGTAAATCATTACAATGGGTAACGCCTAACTGTTTACTGATAATGGGAAGCCACAGTAATTAAGCTAGTAATTAAGAATCCACTGAGAAAAGTATAATGCAATAATCATAGCGTGTCATATTAGATGTTAAGGTAATATGTAATATGACATGTTAAGGTAGGCGGATGCCCAACCCCGAAAGGGGTTGAAATAGGGGAGCTATCCACCCGCCAAAGGCGTCTTTCTAGGGCCTTTCCTAGCTGATGCTGAGAGGATTGGGTTCTAGTCATGATGGGCTGGTCTATCAGAGTGAGAACTGAGCGATCTCTGCCATACCCATAGCTTACTCTGACTGTTCCTTTTACTTATATATTTTCTAGATCTCAAGTGACGGCGCCTCTTCCGTGGATTGACCTCCCAATCTACCAAGATTGGAAGCCAAAGCGTCACATTTTTCCTTTGCCCCTCAACTTTCTCTTCATAATTGCTGAGGGGCACAGGGCCCTGGGTGGGTCTTTGGTTTCCCGGGCGTTTCCGCACCCTCCTTAGCTCCCAGCCATGGAGTGGCTTCGGTCACCCAGGCTTTATTGTGGTCGGCAGGGAGGGTTCTGTGGGGGCGCTCGGTTATGGCCTTGGCCTTCAACGGGGCCTTGGGGCTGTTCGGCCAGGCAGCTTGGGGAACAACAACAACAACAACATGTTAAGGTAGATTATGAATTGGTCAACCACAGTGCTGTGAATAGTGGTATGGAAGAAACAATTTTTTACTCTAATATGAAAATTTGTTTTTATTACAAAAAAAAAAAAACACACGTTTCGGCTCATCTAAAGTGTTTTCTCTAACTGGGCCGATATTATCTTGTCTTTATGATATATATATATTTGGTTATAATTTAGTCAAAGCTAGATTACAATGTGATCCAACTTGTCTTGATGCGTGGATTATAACATCCCGTTTCAATTACTTATATATTTATACAATTGTTTACACTAACCAGGACGCCAAGGTTGGCAACTTTGAGTGTTTTGCAACGGAGCATACTGTATATATTTATTTTCTATAACACATTGTATAAGGTAAAGAATAGAATACGAGTTAATAATTGAGAATCAGTAGAGGTAAAAAGAACAGTATTATTAAAACACCAAAGATTTTTTATGGACAGCTTTGAACACGACGGTGAGGAAAATTATATATTCGGTTAGGAGAGAGAAGGGGGAGAGAAAAAGAGAGAAGGGGGGAGATAGGGGAAGGCAGCAGAGAGAAGGGGAGGAGGGGGGAATGGGAAGTTCGAAGGATAGAAACTTGATTGTCTGTATATTAAATTCCATAAACAACGCAACACCTGATGTGTGTTACTTATTTGTGATCCGGCATGGGCTAGTCTAATAATATAGCCTGTGTGTTATGTTAAAATAAAGTTAATCTGAGTGCTGTTCTAGAACACACACACACACACACACAGACGTTTGACTCCTCCTCCTTCCAACCTCTATACTAACCCCACCCCCTTTTATTAGAAGCGATTAAAGGGCCATCTATTAAAAGATAAGTGAACTAACACATTGCCTCAGGCCATGACAACAAGTTCTGTGTAGACTGTACAGCACAAATTCCATCCCAATAATATCTTCCCATTGACAAATCGGGATTCGAACCTGTGCCCAATGGATTACCAGTCCACACTCCAGTGGTAAGACCCCCCCCCCCCTCTCTCTATATATATATACTATACTATACTATACCCTCTCTCTCTCTCTCTCTCTATATATATATATATATATATATATATATATATATATATATATATATATATATATATATTATACTATACTATACTATACTTAATCTTGATAACCTTCACAAGTAGCTATTCTCCATAAGGTATAGGTTAACCTACATTATTTTGAAAAGTAAAACAAAACAAAATACTGAGCATTGATTTCCAAAGCTGAACATACAATATTACCTGTCGAGTCATGTTATAACACACTCACTTGCTCCACATTTTGTATAATAATATATAAAAAATACTCGCCTATTACAGTGTTAGTTTCCTATTAAATGTCATTCCAGTACCGCTTGATGAAGATTAGTTTCTTTCCAATTCAGTGTTACTAGAGAACAAAAAATCAAGATGTTTTAGAGCCAGATGGTACATCACTCTCTACTCAAAGCTAACACCAGACTGCGCGTGAGGGTCCTGACTCCTGAGGGATGAGGGAGTAGGTGGGTGGAGGTTATATACCTCTCCTGCAACCCCTCCCTACCAACCAATCATAAGCCGTTACCTTGGAGGTGGCGTTCGTTTATTGGCTGGTGTCGCACCCTTTGTTCTTTGTTCAAGTTTTTGTATCTGTGAACATAACTGGTTATATTTTCTTCTGTCGAAAGGCACTTATAATGTGGAAGGGTGCTATTATAAAATTATGTGCATACAATTACATTATGACTGTCTACTTTTGAGTTTATGCTTGTTCCTCTCTCTTCTTCTTTCTTATCCCTGGCCTCTAATTTTATTCCTGTAGACTTTACCAACTACAAAAAATACCTCTCCTGCCACTGCTCTCTCTCTCTCTCTCTCTCTCTCTACCCTTAATGGATTCATCCCTCTTTACTTTTGTTCACTGTTTTCTCTCATCCCTTTAGTTTTTATTATTTATCTGTTTTGATTTGTATTTTATTATTTAGCTTACTCTTTACCCCCCCCCCCATTTCTCTCTCTCTCTCATTCACTGTTATCTTCCTCTATTCACCTATTCTTCACTTACAGACTTCATTCCTTTATTTTGTCTTACAAACCTCTGAAATATTTTGTAAAGCATTATTAAGGGGAGATGGGTCGTTTTTCTGGTCCCCCTTGTTTCCACATGTTTAGCCCCATTAGTTTTCAGATTATAAGACGTTCCGAACGCCCATTAGTTTGGCGATTTTAACACCTTACGAGCGGCCTATGCGGTTTATTTATATGTACCGCACAGCGGGGTGTTTTTAGCCAAAATAGGGCTGTTTACGTGATCATTTTCATGCCTAAATAAGACCCAGAACGTAAAACCAGTACCTATCCCTGAAAGGGCATAAACAGAGCTTTCGAATGACACCATAACGATCCTTGTATGATGGATAGTTTTCTTGCAATAACCGTGCAACGCGAGTGCAAAAAGCAGGTAATTCGGTACTTTCGGTACATAATTGAGTATGTAGCGAGTGAGAGAGGGAGGAGGGAGCTGAGATTTGTGTCAGTAGGTTCGCCGCGGTGGTCTGGAGCAGTCATACGCTCGCTAGTCTCCTGCCACCACTTGTCTCTCTCTCTCAGCCACATTACGTGCTGAAATTGCCACTCGACCTATGTCGAGCGCCGCCACATAGTCCAGCTTTTTTTAACTCGACTTATGTTGCTCGCCGCTAATTAAGGGTTAAAACCTTTCACCCCATTTAACATCAACATTAAGACTTTTCGTGTCATTTAGGTGTCGATTTTTTCCTGGCTAACGATAGCGAGCCTGTATTTTAGGAGGAACCGGCCGAAATCGAAAAAATGTACAAATTCATCTTGAAGGAGGGTCTTGGGCGGATGTGATTTTAAAGTTTGAAGGAGGTCTAGGGAGGAAACTAAACAAATAATATAAAGATACATAAATTAGAAAATAAATACGACCATCTCCCCTTAAGGGGATATGGTTCACTTTTTGGGCGATTTTTGGATGTAGGCTATTCAATATTTTACTAGTTTCCTCCCTAGACCTCCATCAAATTTTTATTCTAACATTACAAGGCTCACTATCGTTCGCCAGAGAAAAAATCGACACCTAAATAGCACGAAAGGTCTAAATGTTGACAAAGAAAATGGGGCGAAAGGTCTTAACATCGACAAACAAATGGGGCAAACGTTCATACAATCTGAAAACTAATGGGGCTAAATATGAGGGAGAAAGTGGTCCAGAAAACCGTCACTATTTATGCCCTGGAGTGTACACTTAAGAAATCCTAATTTCAGTTGTGTTTAGTTTCACTGAGGAATATTTAGTAAAATTCTAGATATGGCTCCAAATCGATTTTAGCATAGATTCTTTTCTAATTCCCTGCTATGGGTTTCAGAGGCCGTGTGGCATCGTTTTTCGGGAATACCTTATTAACAAACAGCTGGATCAGTATGATATTTTGACAGTTTTTTTCACACCGTCCCCTAATTTTCGTCAATATAGTGCATTACCAAAAGTGTAGAAATAAGCCACTTTTCCCTGTGCCATGGGGTTAAAGTCACACATTAATGATAAAGAAACGGACAAGGCTACCGTGGCTTACCTGTGAGAACCACCAAACCAGTATTGCTCCTCCATCAAACACGGTAGTTATCAGCCACCACCCAACCCTATTAACGCCTTTAAATTCAAGTTATCTGTCAATATCAAGTATAAATATACAAAAACTATGTATTTTTGTATATTTATACTTAATATTATATCATTATATCATACTGATCCAACTGTTTGTTAAAAAGTTATTCCGGAAAAAACGATGCCACACGGCCTCTGAAACGCATAGTAGTTATCCTTCATATTTGTGTGACATTAAGAATTGGTGCAATTAAGTTTTTTATTAGCCTAACCAACCAAACCTAGTATAATTTAAAAACGAAAATGCCCCAGTTTATAATACCAGAAACCAATCAGTAAGGATATAAACAGATGAACGGAAATAATTTCAATACCTAAATCGAGTTGGAGCCACCGCTAGAATAGTACCGAATATTTGTTTCCTCTCTACAGAGAAGAAAGTAGTTACAATTGTGAAGGAGGATCATTATTTTTTTTTTAGCGTGACTGTACAAAAGTTCCAAGCCTTCCTAGGACTAGAGATTCGAAGCTCCGAGGCAGTGTTCGAGACAATGAACCATTTCCTCAAACGTGTTTTGTATTAGTAATCACAATAATCACAATATCACGCATTTTCTTAACGTGCTCATTGTATAGATAAATGGAAGTTTATTAATCACAATAATATTTCAATAATAATAGATAAAAGTAACACCCAGTTTTTAACATTAATCATCAATTACAAACCCCAATGTACAGTCTGGGACTAAAGTCGTTGTATGGATCTTCAGCCATCCATTAGTGCCCTATGACGGTGGTTTTCGAAACAATCCGAGATATGATGTTTTTGGCTCTCCATAGACGGATCTATTTGATACGTCCAGGTAGCGCCAAAAGTAAGCGAGACACTTCCTGTTTCTTGGTGTATTACGACCATGCCAACTAGAACACACACACATACACACACACTACTTCATTATCAGAATGCAAAGAATATTAGTATGCTATACAACTATAATTAATGTATAATCGAGTGATGCGAGTATTACTCTTGCATAGGAAAATCGTCAACATAAATGAGAATACTGTATTAAGACGCCGTTCTGGATATTAATAATTAAATATATAATAATGGTAACCCCTAGCAATGTAGATAAGGCACACCGAGTATTCTAGCTTACTAGGGAAATGGTATAAATTATAGTGGATACAGTATACCGGTACACAACTTTGTAAGTGAATGCAACACAAGTATACAGCTTTTTCTAATTTAGTCATATTGCATGTAGGAATTATATATACAGTTAGTTTACACTATTTTTCAGAAATATATTATACCTAATGGATATTGGCAATACTATGACTTTTTGCGTAAACAAATTTATTCCTGTATCTGATTATTTCTCAAACGTTAGCCAACTTCTCCGTCAGTGGTGGCAAGCCGATTGGAAGTCCATGACAAATATCAATCAACATTTCAATAAACCTACCATAGTTCCCTGGCAGTGTTCTTTCCATCATAATAGAAGGTAGGGGCCTGCCTTGGTTCACCTGAGACTTGGCCACACTACGCTCATACGTGTTTTTTTTATATCGGGGGGGGGGATGTCCCCACTTGTTGCCCCTGTTGCCAGGTTCCAGTTACAGTCCAACATCTTTTGATTGACTGCTCCTAGTTATCTGGTGCCCATCAATAAGCCTTCCCTTTCTTATTCTCCCTTGGCCGCCCTCTTCCCTAGCAGATCTCCTTAGCGGTTCCCCTTCATTTTCTTTCCCACAGTTTACGCAATATCTAACCCTTACCCGTCTTCTCCCTCATCTTTTGTTGATTTGATATGCAGGGTCACTCTGTAAGCCTTCTTAATTTTGTGCATCCTTTTTTAAATATACGTTTTAGTGCCACATATTCTTTTCAGGCTTGATGCTAGTTCTTAATGGTTATAATAAATTAAAAAAATTTTTTAGTAATAACGTGCTCTAATGATTTTCTTGGGTAGTAACGACACTACGAAGTTCTGCATATTGCTTATGCAATTCTATGAGGCATTAAAATACTTATACAGTACATTACTTAAAAACACAGTTAAATAATTATTACTGTATTGAAGATAGGCAATAGGTGTACTGTTTGTCACTGATTAAGGTAAGAAATAAAGTAGGTGTGCAGTTTCCGCATTCCCCCACCCAAAAAAAAAAGAAGAAAAGAAAACAAAATGCATACACAACTCTGCGACCTAGAATTCTGCAAAGAGTATTGAATCTCTTAGGTAAAATCGGTTCATATAAAGTATATATATATATATATATAGATATACTGTATATACTAAATCTTTTTTATACTCACAGCTGGACTTGAACCACCGACAGTCAGAACAACCCATACTTTAATCAACTATACCACATCGTGATGAGAGGATACTTGTGTATAGTGGATTAAAGCATGGACACTCGTCCTGACTGGTGGTGGTTCATGTCCGCCTGAGAGTATAATACTGTATATACTCTATAATTATATAATTATAAATAATAAAGAAATAGTGACCATAATCTGTGACCTTCAACATTCACCTTAACCTTTGAATAACAAAAACACAAAATGTGGACAATCGTTGCATTGATCAACCAAATTTGCCAGCAAAATTTGGTGATGATACGTAACCATTTCAGTACAGTTCTGTCGGTTTCATTTCATACTGGATATTAAGACGTTTTATTTAGTTTATGAAGGGCCTCCATAAAATTAGCAGGCTTTCAACTATCTAAATTAACCCTTTTTACTACAACAGCTCCTTCATAAGCTCCACAAAATCATCTAATTATAGCTAATATACAATACAAATGACGTCACCGGTACACATAGGGTTAAACAGTTTAGGAAGAGTTTAAAGAAAATTATTAACACTCTTCTTTTGTTCTTTGACCTTGACCATTAACCTTAAGTATTATACAGGGTGTCCCAGGAGGAAAGGGCATAACTTTGGGAAATGATAAAACAAAATATTCTAAGCCTAAAATGTTCTATACAAAATATTCCAAATCTCAACCAGTAAAGATATATTGCATGTTGAAAATGGCATTTTCTTATGTATTTCCCCATAAGGGTGGCCTAGTTGTCCTAGTACTTACCGCACCTCCACCTAACTGCAATTATGTTACCATGTTATTGTAAAGATATTATAATTATGTAAGTTGCAAAATTATTATAGATATAATAGCTCACTTTGGACCAGTTGGAAACTATCTGACATGGAAGAGTCCATTACAGTGAGGCGGGGGAGGACACTATTTAAAACCTTCAATATCTTTTTAACGGTTGAGATTTGGACTTTTTGTTATGAAACATTTTAGAATACCTAGTTTTATAATTTCCCAAAGTTATGCCCTTTCCTCCTGGGACACCCTGTGTATATATATATATATATATATATATATATATATATATATATAGACTGCCGTGGTGTAGTTGATTAAAGCGTCGGCTATCGTCCTGACGGTCGGCGGTTCGAACCCCACTGAGAGATTAGAAACATATATATATATATATATATATATATATATATATATATATTATATATATATATATATATATATATATATATATATATATATATATACTGTATATATATATATATATACTGTATACAGGTATATGATTGAAATATATGTTGTTTAAGTTAAATGCAACTAACAGTCGTCAGCTTATTGAAAATCGAGTATTTGTTTATGATGAAGGTTAACTTTTGACCTTGGCCTGTGACCTTGACCTTTATGTAGGATTATATATTTTTTTGCTTTGATGTAACTATAAAATCAAATAAGAGTGTAAAATTTCATTAAAGATCATCAGTTAGTTTCAGAGGTATCAAAGGAATAGTTGACCTTGACATTTGACCTTCATGATGTCTGAAAACTTAACATTTTAATTTTCCCTTAAAGCACAACTGTCTCAACGAATTTTGTGAAGTTTACATGAATAGTAAAGAAATTAGCATATTAACCTTCTATTTGACATTGACCTGTGATCTTGACCTATCAAATGGAATTATGTTTATTCTTGTATGAACTTGGTCGAGGCATCCGAATATGCATTGTATGCCTAATGAGAATCTTACATTAAATAGGAAATACTAGTACAAATCATATTTCGACCTTTAACCTTTACCTTTGGCCTTGACCTTCGACCTTAGAATTTCTTATCAAGGATTTAGTTAGCTTAACAGCAATGTTCGTATTAACTAGCATTATGAATACGATGTAATTCGTATAAAAACTTATTGATTACAGATAGTGATCATATACTGTGACCTTGACCTGTGACCTTTGACTTAAAATAAAATACATATACATGTATTTGGATGTTCGTTGCATTGACCAACTGAATTTGCCTGTATAATTTGGTGACAATACCTTAAACAGTCTAGGACGAGTTTTGGGAAAATGACAAATACTCTTGTTTTGACCTTGACCTCTGACCTTAACCCGTCGAGCCCCAGCTAGTTATTAATAAATGTACCACCAGAACCCAGCCGGTTTTGAAAATAGTTTTTTTTTTCCAGAAACAATAGCGAATGGGTTAGGAATGAAGGAAAAACCACGAAAAACCGATCAAAAAGCTCAAAAAATGGTCCTACAGAGCCCTCGAAAACGGATTTTACAAGAGTAAAAAATTGAAGGCAATTTCCCCCAAAAAACATGTTTTTGCGCGCTCACACGCACGCGGTTGGACTTTGAGAGTTTTCAACCATCGGCGTGGGTGCGTGGGATACTTACACAGTTCCCATACAAATCTGAGCCCTCTAGGTAGAGCCACTCTGAGCCTTACGACTGAGCTAAAAGGGTGACTCGTCAGGCGAGTCGCTGGGGCTTGGCGTTACATACATAGGTGACTTGTCAGACGCGTCGCTGGGGCTGGCCGGGTTAACTATTACAATATATATGTGAAATTTGATGTATATGATATTTAAGTAATAAGCCATAACACATAACAGTTTTCCAAAATTTGAGTAATTTTTTTAATAAATAATAAAAGTTGACCTTTGACCTTGACCTGTGACCTTGACCTTTATGTAAGAGTACATGTTTGTTTTCATTGACATTCCCCATGAACATCAAATAAGCATGCCTAATTTCATTAAAATCCATCAATTAGTTTCATATATATTAACCCTTTCATGCACATATGACACAGATTAGCAATAATAAATAGAGTTCTCTCTCTTATAGTTACCTCTCCAAAATTAGTTTTCTGCCCACAGCTAACGCAAAGACAACTGCAGAGGTTGAAGTAACTAAACAAAAGGTTTCTAAATACCCCTGATGGTAACAAAGGCTTTAAAGTATCCCTAATAGGCTCAAAATCGCGTCATATGTCGGAGAGGGTTAATAGAATAATTGACCTTGACATTTATCTTGACCTTTATGTCTCAACATTTATTATTTTCCTTTTCAATTAAAGTGCAACTATCTCACCAAAATGTGTGAAGTTTGCATGAAAAGTAAAGCAAATAGCATATCGCCCTTTTATTTGACCTTGACCTTTGACCTTGACCTTTCATATGGAATTGAATAGTTTCTTGTATGACCTTGTTCTAGGTATTCCGAATATACATGGTAAGCCTAGTGAGAATCTAACAGTTAGTAAAAGAAATACTAGTAAAAAACCTATTTTGACCTTTGACCTTGAACTTTGACCTTACCCTTTATAATAATTATCAAAAATTTAGGCAATATGAAATCAAGGTTACGTGTAACTTGTAGTGAAAATGAAGACATTTTAATCAAAACTAAGAATAAATAGTATAAGTTGACATTAGATGTTGACCTGTGACCTTGACCTTTATGTAAGAGTAAATTTTTTTGTTCATTGACATTGCCCAGGAAAATAAAATAAGCATGACTAATTTCATTATAACCCTTCAGTTAGTTTCATATATATTTATAGAATAGTTGACCTTGACCTTTGACCTTCATGATGTGTGTCTCAAAATGTAATATTTTCCTTTTCATTTAATGTGCAACTATCTCACCAATTTTGTTTTAAGTTTGCATGAAAAGTAAAGAAAATAGCATATTGATATTTTATTTGACCTTGACCTGTGACCTTGACCTTTCATATGGAATTGCAAAGTTTCTTATATGACCTTGGCCTAGGTATTCCAAATATACATTGTAAGCCTAGTGAGAATCTAACAGTTAGTATAAGAGATACTAGTAAAACCTTATTTTGCCTTTGACTTTGACCTATGATCTTACCCTATAGAATATTCATCTAACATTTGTGTAATACGATATCAAAGTTACCAGTTACTTGTATGGTGAAAATTAAGATATTTGAGTAAAAAAATTAAAATATATAGTAAAAGTTGACCTTTATCTAGACCTGTGATCTTGACCTTTATGTAAGAGTACATATTTTGTTTTATTGACATTGCCCAAGAAAATCAAATAAGCATACCTAATTTCATTAAAACCCATCTGTTAGTTTCATATATATTAGTAGAATAGTTGACCTTGACTTTTGACCTTTATTATATGTCAACATATAGTATTTTCCTTTTCTTTTAATGTGCATCTCTCACCAAATGTTGTGAAGTTTGCATGAAAAGTCAAACAAATAGCACATTGACCTTTTATATCACCATGACCTGTGACCTTGACCTTTCATATGGAATTGAATAGTTTTTTGTATGACCTTGGCCTAGGTATTCCGAATACACACAGTAAGCCTAGTGAAAATTAAATATTTAGTATAAGAAATACTAGTGAAACACTTATTTTGACCTTTGACCTTGATCTTTGACCTTACCCTTTAGAATATTTATCTAAATTTTGTGCGACACATTATCAAGGTTACCAGTAACTTGTAGTGCAAATTAATATATTTGAGTAAAAAGTTAAATATATTGTAAAAGTTGACCTTTGACCTTGACCTGTGATCTTGACCTTTATGTTAGAGTATGATTTTGTTTTCATAGACATTGCCCCGGAAAATCAAATAAGCATAGGCCTACCTAATTTCATTAAAACCCATCAGTTAGTTTCATATATATTAATAGAATAGTTGACTTTGACCTTTATCTTGACCTTTATATGTGTCCAAATGTATTATTTTCCTTTTCATTTAAAGTGCAACTATCTCACCAAATGTGAAGTTTGCATGAAAAGCAAAGAAAATTGCATATTGACCTTTTATTTGACCTTGACCTGTGACTTTGACCTTTCATATGAAATTGTATAGTTTCTTGTATGACCTTGGCCTAGGTATTCCGAATATACATGGTAAGCCTAGTGAGAATCTAACGGTTAGTATAAGAACTACTAGTAAAACAAATATTTTGACCTTTTATTTTTGACCTTACCCTTTCGAATATTTACCTAAAATTTGGTCAATACGATATTAAGGTTATCAGTAATTTGTATGGTGAAAATAAAGAAATTTGAGTAAAAACTAAAAAATATGAATTATTGACCTCTTTGTTAACCTTGACCTTTGACCTTAACCTTTAAGTTATATGGAAAATTTCTTTTTGACTGACCTTTGCATTGACCAAATGGATATACCTGTGAAATTTGGTGAAAATCCATCAAACGGTCTAGGAGGAGTTTCCGGACAGACAGACGGACGACGACAGACGACAAACAAGCTGACTGGTGGTGCACAGTATACGGGCGGAATTGTGTGCGCGATACCACTCTGCTTCGCAGAGTTGATAAATAGTTACTGGGGCAGAGCAACATCTGCTACAAATAATCTGTTCAATTATTGGTAATTTAGAATATTGACCCTTTCACTACAGAAAGTGTCTTTTTTTATGTTTATGGCTGCTATTAGAAGATATTGTTCCGCTTAGGAAATAGCTCTAACAATTAAATGGTTACAAAATATCGAATGCAACATTTTGACTGCTACAATTTCTTGCCAAGCTTAATAAAATCGCGTGAATATAACCAATAACAAACCTAAAAGATATTACCCATTCTGAATGTGTTGATAATATATCCCATTAATAACAAAATATTATATTCAAATTAACTTTTAATCCGTTTTAATGTATAGTAAGCAATTTCATTAAGTATATTGTGTAAGTTTAATTTACTTGACTAAAAACGCATGTAATATACCATTCTATCACAATATACACTATACAAGTTAAGTTCAAGGACACAATAATCTCGTCTTCTGTGAATCATACCCACAAGGGAGAAAAGGATGTATTATTATTTACAAGGACACGCCAAGTTTCGATTCTATTTGGAGATATATTCAGTTGTGTAGGGCTGTGAAGAGCGGTTGTGAGAGTTAAAACTTGTTGCGTCCATGTAAATATTAAATTATCGTTTTTCACCAGGTGAGTATAATTTTCCATTCAAACATTCACTGCATTGTGAGTATCTGTCCTCAAACTCGTATTTCTCGCACAGTGACTGGAGGGGTAGTGGGAGGTGGAGGGAGGGAGGGGGTAGTGGGAGGTGGAGGGAGGGAAGGATGGATAGCGGGAGGTGGAGGGCTACACCGATTTTGCTAAGGCATTTGATAAATGTGATCACGGTATTATTGCACACAAACTTAAAGCAAAAGGGATAACAGGTAAAATCGGAAGGTGGATATACAACTTCCTCGTGAACTGAAAACAATCAGTAGCAGTAAAGCTCGGTTCACACATACCCGTCCTGAGCTTCAGTCCTCCCCCGACCACTGAAAACGTATGCAATCGTGCAAGGACTCCGACATAAACGGGTATGGTCTGTTCATTAACGTACAGTGACGCCACAACACGGGCCGCGGCGGCGAGGGAGCCGTACCTTTTTGACATACCAAAAATAAACGGATCAGGACGGACCAACCGCCAGACTCGGTTCAAGGGCGGGTCACCCACGTGACTGGTCAGCGCATAGGCACCGTGTAGAAGCGTCTATGCGGCGCCTAGACGCTACCAGACGTAGTCTATGCCCAGACCAAAATATTTGAAAGTTGAGACTGTGACTTGGCAACGTCGCCTCACGTGATCACCCTGTGCGTCCCCGCCCACCAAGCGTCCATAAAAGAGCCAGCCGCGTGTGGTCCTACCTCAGTTTCCAAGCCGCCGTCACCGCAACAGTGACCACCTCGCACAACCTCCAGCCTCCACCCTACTCCAACCTCGAGCCTACGTTATGCCTAATAAGTCTGACTCCAAGAAGCGGCGATGCATCATGACAAAACCAAAGAAGCCCCAGGACACCCTAGACATTCAGGTGATGGAGGTAGTAGAGGAGACACAGGAGCGCCCTGCTGTTGTAGAGCAGCAGGGTGCCCCTCAGTCACCCACACCTGTCATCAGCCTGGACAGCGATGCAGTGGTTGTAGATCCGGCCCCCAGTGATTCAGAAGAAGAGCAGCATGAGACAACATCATCCGATGGTGACACCGACGGGGGCGTCGAAGATAGCCAGGTGGCTGCTGTGGCTGGTGCTAAAAAGAAGCGTTCCCCATCGACGAAGGCCACCATCAGGCCCCTGCTCCTGGAGGATCATGTAGAACTTGATCTGGGGGAATGGTATAAGGAGAATCCCATTCTCTACCAGAAGACCCGCAGGGACTACAAGGGCATCACACAGAAAAACCGCCTCTACGAGGAGAAGGGTTCGTCCATGACCCCACCCATTCCAGGTTAGTCTATGGCAATTGTTTATTGTGTAGTCTAATCATTGTTAATTGTGTATGGCCTCTTCAAAGATTTTTTTTTTTTTTTCATTTTAACAATTATATTGCTTCTATATATCATATACAAGCAATATAGAATACGTTTTTAATAACTAGACAAAGAGGCCTCCGATTAAACAATTGCGAAGTCTATATATATTATAAATCTGTAATATTTCAGTGGCGTGTTCAAGTTCAGTGTTTATTTGTTAAATTGCCTGTAATTGCCATGTGTTCATTCTATAATATTCTATGATATACCCATGCGTTCACTAGATTGTGTGAGGAGAAGGTGCGATCCCTCGAATCACCTATCATAGTTTATAACAGTATTGTGCAAAACTTCATTGGTGTGTGCACTTTCAGTGTTTTATTTGTTATATTGTCCGAAATTGCCACTTGTTCACTCTAGAATGTTGTATGATATTGTTTTGTCTGAGCCAGCTAGCCAATGCTTATATTAAATGATTTTATGCCTGTGTGAACTCAGAAACATCTCTTCCACAGGATGTCAGGTCCGGCACTTCCTCGACACAATGAGGACGCGCTACGGGAAGCTGACTGCCCCAAGAGCGGTTCTGGGGCCACCAAGACCGTGACGGAGAGGGATAGGTGGATTTTAGATGTGTTCTCCTTCCTGGCCACCCACATCGTCCGGCACAAACCCCGGAGCATTGGTTGTAGAAAGGTATGTTCAAGTATTGTCATTTCCTTGGTTTATATAGGGTTTATACATAATTATATTTTAGTAATTATATATAGGGTTTATAAATAATAATATTTTAGTAAGTATAGCGATTTTGATAATTTAATTTGACCTTATATTGTCCTTGTCCCAGTTTTTGTTTGTTTAGTTTGCAAGTTTTACATTTTAATATCTACATAATTCGGTATATACCTTTATATATAATGCGATTCATCTCTGGTTATGGTTAATCCATCTATTTGTGTGGCATTTTCTGTACTGTTCTAGAACCCATCAGCCTTTTGCAATATATATTGTTACCTATGAAATAATTTTTTACCTTTCCTTAAAAACAGTATTTATAATCTATTTAATTCATACCTTCGTAATAGTTATTGACAGACATGGTGGAAATATACACACTAGAGTTGTTTACAGATTTTATTAAGTCTCAATACAAAATACATAGATAGGCACTTTAACATAATAAATAAAAGCTTTCCTTGGTCTGCAGGCACAGCACACTGCTACGGTGCCGGAAGATGGTGGGAGCGAGGAGGATGACGAGGAGGAGGATGCAGCTGCCGCAGTCCCAGGCCCTTCGCGCCAAACATCTGGGGGTAGCCAGCCACAGCGCCGTCAGAACAACACTGGTGACGTGTTAACCGAGGCCACCTCCGTCATGGCGACTGTAAGTAGAAATCAGATTTCATATTTAAAGCATATTCAGAATATGGAGTTTGTGTTTATTGATAAAACTTTGGTATTTTATTGTGGTCGACCCGGCTTCGTTGTCCTGAAACAGGTAAATAAATTTACTTCTACAGTATAATGTTATGTGTAAGTAGGGTAGACTAATTAAGTATAAAGTGTATGTATAATATGTTCCTCTTGACATTTTCAGGTGGCTGCTGCAGTATCTATAAATATTTAATTAATATTATTATTATTATTTGATGCAATAAAAATAATAAAACACTATTATAACACTCCTGGTTTTCCCCAAACAGCTATAGGAACAGGCCAGTGGTGTCCGCAGGATGGTGGACAAGTTCGCGACCCCTCAGCCATGCACCAGGGAGGAGGAGTCCTGGAAGCAATTCTTCGGCTCAATTACGACTGAGTCCAGCAAGCTGGACCCCAGCGTGTGGGGCCACACCAGAATGGAGATGTTGCTCCTGCTGGAGAAATACCGGGGTAAGACTGCCCAGGCTGATACCATGATTAACATCATGAGGTCATTCTAGGCTGCTTCTCCCTAGGTCCTCCAGCAGGTGCAACAGCCCATTCAGGTGCAGCATGCTCAGCAGCCCATGCAGCATGTCCAGCAGCCCCTGCAGCAGATGCAGACGGTTCAATATCTGAACCAACCACCTGTGTTGTATAATCAATACCCTGCACCTGCCACACCCAACCTACTGCCCTCCACAACACCACAACGAAACTGCTCCACTCCCAAGGACACGACACTCCACAACATCAGTGTCTCATCAAGCCTCTTCGATGGCCTGACCAACGCCACATCACCAGGGACCAGCCAGCAGACCCTGCATACACCACCTTACACCAAATAAAATATGTTTACCACAGATCCTTCTAACTGCACAACATCGTCGAACTACCTCCCTTTTATTTAAGGGTGGTGACATGTTTGTGTTATGTCTTTTTTCTATCTTTCTCTGGCTTGTATCCAATGGAAAATAAATATGTTTAATGTGCAAAATGATTATTTTTTATGTCCTTATTTATGTTATTAAATCATATGAAGATATCTGTGCACAATTATAAGAACATATAATAAGCAACGTGCACCAGTACATGAAAAGTAATAAATCAATGAAGAGGCATATAATACTAATAATAAGAAATGGAATTATAGAACAACTGCCTACAAAGAATAAACTGGGAAAAAATGGAATTAGTCTACATCAATATAAATATGAATAATTAATACATAACTAAGATATACGATTTACAATAAGGTATGCAAAACCAAAGAAATAAAAGAAAACATGAATTAACTGAACTTACAATGACATGCAATGAGAGTATAAATAAAGAATAATCTTATCAATGCATAAAAAAACTAAATTGAAGAAAAAATAGTCCTACATTAAAAACAAATAAACAATAATAAGAATATGTAATAGAAAAATAGAGAAATGAAAATACACATGAGTACACTGAACTTAGAATGAAAGATAATGATACTACATATGGAAATATAATGTGAATAAATACTACTGAATATAAATGACATAACATAGCTGAAACAAACAAATTAATAAAAACACAAATATGTTGTTTCTCACCTATATCATGTTCTCCTGCCACAACACACTCCCCGCTGGTGAGTTTACATACTTCGTCAGATACTCCCGTACTCTCTTGCCAGCCTGGTTGCCTGTGTTGCGAGCTGTAGGGGTGGGAATACTAGGCAGTACGTCGTCATCTCGCCAGGGGCCTCGGGAAACCAAATGGGTTTCGGGGTCCTCCTGGTCTGCCTCATGGGCCGATGGGCGACGTATCCTGAGGAAGTTGTGGAGGGTGCAGTAAGCCGTCACCACAGACTCGATCCTTGCTGGGGCGAGGGTGATTGATGTGTGGAGAACTCGGAACCTGTGGGTTGGAAAAAAATTAGAGTATAGTCAAACTAATAATTCTAGCATTGGGAAAAAAATGTCAGCCAGGGAATATCTGTGGATATTTTCAACCATTTTTGAGTGATAGAGGTTTGGATAATTTTTGTTTTATTATTCATATAATGAATTGTGTATGAAGTTTGTAGACTAGAATATCATGACTGAAGTACACCATCGTGCTTTATTAATATCCCCAAGACATATTAGTGGATATTTAAAGTGTTTATATCATGTACAGTGGTGCTAATAAGTCTGTGTTATATTAATGTCTGTCAGATGTTCAATTAGGTGGGTAAGTGTAGGAACATATTTGTATATCTCACTCGAAATAAATAAATAATGTTTCAATACCATAAAATACTATATTTCTTGCTTACCTGTTCGCTAGGATTCCAAAGGCGTTCTCCACCACTCTTCGTGCCCTTGATAGCCGGTAGTTGAAGATCCTTTCGTCGTGGCCCAGACCCCGTTGTGGATACGGAATCATCATCCACGGACGAAGGCTGAAGGCGTTGTCACCGATAATTGGCGATAAAGTAGTAGGGTACATCTTGGTGACTGGCGTTGGACAGGGGCTCAGGTTGTGGGAAGTTTGCATGGTTGGAGTTGATGAGTTCATTTAGTGTGGATTTAAGGAAGCACCCGGCGTCTGACTCGCATCCAGGGCTGCCGATGTCCACATGGATGAACTTGTAGTCCGCATCCACGACTGCAAGTAGGCCAACAGAGTAGAACTTTTTATAGTTGTAATACTTTGATCCACCGTATGATGGGTTCCTGATCCGAATATGTTTCCCATCGATCGCCCCTAGTGCGTGTTGGAAGTCCCACCGACTTGAGAACCTGTGTGCAATGGCCTTCCACTCCTCTGGTGTCGTGGGGAAGTGGAACACCTCGTCAGAAAAGGCTCCAACGATGGCCTCACACGTCTCGGGAACAAGTAGGGAGATGGTATTCTTGGCTACACGGAAAGCGAATCTGAGACTGGCGTAGGAGTTCCCACTTGCGAGAAATCGCAAGGTTATGGCCACTCTCAGCCCTACCTCCAGGGGCCTCCTCCAGAAGGTGGTCTTCTTCTCCAGCCGAGGCCGCACACGCTCGCATATCTCGTCGAAGAGACCCTCGTCGAGCCGCAGGAAGCTCCGGTACAGTTCTGGATCCTCTGCTGACAATTCCCTCATGAGGGTGTGGTAGTGGCCATAGGTCTACCTCCTCAATAGGTATGGCTTCACCCACACACTTCGCTTTTTCCTTCTCTTCTTCAGCTCGCTCACAACTTCCATGAAAGTTAGGACCGTTGAGCACAGTTGTACGTTGCAATCCATGTACAGCTGCACTTGATTCAACAGAGTGGCATCCATGTTGAGGGTCACTCGGCAGGAGAAGTTATATCGGCGGCACGCTGGTTGAGACTGAGGTGTCTCTGTGCCACGCCCCAATATATATGCATGATGGGGGCCATCGCCGACGACACTGCGGCCATCATATTGTGGTCGCAGTGTCGTCGCAGTGCCGTCACAGTGAATCTCAGACAGGTCGTATTCAGACTTATTAGGTCGCCTTCCAAAGGGACTGGTCGTGGCACCAAGTCGCCGCCCATGCTCCGTCTGCAGGGGCGGTCACGTGTTGAGATCTCCGTCCACTAGCCATGCATGCGCCGTCTTCCGGGGCGGTGACGTGTTGAGCTCGGGCATCAGAGCCACACGTGGCCACTCGGGCCCACTCGGGACACAAGGTCATCCGTTTTATGCCGTCCAACAGTTTTTGGTGGTCGGGGGAGGACGGGAGCTCAGGACGGGTATGTGTGAACCGAGCTTAAGCCAAGTAACATCTGAGCCTTCAGATGTCAAAAGCTCAGTTTCCCAAGGAACAGTACTAGCGCCCCTTCTTTTCCTCATTCTAATAAGTGACATAGATGCCAACACAAGACACAGTACAGTATCCTCCTTTGTGGATGACACGAAACTGAGTATGATAGTAATGACACAGGAAGACATGGGCCGGCTGCAAGAGGACATAAATAAGGTGTTCCAGTGGACCAGGGAAAATAACATGCAATTTAATGAAGACAAATTTCAATTAATACGATACGGAGATAAGGATTTCGTTAAAGAGAGCACAAGTTACATAACAGAATCCAATCACATAATAGAATGTAAATACAATGTGAAAGACCTTGGGGTGATAATGTCTGAAAATATGGGATTCAAAGAACATAACCAGGTCAAAGTTGCAGCTGCGAAACGGCTAATAGGTTGGATTCTACGAACATTTAGAACTCGCAGTGAATTGCCTATGATAACACTCTTCAAATCCCTGGTGCTACCGCGGCTAGAATACTGTAACGTATTAACATCCCCATACAAATTAGGTGAAATTAATGACTTAGAAAGTGTACAAAGGAACTTCACCTCACGTATAAACTCAGTAAAACAGTTACACTATTGGGATCGCTTAAAATCACTCAAACTGTATTCGTTGGAACGTAAAAGGGAACGATACTTAATAATATATACTTGGAAAATCGCAGAGGGTTTTGTACCAAATCTACATACACCAATAGCAATGAAATTCAATGATAGGAGACGCTGGGAATGCGATATCCCCAAGATGATAAATCGGGGGGCTATGGGCTCTCTGCGAGAGGGCTGGTTATCACATAGAGGAGCACGTCTCTTCAACAAACTATCGCGGCGAGTGAGAGACATGAGAGGTGTCTCGTTAGACAGCTTCAAGAGAGCTCTCGATGTCGAACTACAAAAAGTGCCAGACGAGCCCATCTTCACAAGGGTGCGCTCCACCTCTTCGAATAGTCTGCTGCACCAATTCTCAAACAACAACGAAGGGCGGTGCGCTCTTCGGTGCCACTAGCAAGAGTGGCGAACTCCACATAGGTGAACATAGGTAGGAGGTGATGGAGCGAGGGGTAGTGGGAGGTTGGGGGATGGAGAGGGTAGTGGGATGTGGAGGGAGGGCGGGGGTAGTGGGAGGTGGAGGGAGGGAGGGGATAGTGGGAGGTGGAGGTAGGGAGGGAGAGTGGCTTGTA
Organism: Paralithodes platypus; assembly: GCA_032716605.1. Taxonomy (NCBI): domain Eukaryota; kingdom Metazoa; phylum Arthropoda; class Malacostraca; order Decapoda; family Lithodidae; genus Paralithodes; species Paralithodes platypus. The sequence continues at coordinate 37,945,471 of CM064520.1, forward strand.
GGGTTTGGCATTTCACTACGGGCAGCTTATATTACTCTGAGAGTGAAAACAAAAACAAATGTAGTTTTTATTATGTCATCTTGATTTTATGAAGAAGATTGAACTCATGTAACTAGATGTGCATTATTATAGGCAGCATGCTACAGCAGGATAACAATAATCTATCTATCTATCTATATGCTCAGGCCCAATCCCCATTTTGGGGGTAGCCGACTCAAGACAGAGCTAGGACAGGGAAAACACAAAAACAACATAAAACAACAAATAAACACACATAAAAAGCACAAACTCACACACATCCAGGTCACCCAGGAGAAGACCCAGAGACCAGGGTCACCAAGGTCGCTCCAGCACTCTCCCGGCCCCTGACCACCCGGAGAGGTTCCGGTCTCGGCAGGCAGACATGCAGCGGAGCCAAAGCCACAAGCCCTCCCACCACACTTCCAGGCGCACCCTTCATATTAATCGTCTCCCCGGGCCAGGCGCCTGATGGACTATTATCTAGTCTAACTTGCGCCCGACCCCTTACTCCAAATGACCACGTGTTCACTCAACTATTCACAAGCATTCTCCATTCACTCCTGTCCACCACCACTTCCCCTGCCTGATCTATAGTCATTCCTCTATCATCCAAAGCCTTTCTTACACAGTCTCTCCATCTCAATGGGGGTCTTCCTGCCCTTATATCTCCCCTTGTACCTGACTCACATATTCTCTTTGTAAGCCTTTCATCTCCCATTTGTTCAACATGACCATACCAGCTCAGCACCCTTCTGTCCACCCTGGCTGACAAATGTTCCTGCTGCCCCACTCTCCTACGTATCTCTTCATTCCTCATTCTGTCTCTACGAGTAACTCCACACATACTCCTCAAGCAGCTCATCTCCATCACATCCAGCCCTCTTTTCTCCTTTTTCTTCAGAGCCCATGTCTCAGCCCCATACATCAATGTTGGCACAACAATTCCTTGATACAGTGCACGTTTTACTTTCACTCCGAGATTTCTCGTCTTCCACATACTTCCCATTGCTCCGAAAACCTTCCTTCCTTCACACACTCTCTGTTTTACCTCCACTTCCATACCTCCACTCCTGCTTATCATTCCTCCTAGATATTTAAAACACTCTACTTGTTCCAATATTTCCCCATCCAGCCTCACATCTAGATTCACCCTATGCTCTCCCCTATTACACACCATTATTTTACTTTTATTGTGTTACGACCGGGGCTACGAATAAAACAAGGGCACTTAATGATTGGACTAGTAATAGGGCACTATGCAACAACGGTACGCTAGATCCAAACCCTTGAACTTATATGCCGGCGAACAAAACACCTATACCCTCTAGAGTTAATCGGTGATAACGGGGTATCCTTAACTGGGCATAAATGTGCTCTGCTTCAGGCTAACCCACACTGGTATAGCCTGATAACACACAGGATGCAAGTTATGTTAAAATGCATAAACAAGAATCTATGGGAAGAACAATTAAATCACTGCAAGATTTAATTCAATAAAAAGATGCTTTAATACAGTTACTCTAAACAACAATAAACTCTTCACTTCTATCTGAAAGAAAGTGAAGTATAGTCCTACAGCATAGACCTGGAAACTTCTTAAGAAAATCTGATGCTCATAAGATGCTCGTATCTTAACTATAAATAAAGGCAGGAGGCAGGACACCACACGTGTAAAGCGAATACTAAAAAAGATAGGATATATAATGTTAACTGACACAAGAATACTATAAATGCGCAACGGTAGTAATGCTCGACACTAAAAGAAGTACTTCCTTATCAACGAAACAGTCTACTATGGTTGCGACAACCTAGACTAATAAATGCTTGTGAATAATAATGCATACATATCAAAAGAGCTTAGGTCCTAACTAGAGTCTGCTAGGCGAATAAAGTCTAGCTGGGATATCAAGGTTAGGAAACTGTGGCTGAGCAAGACAGGCTCATAGCCTAGCGTTGTCCTTAAGGCGGTATGATTAAAGTTACGTTAATGACGGGGATGCTCTCTTGGTAAACCCAGATCTCAAGTATCTGGCTCTACCCTGGCGATCCCTCTAAAGTCAAGCAAAGAGGCAGCAGTGTTATAAGGTAGTAGGCTAATGCCCTCTTACAACACGATGCTGCACTCGCAAAAGACACAACCAAAAGGACGACCTAGGCTACCACAGAAACCGTCGAAGTCATGTAGGTATAAGCGAACCGTACACACATCGGTGACAACGACAACAGAAACCTCATCCCAGTCTAGCATTAAATAACCGAGCAGAGCACTACTGATAATGAGGGAGACACACACAAAGAGTCATCAAACCTCCATAAACTAAGGACACTGAGGGAAACACACACAGAGTCATCCAACCTCCATAGACTAAGAACTCTTATAGCCTATTCTAATACATGTAAATATATCTGAGAGCGACGCACACAATACGATGGGCCGATATGAAATCGTGTACAGAACCCAAAGGGAGTGCTGTGATGTTAAAAGATTAGAGGAATGAAAGAAAAGAAGTTGAGTGAGAGAGACAGTATCAGAATGGTGGGGATATGGGGGACAGTTGTAAAAAGGGTGTTAGTCGTGCGCGTCCCTAGCCTGCTCTGAGGAAGGGACGCTCCTGGGGACCCCCGCAAACACAGGAGCCCACAAAGACGCGGTAGTCGGCCAATCACAGGCTGAGACGTCACAAGGCAGCAGGTGTCACGTGACACAGCCAGCCAGGACAGCCAATCAAGGGGCGTGAGACAGCACGCGCGCGGGCCTCCGAGCGAGGGAAGCAGCACATGTATACGCACGCACACACTACCACCTCACTGCCTATATTGTTCTCTCTCCTTAACAATATACAATGCGTGTTATATTCTACCAATGAAATAAAATACTTTCCGTTGTAGTAGGAGTAAAAATACCATTTCCGGTTTTACATCCGTAGACTTTATTGGAAAAAACCCCACTGCCATTTTCGTTTTTACACCCGTAGACTTTATTGAAAAAGCCACTGCCATTTCCGTTTTTACATCCGTAGACTTCATTGAAAAAGCCCCTGCCTGAAAAAACAAAAATGCCATTTTCGTTTTTACATCCATAGACTTTATTGAAAAAGCCCCTGCCAGAAAAAAATGGGTCCAAAATGGCGACGGTTGTCCGGTAGTGACCAGTTAGGGGTAACCTGAGAAGTGTCCAAAAATGGCAACGGTTGTCCGGTAGTGGTGGAAAAGGTGACCTACTTGAGTGGGAGGGGCATCTGATAAATCAGTCCTCGTGGGAGTTATAAAAGGCAAATACTGTCACAACTTTCATACATCCTTACTATTTTAAATATGACCGTCTCTCTCTCTCTTTCTTGCTCGCTCGCTCTCTCTCTATCTTTCTATCTCTCTCATTGTACACACACACACACACACACGGTGCCCCGCCCACTCCTCTGGACCTCATTCGTGATCAAGTGTCAAGATAAACCTAGCCTAGCCTAACTCTTTCTCTCTCTCTCCCTAACCTAACCTAACCTAACCTAGCCTAACCTAACCTAGCCTAGCCTAGCCTAATCTAACCTAACCTAACCAAGTCTAGCCTAACCTAACCTAGCCTAACCCTTTCTCTCTCTCTCTCTCTTTCATCATATTTTTCCACGCTATTCTTAGAGTTCAGATTTCAAGATACCAAGCCACCTGATTTCACCCATCTCCGTACCAAAAATACTTTTGGGTCACCTGCTCCCATAAATCAGTCTACTATCTATATCTCTATCTCTATCTATATAGGTCTGACAGCGACCCTTTCTTTCATCATATTTTTTCCACGCTATTCTTAGAGTTCAGATTTCAAGATACCAAGCCACCTGATTTCACCCATCTCTGTACCAAAAATACTTTTGGGTCAGCTGCTCCCATAAATCAATCGACTATCTATATCTATATCGCTATCTATATCGGTCTGACAGCGACCCCTCAGTAGTTTCTCTCTCTCTCTCTTTCATCATATTTTTTCCAACCACCTAACCTAACCTTGCCTAGGCGAGAACATGTGACTACCTGTTATATATAGTCATGCAGCCCACCCCGTGTGAACCCTAAAACATATATAAACACCCCATATATATGCATAAAAACTACCTAAAAATATCCTCTCTCCCTCCCGTACATAAACACAACCTGACCCATCTCAAAATCCATCTCTCTCTCTCTCTCTCTTGCTCTCGTTCTCGGTCTCGCTCTCTCTCTCTCGCTCAAGTATCCTACTGTTCTTAGAGTTCAGATTTAAAGATACCAACCTTTATATCTCCTGACACCGCCCCCCTCCGTACCAAAATACTTTCGACCTGCCTGCACCCATAAACCAATATTTACCTCAACTTATCTTATTTCCATATTTATAGGGGGGTCACTATTCTTAATGAGCTTAACCTTTTTTATGTATCTCCTCATCGATTCTCCCTCCACCACCCAAGTTCTAAAAAATAATGTCTTAAAGATCAATAGGCATCCTCTCGCTTTCACAGAACAGAACAAATGAGCGACCTAGTTAGATGTTCCCAGTGTGGGGTACCCTCCACACGGGGGCATCTATGTATCAGATGTTCCTGGTGCGAGGGATATCAACCCCTAGACAACATGGAGAGACACCATCAAAAATGCATCCCAAACGGCATTGGCATTGGTTACAAAGGAATATCTCTATCTAAGGGTAAGTGTTATACTCTACTTGTTCTATACCGTACCGGTATATATAAAACATTTACATGTGAACCCCATGATATGATTTGTTTAAATTAATGTGAACCCGGTATATATCCAAATATTATAGTTATTATATTATTCGTATAGTACCCTTAGTCCCCTTTTTATTATTATTTATTATTATTGTGGGTGCTATTATTATACAATGCATTAGTGTTTATTCGCTATAAAACCCTATTTCACTCCAATTACAGATCATCAAAATCTCAGTGATATCACAACCAAACA
>CM064520.1:37950550-38080036 GCA_032716605.1 Paralithodes platypus
AATCCCCACTGTTCCTATTTTATTTTTATTTTTTTTTGGGGGGGAGACTCAAAGACAGAGCCAGAATAGGGACAACACAACAGAAAACAATGAACACACAAAAACAAAACACAAAATACTGCACCGTTTTAAAGAACTGTCCACAAATATGACAGGCCAACTGCCTCCTAGTCTGATACGTCCGCACTGAACCGATACCGTCCATTTGCGAGACCACCGGCTTGGACTCTATGGCCAGGATGTGTTTGACGGGGGGCAAGGGGTCCGGGGGGGCTGATTCCCTCTTGACGGGGTGGCTGGTGCGTGTGGTGAGTGCCTCCGGTGCGAGGGGCGGTACGCTAGGGAGCGACCCAGGGCACCTTTTTCGAAGTTAGCGAGCCATCTCCTTCCAAGGCGCCCGATTGTTGGTTCAGAGTTGCCCATGCAAGCGGGGAAAGGCAAAGTATCAGCCTTATGGGGTTGTTTGTTGTTGCATTCCCACAAGCTGCCCCCCCTGGATCACCGAACACGACACCCGAGTACTGTTTGACCGAACGCGAACCATGCCCCACGATCGTAGCGGCCTTTACCCACACAGAGCTCTCATTGGCAAAGTGGTATAAGATGCTGTTCGTGGCCGTCCCCCACAGCTGGATTGTGTGAGACATGCACAGTCTTCTATGTGTTTAATGGTCCCCTATCGGGCGTGCCTGTGTTACATCCTCGGGCACGCCGGCCCGACCCCTGCCGCCCTGCTCCGAACACAACGGAAGTCATCCAGTGCTCTTCTGATAGCCCCTCAGGAGAGGCAAGAACTTGGGATGGTGTCCGCATCTCAGTCCATGGCGTTAGAGTGGACCCATCTGTCCTACGCGAGGACGGCGAGGGGATCGGAAGAGATGGATTCTCGGGAGGGGTCGTGCCATGCAGCCTGCCGTCCGTCTGTCTGTGAAGCGTGAATGGGATGCGCATACGGTGAGAGATCCATGAGTATGGATCCCTGTTTTTGTTCTGCCTTCTGGAAGTGCCCCGTCTCGATTTCCTGGGTGTGAGGCAGGGGAGGGATGATGAGCGGACAAATAATTTGTGTGTGATGATACCGTTATGTGCTGGGTGTTGTTTTGATATTTCTTCAGGTGGCTGTGAGGTGTGTTGACATGCTAGTTTAGTGGTTGTTGGTCTTGGATTTCGTGGCAGGCTGCTAGCAGGAATTGAGTGACCTCTCATGTCCAGGATGGTCTTTGACTTTGAAGGATTTTGGTTTCTTGATGCTAGCGCTGATCTATGTGAGGTTGCACGTAGCTGCTGCCAGACCTCGATCAATGATCTTCAGGAGCCTTTGGTTTTGAAATAGTCCTGATAAGGGTCTTTATACCGATAGTGTCTTCAGCTGAGGTTAGAAGCAACCAGGCGGCGGCTTGTCCCGTATTCCATCACTGAATCTTTATGTATTGTTTACACTATACTGTGGTGGGAGTAGTTTACTTTGTTGTGAATCCAAATTTTGTGATTGAAGGCAAAAAAGTGTGTCACCTCCGAGGGCGTTAAGGTCTGGAGTAGTCAGTTTCTTTTTAATGTTTGTGGTGTGCTGCCTAGCTTGAATGTCATCTGAGTATCATTATGTTACTCCTAGGATTTGAGAGGTGTGTGATGTAATGTGTTAGGGGTCGTGCTTGAATAATATGCGTGAGTTGACGGCCTGTATTCGTGCTTCTCCTGTTCAACCCCTGTGAGCAGGGTTGCCGACCCGTGGCATTTGGCTGGGGCTAGATTAAGTCTGTTTGTAGTGCCACCAGCCATGTAGTGTGTTGAGATAGGGTTGAAGGAGATCTGTTGCTCTTCTTGGGTCATGGTGTGTGCATGTGAGTGTTATGTCATCTGCATAGGAGGCTAAGTTTATTTGGGACGTATTGGGTGTAGTTATAACGTGCATGTACAGATTGAAGAGTGCGGGCGATAGGACGGATCCTTGTGGGAATCCGTTTGGAAAGTTTCTGATTTTAGATGACTGACCGGCAAAAGATACGTTGTGCACACTTGCCTGCTAGGAAGTTGGCCAGCCACCATTTTGTGTTGTTGTGCATGTTTGTGTTGTAGATTTTGTTTGTTAGGTTGTGGCGGGGGATGGCATCGAAGGCTTTCATAATGGCGAGTGTGGCTAATAGTGATCTGTGTGGTGGTCTAGCTGAGTTGATGCCATCAAAAGCTCTTTGTGTAGGTCTGTGAGAAGAGTGTTTGTGGAGTGCAGTGGCCTAAAGCCATGTTGTGTTGGAGCTAGGGGTAGGTCAGGTGTAATTAGTTGTAATACTAGGCGTTCCATGACTTTGGAAGGGGAGCAAAGGAGTGTGATGGGGCGGTGCGAGGAGGGTAGCGTGGGGTCTTTGTTGGGTTTGGGGAATGTGATGATGATACCATGCTTCCAAATGTCTGGTATTGTGTTGTGTGAATAGCTGTAGTTTGATATGTTAGTGAGTGCTTGTATGCCTTGTGGTCCCAGGTGTCTGAGGTGTATGTTGCTTATGTTGTCTAGGCCACAGGCGGGGTGAGTGCTTGAGATTGTTGATGATATGCTTTGTCTGGTGATTGGTGAAGGGTGTATAGTCAGGGTCTGTGGGGAATTGTCTCTTACGTCGGATGACACGTCGGTCGTCTTTGTGAGGTTTTAGGTCCCTGACATGTGAAAAGTGATTGATGAGAGTGTTTGCTTGTTGTTTACATGAAGGAGTAGAGTCTGTTGTTGTGATTGCAGCATGTGATTGTGTTGTGTTGCTGTTGGAAAGCGTGATGCTGTTTTGTGACTTGTATAGTTTTTTGGGGTTTGTTTGGTGATCAAGTGTTTGTAGGAAGTTATTCCAATTTAGTTTTTTGTTGTTCTTGTATTTTGTTGTTAGTTTGGGTGTTGAGTGCTTGAATTTGTTGTGTGATGTCTTGTGTGTGGGGTGCTGGGGAGTGTTTCAGTATGTCGCGTTGTCTGATGAGGTTTTGAATTTCTGGTGTGAAGTTGGGGTTGTGTCTTTTTCTGTTACCTCTTGGAATGTGTTTCTTGTCAGCGTTTTGGATAGTTTTATTGAGTATGTGTACAGCATTGTTGATGTTAGTGATGGGTGTACTGTTTAGAGTTGTGAAGTGTTGTTCTGTCTCATTTGTGAATGCCTTATTTGTATAGCCTTATTAACTAATATAGTTTTTAACACTTTGGGTGCGGGCATATTTCCGCCTATTTCTGCCATATTAGAGCTCATTCAGGCACTCCTGATTGATTAGGCAAGTGTCTGAATGAAATTAAATGTATTTAGCCAAAAACTAAAAGAAAATAGCTTCAAAATGACACCTAAACGAGCTTCGTAGCTCGCGGGGTTCACTCGCAGCGCTACCATAGACACGGGCTAAAATGAGAAATTATCGCTAATGTCGCGCTACATTTGCCTTTGGCAGCACTGTATATCTCGCGAGACTCTGACTCAGAGCCCTCAGTGCTGCGGCCGCCTGGCTAGGGGAAGGAAGTTTGGCCTGTCGCGCTCCCGCTTCCTCACACTCGATTCTACAGGCTTTAAAAGCCTGTAAATTGCTGTAAATTGCCATGGCGTTCGGGAACGTCTCCCGCAGGCAAGGGGTTAACACCAATAATTCCAAATAAAATTAACCCATGAACTGCTAGAACATCATCATCATCATCATCATCTCCGACGCCTTGCTTCCCCCTGGGAAACCCCCACTAGAGGATGGCCATGACAGAAACGTCTCCAAGCTACTTTGTCAAGACATGCCTCCCCTGCCCGTGCCACAATGCCCCTTCCACTACGTGGAAGTTTTTCTTCAATATATTTTTCCACTTTCTTTTCCCATACCATAGGTGGTCTTCCACTACTAGCGGTTCCACTCACCTGACTCCCATATATCTTTCTTGGCATTCTGTCTTCATCCATTCTCTGAACATGACCATACCACCTCAAAGTACTTCTCTTTATCCACTCAACCACACCACAATCAATGCCCAAAGCCTGCTCTTCCATTCCAAAGGACTCGTAAACTTCCCTATTACTTGGCCAATCTAGCCTATTCATGCCAGCTGCCATTCTGAAAAAAGCTCATCTCCACAGCTCTTAGTTTGAAGAGGTCCTCGTCACTTGCTGTCCATGTCTCGCTTCCATACGAGAGTGTTGGGAGCAGCACACTGTTTCTCAGTGACTTTTTGACTTCCTGGCTAACCATTCTTCCTTTGAGAATACTATCAAGTTCTCCAATCACTTTTCTCCCTTGCATTTTTCTCTCTTTTATCTCACTCTCCATTTTACCATATTTGCATAGTACAGCTCCCAAATACTTGAAACTTTCAACCTCTTCTAGTACTTCATTTTTCAATTTTATTTTACAACTTTTCTTGTGTTCTTTCTTGATTCTGCTAGAACATGTGCAAAATAAAAGGCCAAGTTGAGGAAGGGAGGGGGGAGGGGGGATGTGGTATGAAGGGGGGAAGGAATGGAAGATGTGGTATGGAGAGATGCCACTACTTTCTATGTGTCACCCAAATTTATGACATTTCCCGGCATTAGCATGGTTTTTTAGTTATTTTTACACATATTTAAATACCACGGCTTCCAAGAGGACCTACGCAGTCCATGGGTTAATGAAAGCATATGATACTCCAAGGATTCAAACCTAGGACACCAGAGCTTACACCCTTTAACCCTTATACCACCAAAACAGTTAAATATTGAGTGCATGACTTTGATTAACCCTAGCCGAACGGCCATCATTGAATTCTCTGGATTTTGGCGCGCTTTAAATACGCAAAAAATATGTATTTCCAGAGGCAGTACTGGTTGTTATCTTGCAATGAATCAAGATTAGAACTCTCTTGATCAAGTGGTTCAGCTTCTATTGTGAAAATATGAAGGTCAGTTATGGCCGCCGCGAGCCTAGATCCGTGTGAATTCTCGAGTTTCGTCATTTATGGATACACAAACCTCTGCAAATAAATGGCCTACCCGCTGCAGATTCTCCTCAGAATCCGTCACCAACGCTGTATCATCAGCGAACAGCAACTGATTCAACTCCCAATATCTACCATTCTTTCCTACTAAACCCAATCCTCTAATAAAAATAGATTATAGTAACAGCCAATACATACCTGCAGTTTGAAGTGGTTGAGAATGGCAGCTTGTCTGGAGAAGGTGAGGGCACAGAGATGACACTTCCATCGCTGCCCCCCTCCCGTCTCCACCTCTGACGCCGGCACCACCACCTCCTTTGTGTCGTACGTGTCACTGCCCTGGGAGAGAGTAGCGGGTCTTATTGCTGGTGTTACAAGTCATCTAACGCAATGAGATGAGACTGGGGAGATGGATGTGTGGTGCCAAACTGCAAAATAGGGTATCAAGTGTAGAGCTAAGGAGAAGGTTAGGTATCAAGAGTATCAGTGATGAGATGCATACTAGCAGGCTTGGACATGTGGAGAGGATGGATGAACAAAGCTGGGTGATAAGATGCAAGTCCATGTGGCGCAGCATGTGGAGGGGGCTGCACCAAGGGGCGGACCAAGAAAGACATGGGATCGGACTTTGCAGTCTGATCTTCAATCAAAGAACCTGACAAGTGAGGCAGCTCTTAACAGGGTTAGATGGAACGCTACCATTATGATGTGAGACCGGAACCGCGCTTCCTATGGACCATTCAGTCTTTAAATTTCTGTATGTATGTACAGTATGCATGTAAGGGGAGGTCTTTAGTTTGCTCCCTAGACCTCTATCAAGATTAAAAACATACCCCAAAGACCCACCCCTTCAAGATAAATGTGTAAGTTTTTTGGTAGAATAAGGCCGGTTCCTCATAAATTACATGCTCACTCTGGCTCATCAGGAACAATAGGTCTTAAAAGTGACAGAAATGGGGCAGAATGTCTAAAAATTGCCAAACTAATGGGGTGAATGTCTTAAAATGTCAACATCAATGGGGCTAATCATGAGGGAGAAGGGGGTCCAGAAAATATAAATAACTCTACTATGCTGCTTGCTGGCCTGGGTGATAGAAGAGGGTCTTATTGTTGGAGTTTTGGAGCACACAACACCATCTAGACCCTGTTCCAAATAGGTAGGCTAGAAATTGTGAACCCTAACCTCTGTCACTCAAAAAGGGCTAGAGCAAATGGGCTGTAATTTTCCACACCCTGGCTGACCCCTCCCAAATGGTAGAAATATTAGATGGATTACTCAAGTAGTTTGTGAGTTGTTGTTGTAGTTCCCCAGACTTTCTGACTGAACAGTCCTAAGTCCGGTTGACCAAAGCCGCTCCAGATGCTAGGGGACCTGAAGGGGCCAGGGTGAGATGAGATCTGTCTCTGAGAGAGCAGCGGAGGAGAGGATCATCAGCCCACGGGCTTTCACCCCCGGACCAATGCCCCCGCCGCCCCTTGCAGTGCCACCCAATCGGGTGATCTCGCCAGCACCTAAAAGGAAAAGTAGTACAGTACTTTACGGTAAAAGAGACAAACAGAAACGGCTAAGATTGGGTAGAGGATGCCAAACCTCTGGATAGGACCAGCCCTCACCCTACATTTGTGAGTTATAGACATAAATGTTCAAGAGGCTTGGCATACTTATTTGGAACAGGGTGTAGACACCTCACAGTGCCAGGGTGTAAAACCAAAGCCCAGTACATTATTTGTATTTTTGTTTTATATTGTATTTGTAAAGATAAAACTGACCACTTGCGAGTTTTAGGCTATAAGGAAGTTGGAGACGTGAACATCGCTATTAACCCTTGGAACCCGGAAGAGCTCTTAAACACCCATAAAAAACTCGGTCTGCGCAACCCGGAAGGGCTCTGAGGCCCCCAGTGCTTGAAAGCCTGTGAGCTTGGTGTGCGAGGCGTCCGTCCGACGCATGTAAACAACAGCCGGCTGGACCGACGCCCCGCATCTCCCGCCACAAGAAGGAGTGAGTCGCTTGTTCGTGTGTGCCTGTATGTTATTGTTAAGTATCGAAAAGTAGTGTAAAGTGGCTGTTTTTGCCATAAAGTTATCTTCAATGAAATCATCATCACAACTGAACCAGTTGACTTAGGGAGCTCTACTTAACGCCATTCTACAGGTACGAAACACATCTACGCTTGGGGATGCGAGGGAATGCAGAAGCAAGCCAAATAACAAAGATGCGGTAGCCTAGGCGTAGACGTTTTTCGGCCAAAACCCCCGGGTTTCGGGGAATATATATATAATACATAGCCGGGGCTGGAGAGTTAAACAGAAATGCAATAATAATTTACGTTTCTGATGGATAAATACAGTAAAAGTCCTTTAATCCGACGACCGATGATTCGAATCTCCCAATAGTCCGAATTTTTCAATTTGAGTCCGATAATCCGAAAAATCCACTAATCAGAACGAGGGCCGGTCCGCTGCCCTTCGGATTAACGGAAGTTTACTGTACTATGTTTAATTGGGTTTCATGTATTTATAAATGTACTACGACCATATTTTAGCTGTAAACTCTGTTAAATATAGATGTCTACAGCTCCAACTTCCTTATAGAACAAAACTCGCAAGTCGGCAATTATCGTTTTTAGTTCAAGTTATGTCTTAGGAAGTGATAAAATGGTCAAAACAATGCTATTTCATATTACTTGTTGTTGTTGTTGTTGTTCCCCAAGCTGCCATAACCGAGCGCCCCAACAGAACCCTCCCTGCCGACCACAATAAAGCCTGGGTGACCGAAGCCACTCCAAGGCGGGGAGCTGAGGAGGGTGCGGAAACGCCCGGGAAACCAAAGCCCCACCCAGGGCCCTGTGCCCCTCAGCAATTATGAAGAGAAAGTTGAGGGGCAAAGGAAAAATGTGACGCTTTGGCTTCCAATCTTGGTAGATTGGGAGGTTAATCCACGGAAGAGACGCCGTCACTTGAGATATAGAAAATATATAAGTAAAAGGAACAGTCAGAGTAAGCTATGGGTATGGCAGAGATTGCTCAATTCTCACTCTGATAGACCAGCCCATCACCACATGACTAGAACCCAATCCTCTCAGCATCAGCTAGGAAAGGCCCTAGAAAGCCGCCTTTGGCGGGGGGATAGCTCCCCTATTTCAACCCCTTTCGGGGTTGGGCACCCGCCATTTCATGTTACTTTTCTTCTATTGCTTCTCATATTCATTCAAGTCTTCAAACAAAATTGCTCCGGTTTGACACCCTGCCTGACACCATCCCTTACCTTATCAAAGATAGCAATGAGATCCTTAGCATGCTTGGTGTCCATATCGTCTCCGTCCACCACTCTCTTTGCCTTCTTGGAAAACCTGTAATGATATATAGTCTGTATATTATCAGCTGAGGGTAAATTGCCATGGCCTCATTCTGATTACTTGGCTATTACAGAGATTTTGTACCCAAATATGCTGTCATTAATTGTTTGGTATTTATATGCTGCAGAGACATACTATAATTATGTAGCCTATACAGGGTGTCCCGCGAGTTTTGTCAAATACTTCCAGAGATGAAAGATTAAGTAATTCTAAGTAAAAACTGTTATATACACATAGGGTTTTTGGGGCATTGTTTTGTAGTTATGGACCCTTAAAGTCGTCATTTTGGTGGTTTTGTAATTTCTAACCCTGTTTTGCTTCAATAAGATGAGGATAGGAAAAAACACTATCAAGTGTATTATTAAGCATGATATCAATACTTCAAACTGAATATTACAAGAAACCAACAAAACTTAATTTTAAGCTCATCATCGCGGAAAGAAGAAAGAAGTTACAGAGGATTTTTTGGTATTTTCTGTCAGTTTAACCCTCCAGCCCCGGGGACTATAGCTCGCGACTGTGCTGCGGTACCGGGTGTTTTGACGATCTTTGGGCTATGTTAACTCCTCTGTAATTCAATGAATATGGCATGTAATGTTATGAATAAAAAAGAAAAATGTTCCACAAACCTTCCTCTGTAGAATGGCGTTGAGTAGAGGTCTCTAGCCCCTCTGGTTACATAATGGTGAGCGCGGGAAGACGAGTGCTTTTCGGCGGCAAATTCTTCCCGCGTTCGGATGCGTCGCCCCGGCCACGGCTACAACGCACCTAGCCGCTCGTCGCGCCAAAGTGTTTATCTCCCTTAGACGATTTTTGTGTTTGATATTGAGAATGTGATGTTTATTTGATATTTTTATAGTTATTTTGAGGCCAATTATATAAAGTATGTTTATTAGGGTATCACTGTCACTAATATTGCTCATTTTCACTCGATACCGTACATTTTATTAGTAATTGAGGTAGGTTATTGTTATATTAGGGCACTGATTACTAGTTATTACAGGTGTTTATTATACTTTGGCCATCAAGTATTGTGTCTTGTGTCACTTTCAGTTTGATAAATATGCTTTAGAGTGTCACTGTCACTGATAATGCTCATTTTCATTCGATACCGTACATTTTATTAGTAATTGAGGTAGGTTATCGTTATATTAGGCACTGATTATTCGTTATCACAGGTGTTTATTATACTTTGGCCATCAAGTATTGTGTCTTGTGTCACTTTCACTTTGATAAATATGCTTTAGAGTGTCACTGTCCCTGATAATGCTCATTTTCACTTGATACCGTACATTTTATTAGTAATTGAGGTAGGTTATTGTTATATTAGGCACTGATTATTCGTTATCACAGGTGTTTATTATACTTTGGCCATCAAATATTAGGTCTTGTGTCACTTTCACTTAGTTATATGCTTTGTAAACGTTTTATATACAATTTATTGTCTTTTTTCATTGATTTATATATTTCTATAGGTTCTAATCATATGAATGTCACTTATTATATACATATGTGTCACTTTCACATATTATTATGGTGTAATTGTATTTGTATCAATTTTCTCATAATACATGACTTTTGTATAACAATAAATTGGTTTACTTCCACTTTTTGCCTATATATATATACTGTACATATTGTCCTTTTCTTTGTCACTTTCACTATGATTATTAGAACTCCTGCTTGGAGTGGTAATCAAAGAAGCACCCTATAGCACAGAGTGCCACCTTGCACTCCACACACTCCATGGTGGAGTTTTTACTTGACCTCGCCCTCAGCCTGCTGTTGTAGCAGACATGGCACCGCTTCTGCTGCGTTCTTCCTGATTCATTCTGAGGCAGGGAACCAAGCCTGTGCCTATTCATGTAATATGCACACTGCAAGCGGTCAGTAACGGCGGGCCCAGGATGTGCCACTGCCCTCTGTGGCGTACCATACTTCTCCAGGAGCTCCGTCAACACCTGCTTTTGGAACCTCCGCAGGCTATTGAACTTCATGGGTGTGTTCACATTCCGAAGCTTGTATATATTGTAGGCATTCAGAACTGACATGTCCACCATATGCAGAAAGAACTTTTTGTACCATCTGCACGAGGTACGCAGGTAGTCAATGAAGCCTATCTGCATGTCGGACTTGTCCACCAGCCTCATGTTGATGTTGTAGTCCAGGACAGCATCGGGCTTGGTCACCCTGGCCTGGGTGCGGCGATCCACCTTGCCAGTCTCCACCATTTCACCCTTGTGGATGGTGCTCAGGAGGTTGACCTTCCGCTGGTCGTGCCAGTGGATAGCCAGAATGGGCCCCGACTTCTTCCTGAACATATCACCTTTTTTGGTCTTTGGAGGGAAAGGTGGTATGCCCTTCCTTTTCCCTCGTACTGTGCCTACAGTCCCCGTCTTGCGCTCATGCAGGTACTTTGAGAGAGTGGGGGACGTGTAGTAATTGTCCGTGCAGAGGATGTGATTCTTGTGAAAGTATCAGTCCATCATGGCTTGCACCACTGCTCCGCCAAAGCCAATGAGGGGGTCCACAAGCACGTCCCCTTCCTTCCCGTTGTAGACCAGGAAGTCCAGGACATAGCCAGTTTGGCAGTCGCACAGCACAAAGAATTTTATGCCAAAGCGATGTCTTTTTGAGGGGATGTACTGCCGGAAGCTGAGTTTTCCCCGGAACAGCACAAGAGACTCATCAATGACGACCTTGCGGAAGGGTTTGAAGTAGGAGGTGAAGCGTTCTCGCATCATCTCGTAAAACGTCCTAATCTTCCACAGCTTGTCTGGGAGGTGGACGTCAAGGTTGGTGACAAGATGGAGCGCTGCGAGGATATCAAGGTACCGGTCGCGAGACATATATTTCCCGAAGGCAGGGGTGGATATCAGATCATTGGTGATCCAATAGTCAGGCAACCTATGCTTCTTGACATGAGGCATTAGCATGGTGAGTGCCAGGAACACCATGAACTCTTTATGAGTCACTGGGGTCCACTGCCTCATGTGGCCCTTGGTCACCTTGCCCAAAAAGTGGACCTGGAATTGGTGCTGCTTATTTGTCTCTTTGACAACATAGCCTACCACCTCCTCATCAAAGAAGGCCTCAAATAGTTTGTGTGGTGGAGCATTGGGGCCTGCAGGAAAATTGGGGGTAATGCCTGAACCCTCCAGTACCTCATCAAAAGCTGGCACATCAGGGTTGTATCCATCCCCATCAACTACGTCTTGCCACTGAAAAACGTAGAATGGGTCTTGTCTACGCTGACGAGGAGCTCCAGCTGGTGGCCCAGCACGCCCACGGCCAACTCGGGAGGCGCGAGCCCTAGGGCGGCGAGGGCGTCGGCCAGCACGACGGGCAGCACGACGCCGGGCCAAGCGGATGGGTCGAGGGTCGTCGATGTCCATATAGTCATCGTCAGAGTGGTCATCTTGCCCTGACGGTGGACCTATGTAATCATGGCCAGAGTCTTCAGAGAGATGCCCTTCATCATCAGTGGCCCCCACATAATCTGGCGGGGAACGAGTGATGCGTGGGCGGCGTGCGGGTGGGGAAGGAGTGGCAGGTGAGGCTGTGTCCCCCCGAGGTCCTGGGCTCCTTGGCCTGCGACGAGTGACAGAAAGCAATGCTTCACTGTCACTAGGCCCAGGTATTGGTGATGCGAGCTCAAAGAGTTCGTCAGGAACATATGTTGACGGCTGGAGAGGTGGGGAGGACCGTGGGGAAAGTTGCGGGGGCGTATGGCTGGGGCCGGCAGGGGTGGACGCCGCGGGAGCCTCGAACAAAACTCGCTTACTTTTCTTTCCTTTTTTGGCATATTTGCTGCCTTTCCCCTTTTCGGCAGCAGTATGTCTCCTGTCGGGGGACCTAGGAGGCAAATAGGCCGAAAGTGGGGTCCTCAACCCTTGGCAGTGGTGGGGGTGGTGGGGAAGAATGCGGGGCACCCGGGTCATCTTGGGTGGCGTGGGTAGATAAGGGAGACAATGGCGGGCGAGAAGGGTCACCACGCTCACCCTCACTCACAGCCTCATCCTCACCAAGTATTTTGGCTTGTTCCCTAGCTGCCACGGCCGCCTTTTCAAGTATTTTCTTCTTATATAAGTGTAGCTTGAAAGGCGATTTAGCTGGCGAAGGGCTTGGGGTCGTGTCACTCATGCGAAACTTGGAGAGTGACCTTGAACTCTCCCACTCACTCACTCTCTCAAGTTCACCGTCTGTAGGTAAACCAGCTTCCTCAAAAACTGGTACATCACCTTCATCACTCTCATCACTGTCATGTTCTCTCGCAAATCCCAGGAATTGCTCTTCTTTGTCACTCTCATGGCCATAATCACTCGACTTATAATTACTGGAGTCGTCACTGCCTTCATCATCAACAATATACTTGGCATCAGCACGCTCATAAAGTCTCAATGTCGTCTCAATACCTCCGGGAGATAACACATTTAGGCGATGGCGTCGGGGTAAGGCGCGACAAACTAGCATGGGCGTCGTAGGAAGCACGGTATCGGACACAGCGGAATCACTATTTGGCGTACTATCCATGATGGCGTCGGGGTAGATACTGATGCTGTGGCGTAGTTTACGTCTGGTGGCGCCACCTACCCTCCCACGATACCAAAAATTTACGCGCGGCATTGGAAAGCACTCACGCAAGCAATGGGCGTTCAAGAGCCCTTCCTGGTTGCGCGGGCCGAGGTTTTTATGGGCGTTAAAGAGCCCTTCCGGGGTGTAGGGGTTAAACCCATTCTCCGAGTAATGAAAATGAATAGCGATAATGTTAAATGCTGTATGATGGTGCATGGCAGGGTTGGCATGATTAAAATCAAACGATTTTAATAGTGATTTTAATCGATTATAATCAAAGACAAAAATAATTGATTAAAATCAAAATTGATTTTTTTATTAAAATATCACATTCCAAGTAATTATAAGTCATTTTGTGCTAATCTTAATAGCCTACCAACATTTTTACCCTCTTAAACATTATATAGTAACCTATATCAATAATATTTTACATATTTCTAATAAACTTTTGCAATACCGGTAGTTCAAAAATTTAAGATATTAAATCAATTGTGTTCTTTCATAGGAAATTAATTATCTTTGCTCCTTAACCCTCCTTGCCTGGCTGGACACCATAGCTCCATATCGAGTTTGCCCCGTACCGCTCAGCTGGCCTAAATAGCTTCATAGCATTATTTCATGGCTTAAAACCGCACTTGAGAAAGTTTTGTTGTCTTAGCGAATGGTCCGTATAACCAACAAGAACAAAAACACATAGCCAGTCAGTCAGGTGACTCCTGCTTGCGTGCAGGCCTAACAAATTTACGAAAGCTTCTATTGATTTACCGAGTCTCAAACGATGCATGAAAGCAGTCGACAGTGAAATAGGAATGCTTATAATGGTGAAATAAATCAGTAATCAAGAATCAATATTAATACAGAATACATAATCAATAATTAATCGTTAAAAAAATGTAAATAGACCGTAGCCGTGGCTGCCGATACTGCATCGTCGCATTCAAACAGTTCTGAGTAGCATCACAAAACAGCCGGTTTTATTTCACACCTCACACAATAACCGCTTAATGTACAGTGTTCTAGTCTTCACCTATCGTAAGATAATCAAGCACTGCCTCTGGTATGTATATAACCTAGGGTAAGCTAATTATTTGCAGAGATATGAGTATCTTTATATGACGAAACTTGGGAATTTACACGGTTCTAGGCTAGCAGTGGCCAAAACTGACCTACTTATTTTCACAAAAAAAATGAACCTCTTCTAGTCTTCACTCATAGTAAGGTAATGAGTATTGCCTCTGGATAGATATATATAACCTAGGTTAGGCCATTTTTTGGCATAAAGTATTTATAAGTATTTATATTTTCAATTTTATGAAGGCCTTCGATAAGGTCCCACATAAAAGGTTAATAGAGAAAGTTAGAAGCTATAATATAGGGGAGAAATGTGTGAAATGGATAGAAGCCTTCCTGAAAGATCGGAGACAGAGGGTACTGGTTGTTGTTGTTGTTCCCTAAGCTGCCTGGCTGAACAGCCCCGAGTCCCTGAGGAAGGCCATGGCCACAATTGGGCTTTCCCACAGAGCTCTCATTGAGTGTAGATTGTGTTGTTGGCATAAGTGGTTGTGTGAAATGCAGTCTTCTATGATGTGTTTAATGGTATGGGGTGCTGTGTTACATCCCGGGCAGGCGTCGTCAACGGAGTCATCCAGTCTCTTCTGATAGCTCAGGAGAGCTGGATGGTGTCCGCATCTCAGCCTGGCCAGGTGGACTCTGTCCTCGCGAGGAAGGGAAGATTCGGAAGGATGGATTTCGGGAGGTCGTGCATGCAGCTGCGTGTTGTCTGTGAGTGAGTGGATGGATCGGTGAGAGATATGAGTATGGATGTGCTTCTGGAAGTTGGTTCGGGGTGGGCAGGGAGGGAGAGAGGACAATAATTGTGTGTGATACCGTGTGCTGGGTGTTGTTTTGATATTTCTTGGTGTCTGTGGTGGTCTTGGTTCGTGGAGGCTGCTGCCAGGAATTGGGGAGCCAAACCGTCACAACTATCCCCTGCCCCCTCCCTGGGGGCATGGGTCCTTGGAGCGGCTTCGGTCGCGCCGGGAATTTCCACAGAGGGTACTGGTGAATGAAATAGGCTCGGGGTGGAGGGAAATTACAAGTGGGTTACCTCAGGGATCTGTGTTGGGGCCACTACTGTTCGTTATATTTATCAACGACTTACCTTAAGTTATAACTAATGGAAGTGAGGTATACCTGTATGCGGATGACACTAAGCTGTATAGAAGAGTGAGGAGTAAGGAAGATGGGGGTTTGCTTCAAGGAGATGTGGAGGGCATGAAGGGATGGTCTGAGCATTGGTTAATGCCTTTTCATCCAAAAAAATGCAAGTACATGCAGATTGGGACAAGCAAGATAGACAAGGTAGGATACAGTATGTATGAAGCGATGGAGGAAGTGAATGCAGAAAAGGATATAGGAGTAGTGATAGACAATAAGTTAAATTTCTCAGAACATTTAGTGGAAAAGCCAATAGAATTGTAGGGCTGATAAGGAGGATGGGTGGATGGGACTCGTTAGCCTTGGTCGGCAACCCATCTAGGGGAGATAACCTTATAAAAATCCGAGTGGATGGGACTCGTCAGCCTTGGTCGGCAACCTGTCTAGGGGAGTAAACCTTATACAAATCAGTACTGCTATCTTAGGGTGAAGCAGGTTAGTGGATGGATTAGCCGCACACCACTGTAGAAAAATAGTGCTAAAAAATACATAAAAGGCCTCGGAGTCAGACGGACCCTAACTTGAGTGGTCAATCCTGTAAGTCCTTCAGTAAACTGGCATGGGTTGGCCCTCTTACAGGGGATAGGTTTGCTTGGGGGCATTTTGTGTATGGCCCCCCCCCCCCATTAAGGGGAGTAAGGCATCTGGCAAGAAATAGATAGATAGATAGATAGATAAGGAGGACATTTGTGTCACTTGACGAAGAAATCTTCAGGAATCTCTATACAGCGCTGGTTAGGCCACACCTGGAATATGCGAACCAGGTGTGGGCTCCATATATGGTAAAAGATATAGAAGCAGTGGAGAAAGTGCAGAGGAGAGCTAGCAAGCTAGTACCAACGTTGAAGAACACAGGCTATGAGCAGAGGTTGAGGACACTGGGGCTTCCGACAATGGCATATAGGAGAAAGAGAGGGGATATGATAGAGACTATTAAGATAGTGTCAGGAAAGTATGATGAGGATGTGTGTGAAGGTATCTTCTTGATGCGGGAGGGAACAAGAACGAGAGGACACTCTAAGAAAATTTACAAAGAAAGAAATAGGCTTGAGAAGGTAAAGAACTCATTTTGTGATAGTGGTAAATGAGTGGAACGCACTGCCCCAGTATGTAGTCAATTCCGAATCAATAAGGGAATTTGAAAGTAATCTTGATAAAGCATAGGGAAGACAAGATTTGAAGTTTGATTATACTGTACAGTAAAGCAAAAATACAGAATAGTAAAAATGTTGCGTCTGCTACCGCCGCCGCCAACACCGTGAACGACCGCAGCAGTGCAAGTACTGGTACTGAGCTGGATACACAAGCCTAGTTTGCCTTTTTCCAGAGGATCTAATGTAAGAAACTGTAAGAATAAGCGTGGCAAAATCCTGAGAATTCGACGATTCATCCAGATTCAGCACTGGCGGGAAGGTTTAAATGGCTGTTCGGCAAGGGTTAAATTACTTTGATTTAATTGTTTTTCTGACATATAATCAAAGTAATAGCCTTTAAGATGTAGCAATATATATACTTACAATATTATACATGTTTCGCGCAAAATGGAAGTTAGTGTAAAAAATCTAAAAAAAATCGATTTTTTCAGGACACCCTGTATAATCTATTTTTCTTAATTTAACTCAAACACCAAACACCTACACCATCAAGACACCACCCAGACACATACTGTACCCCATTGTCCCGATAGCCCCTTCTGTACCGGTGACGTCTTTTTCATTCTATTCTAGCTATTATTAGACAATTTTATTCAGCTTAAGAAGGACGTATGCCACTTATAAGGCTACCAACTACCTCAATTACTCCTTTCAGCTACCATATATCCTTCCTAAACTTACTAAAATTGTCTAAATGTAGCTTAAATCAAATATTAAAAGACATTGCTGGTACAGAAAGGGATAGCTGGGGGTTGCAGAATCCATGGTGGTGAAGGGGTTGAATAAATATTAATATAAAGGTGTATGTAGCAGCAAACCTGGGCAACATAAGGTCAGAGATGGTGGTGGATGGACAGAGGTGTAGTACACAGTGTTCAGTTAAGGGAGTAGTACTCACTTTTTATGGACCCCCTTCTCCCTCATGTTTAGCATATTAGTTTTGAGGTTTTAAGACGTTCCTTCCGTTACCTTGGCGATTTTGAGACCTTTCGCCTCATTTTTGTATCAATATTTAGACCTTTCATGCCCATTAGGTGTCAATTTTTTCCTGGCGAGCGAAAGCGATCCTCTCAATTTTAGAAGGAACCGGCCTTTGGCCAGGACATTTTTCTACCAAAAAATGTACAAATTGATTTTAAAAGGGGGTCTAGGGGTTGTTTTTCTAACCTTGATGGAGGTCTAGCGAGGAAACTCAATAATAAATAAATAAATAAATAAATATATAGACCAATAACCAAACACTACCCCATTAACACAAATATATTAAAAATATTTACCCCGATAGCTGGGGAGGCCATGAAGTATATCAGGGAAAGAGAGGGGTTGAAATATGGGGTTAAGGTAGAACAGCTGATACGATCAAAACATACTGGAAGCTTAGCTGTGAGTGGCTGGCCAATCCCGTTTGTGATTGGCAGGCTGGAAGTGACGTCATCGCCATGGATGACGTCACGAACCCACCAACTCGATCGATAAATTATCGCTCCCGGTCCCATGTCTAAATTTAAGAAATTGTTCCCATAATGAATAATAAATGCTGCAGCCTGATTATATCCTCCCATTGTAACCAACGCTCTTTCCCATATGTTTACACTTCATATCGTTCCCAACTGTTGGAGTTTAATAGCCTACTGTTGAAGGTGTTGAAAGTAAACATCACTAAACACAGAAAACCAATTATAATATTGAAGGGGAATGTGAAAAACATCGGTCCCGCTAACATGATCATACTGTCAAGGCAGTGATAGCGTAATTACGGGTGCTGACCTATCAGATATAATACTCGGGGGGAGCAACTCTCGCCGAGGCCGCTGAGGAGGCCGAAACAACTCAAGGCAAGGTACCTAGTACCCAGTAGGCTACATGGGATACAAGACTAACCTATACCTACCAGCTAGTGTGGGTTCCTAGTACCCAGTGCGTAGGATACAAGATGGACCTTTACCTACTAGAGCATGTTCCTAGTAACACCAAATTGTCATTAACCTAACCAAACAACCTAACCTAATTTAACTTAGTGTCCTTAGTGGGGGCTGCAGCTCCCACCCCGCCGCTGTTAGCACGTAGCTAAGACAGGTTCCTAGTAACACCAAATTGCCATTAACCTAACCAAACAACCTAATGTAACTTAACCTAGTGTCCTTAGTGGGGGCTGCAGTTCCCACACCCCCGCTGTTAGCATGTAGCTAGTGCAGGTTCCTAGTAACACCAAATTGTCATTAACCTAACCAAACAACCTAACCTAACTTAACCTAGTGTCCTTAGTGGGGGCCTCCACCCCCACATCCCTGCTGTTAGCACATAGACATCAGACTAACCTCGGAAGTTTCATGATCAGTAAATATAATTCAGACTAACCTTGGAGGCTTCATGGTCAGCAAATATAATTCAGACTAACCTCGGACTATCGACGGAAGTTCTGTTAATAATACCGTGTAAAAGATCTTCTAATGCCCTCAAACATCAAAAGAACTTCACTGATCAGAGGGCAACCCTTCCTCAATTTCATTATGGCCGAAACTGCGATTTCAGACGAAAATCTAAGTGACGTCACTCGTCACACGCAGTTTCGCAACAACCAATAAAATGCTAAACATTGGTGTGACGTCACCGTTGCCACACGCAGTTCATTGACCAATAGAATATCAGTTTACAACATAACATTTGGCTCGCCTGGCTCTTGTGTTGTGTATCTCGTAGTCTACGGACTGTTTACGCGGTGATTGTGGTTTATACTCAATTTACTAAGTTATTGTAGGATTATATAAATTTCGTACCCAAACTTTAAAAATCATTAACTCCATAGAAGCTATAACAAAAATTGTATTTGAGTAATTATTGCCGGTATTTTATATACCATGAAAAAACATCGCTCCCGCTACTATCGGGTATACCATAGATAGATTAAAGGTTTATGTAGCTTACCTGGGCAACATAAGGTCAGAGATGGCGGTGGATGGACAGAGGTGTAGTACACAGTGTTCAGTTAACATCATGTGACTCACATAATGTTCTATGTCTGACGTCTTACTGCCACATAGACCACACACAAAACAGTCATGTGTGTACCCTCCCATACCTACATCTGGGGGAGAAAGTAGGCTATAGTTCATTTATTATAAACTATTTTAATTAATTTCACTCCCAACACCAAACATCTCTTAAAGAAATTAATGAAACTAAGCAGGTGATCCACAGGGATTCGAACCTGGGTTACCACATACAGATTTTAAACACTAACCATTACACCATCAAGGTGGAAACTCTTAACCATTAACCTTTATAACTCAAAAATGACTACAGTAATCAAGTTAATATTTCTACCATTTGGGACGAGTCAGCCAGGGAACAGATGTGGAAATTTAACTCAATTATTGCGGGCTATCTTGTTTACACAACCATAGCGCCAGGCGGGCGTAATTGCAAAAAACATTGCTTCATTCCATGCTCTTTTTCCTGCATAAGCAAGAGCCAGACGGTAATGATGCGGTTTTAACCAGGATGCACTCCCTGATCAAGAGCTGGGCTAGGGTGGATGATCAGGGACTTCAGTCAACAGTTGCCACAGATTGCTAGACTGTACCATTCACCAACAACACTGGTGTCTGTCAATAACACACTGGCTGGCCTGAGATAGGGTGGATGATCAGGGAATTCAGTCAACAGTTTGTTGTTGTTGTTGCTGTTCCCCAGGCTGTCTGGCCGAGCAGCCCCAAGGTCCCGAGCAAGGCCAAGGCCATAACCGAGCGCCCCCACAGAAACCTCCCTGCTTACCACTAAAGCCTAGGTGACCAAAGGTACTGTAAGGCGAGGAGTTGAGGAGGGTGCGGAAATGCCCAGGAAACCAAAGCCCCCCCAAGGCCCTGTGCCCCTCAGCAATTATGAAGGGAGAGTTGAGGGGCAAAATCAACCGTTACAACAGATTGCTAGACTGTACCATTCACCAACATCACTGGTGTCTGTCAATTTATATAAGACAAGTTAAAGGTCTCCAACTTACTCATCATCTCTGGTGTGTTGTTGTGATCATCTAGGCCCAACACAGTGGAGGAGTGGCAATGTTCACCCATCACGTCCTTAGTCTGTAAACAATTACAATATAATTAATATAAGTGGACCTATTATCACTAAGTAGTAAGTAGGGTGTCAAACAAAAACCCAGTATCAGAGTGAGAGTTGAGCGATCTCTGCCATACCCATAGCTTACTCTGACTGTTCCTTTTACTTATATATTTTCTAGATCTCAAGTGACGGAGTCTCTTCCGTGGATTGACCTCCCTACTGCCAACCTAGAGGTTGGCAGATTGGGAGCTAAAGCGTCACATTTTTCCTTTGCCCCTCAACTTTCCCTCATAATTGCTGAGGGGCACAGGGCCTTGGGTGGGGCTTTGGTTTCCCGGGTGTTTCCGCACCCTCCTCAATAAGGAATTTATATACAGTAAACCCTCGCTAACTCGGACTAATTGGGGGGGGAGACCACCTCCGAGAAGCCTGATTTTCCCGAGATGTCCGAAGTCTGACTTATATCCGACTTAAGAAAGGGAAAATTCCGAATTAGGAGAGGAAAGTCCACGTCAGAGAAAATTGAGATAATGTTTTTTTGTCTATCTATCTATCTATTGCCTGACGCCGCGATCCCCGAAGGGGTGGCCACGAACGAACCGCCCCCATGCACCTCTGTCCCAAGTCAGTCGACGCCCCTCCCCCCAACCAGCACCGCCTTCGTTCATGTACTTCCTCACTCCATCCTTCCACCTCATATTCGGTATACCTCTCCCCCTGTCCCTCCACCTCGCTCTCGTACACCCTCTTAGTCATTCTCTCGCTTTCCATACGTTCCATATGGCCGAACCATCTCAAGTTGTTCCTTTTCACACTTTCCAGCACATCTACCTCCACACCACACCTCCTTCTTACTTCCTCATTAGTCTGTCTATCCCTCCATGTAACTCCGCACGCACTCCTTAAGTAATTAATTTCCACTGCTCTCACTCTTGGTCTGAGTCTCTCAACCAACGTCCATGCTTCGCTTCCGTAAGTCAGTGTCGGGATTACCACACTGTCATGCAAGGACTTCTTCACTTCCATACTGACCACCCTATTTCTTGTTACGGTACTACTTTTAGCGTTCCTACAACCCTCTTCCCCTGTTGTACCTTCTCCCGCACCTCTTCATCCATAGTCCCATCTTTACTCAACACACTGCCCAGATACTTAAAAGAGTTGACGATCTCCATAGCCTAACCGTTCAGCTTCACCTCACACTCTGTGACTTCACCCCTTTCGAAGACCATAACCTTGCTCTTCCCCGTATTTACCTTCAAATTCCATTTTTCGCACACTGTTCCAAACTCTTTTACCAGACCCTGCAACTCCCATTCATTATCATTCATCAGAACTGTATCATCCGCAAACAGCAGTATAGGTAGCTTCCACTCAATTCCCTCCCTTTTCAGCGATACACCAACATCCACTGCTCTTGATAGTATTTCTTTCATGACTCCATCCATATACAGTAAACTTCCGTTAATCCGAAGGGCAGCGGACCGGCCCTCGTTCGGATTAGTGGATTTTTCGGATTATCGGACTTTACCCCTATGAACCTGTGTATGACGAAAACATTGAGGCATTAGGCCACCCAAATGACACAATGGTGCACACACACATATCATATGTTCATGAAATCACTTCAAAAGTTTACCATTGTCATAGTAGCCTATTACCTACTTCAAAACATTCAGATTAATGGTCAAAGGAATCTGCTGATATAAACGTCTTCTTCTTCTTCCGTCTACTAGCGAGTTTGTCTTGCTCTTGAAGATCAGATCAGATGTGGTTCGGGAAGTAATGCCTTAACAACGGCACTTCCCTGAGAGGTTCTTGTAATTTTAATTTTGTGATTTTCCTTGACGTGCTCTGTTATATTATATTGTATTGAAAGCACCCTTGTCTTGTTGTCTTGAAAGCACCCTTGGGACGCTCCGATCACTGAACTATAAATAGTAGCGTATCGGAACGTCCAAAGGTGCGTTTTCAAGCTCAAGACTAATACGTCCAAAGGTGCGTTTTCAAGCTCAAGACTGAATGCGCTTGCAGAAAATGCGGTGCAAGCCAGTAGCGCATCGGAGCGTCCCAAGGATGCGTTCAAGAGCAAAACAAACTCTCTAGCAGACGATGTGGAAGAAGAAGAAGAAGGTGTTTACGTTTATATCAGTAGCTTCCTTTGACCATTAACCCTTATTTAGCGGCGAGCAACATAAGTCGAGTTAAAAAAAGCTGGACTATGTGGCGGCGCTCGACATAACTCGAGTGGCAATCAGCACGTAATGGGCTGAGAGAGAGACAGGGTGGCAGGAGACTAGCGAGCGTATGACTGCTCCAGACCACCGCGGCGAACCTACTGACACAAATCTCAGCTCCCTCCTCCCTCTCTCACTCGCTACATACTCAATTATGTACTGAAAGTACCGAATTACCTGCTTTTTGCACGCGTTGCACGGTTATTGCAAGAAAACTATCCATCATACAAGGATCGTTATGGTGTCATTCGAAAGCTCTGTTTATGCCCTTTCAGGGATAGGTACTTGTTTTACGTTCTGGTCTATTTAGGCATGAAAATGATCACGTAAACAGCCCTATTTGGCTACCCCGCTGTGCGGTACACATAAATAAACCGCATAGGCCGCTCGTAAGGTGTTAATCTGAATGTTTTGAAGTAGGTAATAGGCTACAATGACAATGGTAAACTTTTAAAGTGAATTCATGAACATATGATATGTGTGTGCTCCATTATGTGTCATTTGAGTGGACTAATGCCTCAAAAAGGGGACTTTGGGACTTCTTGAAATTCGGACCATCGGGTGAATTCGGATTTGGCCTCAAATTGAAAAATTCGGACTATTGGGAGATTCGAATCATCGGTCGTCGGATTAACGGACTTTTACTGTATACAGTAAACAACCACGGGGACATCACACACCCCTGTTTCAAATCAACATTCAGGTCAAAGAACTCGCTCTGCTCACTCTCCACACGTACTGCCGCCTTTGCACCCTCATACATGCTCTTCACTGCTTTCAGCAACTTGCCCTCTACTCCGTATATTCTAAGTACTTTCCACAAACCTTCTCTATCCACTCCGTCATAGGCCTTCTCCAAGTCCATCAAGGCAACATACACCTTTTGTTTCTTCTCCAGATACTTCTCCACAACACAATTCAGGGTAAAAATCTGATCTACACATCCTCTTCCCTTCCTAAAACCTCCCTGCTCGTCGCCTATCCATTTCTCCGTTCTCACTCTCACTCTCTCAATCACTACCCTACTGTATACCTTCCCTACTACGCTTAGAAGACATATTCCTCGGTGGTTACCACACACTCCTCTTTCCCTTTGCCCTTATATAGGGGGACTATTATGCCAGTCTTCCAGTCATCGGGTGCACTCCCCTTCTCCCATGCTAGTTTGCACATTTTCCATACCCATTCTATCACTATCTCACCACCATACCTCAACATTTCCCCACACACTCCATCTGTTCCTGGTGCTTTCCCCAACTTCACTCTTTTCATGGCTTCCCACACTTCTGACCTCCTGATCCCCACCTCCTCCTCCACTACTTCTCTTCTCTCCCTCCCATACCATATCCAGCTATGTTTGCTGGCTCTTCATTCCTTACATTTAGCAACTCACTGAAGTACTCCCTCCATCTTTCGACTCTCTCTTGCTTTTCGGCTAGCATTCTCCCATTCTTATCTTTCACACCCTTACTGTTTCCCTTGCTACCTTCCCTAACTTTCTTGACTTCTTTCCAAACACTTTCTTACTCTCCTCCATTTTACACTCAGATTCCTTCCAAATTCCTCATCTACTCTTCTCTTACTTTCCTTCACTACTCTTCACCACCTCTTACTCTCCACGTACCTCGCTCGTTTCTGTCTCTCGGAATCTTCATTCCCTCTACTACCCAACCACTCTCTATATGCTTTCTTCTTTTCTTCCACAGCTATTCTTACCCTTCTGTCCACCATGCTGTACCTTTCACTCCCCTCCCTCTTCTCCTCACTCCACACACCTCCTCACATGCTGCACAGATCTCATCCTTAAACACCTTGCTCATCTCCTCCACTTCCTCCATAACTTCCAGGTCGAACCCACCTAGTCGTCTATCCACTGCTCTCCTGTACTCCTCCCTGACTTCCTCCTCCTGCAACCTCTCCACCCTCCTCACCATTCCACCCTCCTCTCGCCTCCCTCCCGCTCTCCTCACCCACTTTTTTGTATCCTAACTTAGCTACACTACATAATGATCAGACAGACCCCCTCCAATACCCCTATACACCCTAGCATCCATCACAGATTTCTTCATTCGTTCATCCACACATACATAATCAATCAATGACTTTCGTTCCACCACTGTCTTATCCTTCATCGTCAACATCCGTTTCCACGTGTACCTGTGGATCATTCTGTGTCGGAAGAAGGTGTTGGCTATCACAGCCTCCTCCCCACACATACGTCCACAAGTGCACTACCATTCCCATTCACCTCTGATGGTTCCCTCCCACCACTCCCTCAACTTTCCTATCACCCACCTTACCATTCATATCCCCAATCAGAAATATTCTTTCGTTCTTGTCAAACTTCTCCAGGCACGCCTCCACATTCATCCAGAACTCCTCTTTCTTTCTTTCAAGTATATCCTCTGTCGGGGCATACACGCATACAATCACCCACGTTTGTATTCCTACTTTCATTCTCACCCACACAATCCTTGAACCCACAGACCCATACTCTCTTACACATTCCTTCCATTTGCTACTTACAAACAAACATGCACCTTCTCTCGCTGTTCCTTCACTCACTCCAGCACACACACCCATTCCACACTCCCACTCTCTCACATCTGTGACCTTCCATTTGGTCTCTGTCATTCCACATACATCCAGCCTGGCATTCACTAACACTTCCAGAACCTCTCTCTCTTTTGTGCCATCATTTATGCCACTAACATTCCACGTAACCATTCTCAGAATGTCCGAAAGCATGTCCTTAGTCGGTCGTGGTTCGTCAACGTTGGTTCCGTCCGCATCCGAGGCTGTTCGTTCGTTTTTCTTTGCTTAGATATTTTTTCCGGGTGGGGGTCGCAAGCCCACCGACCCAACTTCTTTAGTCGCCTCTTACGACACGCAGAAGGCACGTGGGGCATATTCTATTCCCTAACCCCCAGGGTTTGCATAGTACAGCTCCCAAATACTTGAAACTTTCAACCTCTTCTAGTACTTCATTTTTCAATTTGATTTTACAACTTTTCTTGTGTTCTTTCTTGATTCTATATTTTTCCTTAAAATCTATGGTTTCATGCATTCTTCTCTCAAACACCATTACCTTACATTTCCCTACATGACCTTTAACTTTCTCTTTTCACATACCCTGTCAAAGTCAGTGATCACTCTCTGAAGTTCTTCAGCATTTTCCGCCAACAGGACTGCATCGTCCGCATATAGGCATGTTAAAATCTTCCATGTTCTTCCCTCTGATTCCAGTCTAGCTCCCACACCCATTGGTACAGCCCTACATTCCCTAATCACTCCATCCATGTATATATTGAACAACCAAGCTGACATGACACATCCCTGTCTTACACCTACATTGACCTCAAAACTTTCACTTAACTTATCCCCTACCTTCACATTTGCCATTGCATTCCTATAAAAAGATTTTACTGCCATTAGCAACTTTCCTCTCACACCATATACTGTTAACACATCCCACAGGCCCTCCCAGTCTACTTTGTCGTAGGCTTTTTCCAAATCCATGAATGCTGCATAGAGTTTTCTGTTTTTGGCCAGATACTTCTCTACCAACAATCGCATTGAGGCTATCTGGTCAACGCAGCCCTTTCTGAAACCTCCGTTCCTCGCCTATTTTGTCATCCGTTATCTTCTGTAGCCTCTGTGTTACTACTCTTGCGTGTACCTTTCCAGGTATGCTAAGCAAGCTAATTCCCCTATAATTCTTACACTCTTCTACCCTTCCCTTTGTACAAGGGTACTATCACTGCTTTCCTCCAGTCCTCTGGTACACTTTCCTTTTCCCATACTAATTTACATAACCTATGCATTATGTCAACAGCTTCTTCTCCTCCATATCTCAGCATTTCACCTGGGATGTTATCTACTCCAGCAGCTTTGCCCATTTTAAGTCTATTGATTGCTTCTTTTACTTCTTCTCTGCTTATCTGGCTTTCAACTACCCTGTTTATTCTACCTCTCTCCATTCCTATGGATGAGATCTTTGCCTTCCCCCTACTCTTTACAGCTAAGCTACTAAAATGATCTTTCCTTACTTTCACCACACCATCATCCTCTACCACTTCCCCATTCATGTCCCTCATCCTACCACCTGAGACACTCTGTCTTCTTCCCTCTGGCTTCTTTCACAGCTCTGTAGTATGCTTTCCTGTCATTCAGAAACTGTTAACTAATCTTTCTCCCATATGCCTCATCTGTCTTCCTTTTAGCATCTTGTATCACCCTCTTCACTCTTTGTTTCAATTTTTTATATTCTTCTTTCCTCGCATCTCTAGTTTCTCTAGGTATATTCTTTTGCAGCATACTCTTTCTGAACTTTTTTTTTTTCACTATTTCTTCTATCTCTTTACTAAACCATGCGTGTAGGTTGCTAGTACAAAGAACCAGGAAGCAGCCGGTATTAGGCCCATTAGGCCTATCGATCGATGTTGAGACATACTAACATTTCCCATACTAATTTACATAACCTATGCATTATGTCAACAGCTTCTTCTCCTCCATATCTCAGCATTTCACCTGGGATGTTATCTACTCCAGCAGCTTTGCCCATTTTAAGTCTATTGATTGCTTCTTTTACTTCTTCTCTGCTTATCTGGCTTTCAACTACCCTATTTGTTAGTAGTCTTGGCAAATCCAACGTCAAGGCTATTAACCTAATTGCAATGACGACTTGTCTATTTTGACTGCTATGTCGTCATTCCAACCGCGGTTAAAAAGAAAACGTCTAGAGTCTACTCCTTATCTTGCTCTAGGAGACGTTGTACATTAACCAAAACTACCACCGAAGGTGAAAAAAAAGCATAGAAGAGAAGAAAAAGGGGTTTACCTTAGTTACCGCTTAAGGCCCATCCCGTGTTCCGTCATGTGCAGATCCCTGTCGAACGTGCGCATGAGCGACCCTCTCTTGTCATAATTTTTTCACGCGCTCCACTGAATGAAGTCGCTTTTGTTGTGCTCCTTTAATTCACCCTGTTTAGGTTCGTTTCGGCTTATCTGGCCTTCTTTTTTGTTAGACAGATGTTACGTGATCTAGGGCACACGTAAATGGGCTCCTAAGTGTGTTTAATGGAGACGCGTGTGGAAATAGCTACCGAAGGTACGGGGGCGCCTGGCGTTCCTCGTGTGTGTTTTTCATTCCTTTCTCTTTTCATATTCTTTTTTCCTGTTAGTCTGGGCATAGTTTAGCTTTTAGCTTATTTTAGCCTAGCTTGTTTCTCATTCAGGAATTGCTATGCCCCTATGAGTTTTCATATTTTCATAGCCTAGGTGTACAGTTGGTTCACGATCTGAGATTTCGTGGTGGCGGTGCTGTTTGTAGGGTTTGTGTCGGCCGCATTATTAGCGTTATTCCCGAGTCCCCCCTTTCGAGCCTTCACTGTGTCTCAAGGGCCTGGGCGCTTGGTGGTTCGTGATATCCTGGGGTACCCCACGGGGGCCCCTCCCTCACACCACAGGGTTTTTCGCCCCTGACACATTCTCTCCTCACGGCTAGGCCACCCTTTTTCTCGCCAGTTTCATTTACTGGTTTTTGTGTTCCCTTACTGTTTTCACCTCCATCCTTTCATACCCTTTTGCCCATTCCTGGGGTACCCTACGGGGGCCCCTGTTTGTGCCAAACCACCCTTCCTGCCACTTCTCCTCATGGGCTTTGCTCTATCTCTGTGGGTTGGGTGGTTCCTAGGGGATGTGCCTCCTCTCCCCTGGTGTGTCTTCCTTGCCTCTCCCTTGACCGGTTGAGTCAGGATATTATCAAGGAAGACACTGCTCAGCTTGATGGCCATCGTCGCTTGGAGTTCATAAGGAGATGACGCTTTTTTCTGGGCCTCTTTTGG
The DNA here is from genome assembly GCA_032716605.1 of Paralithodes platypus. Classification (NCBI taxonomy): domain Eukaryota; kingdom Metazoa; phylum Arthropoda; class Malacostraca; order Decapoda; family Lithodidae; genus Paralithodes; species Paralithodes platypus. Next base: position 37,978,913 of record CM064520.1, read on the forward strand.
TATTCCCTAGACGCTCCTCTCGCTTTTTCGGCGCCGGACCATCTCGGCCGGTCCCGCAAATTTGCGGGGTGCTCGATTCGGTCCTCTGGGACATTTCGGCTCCCCGCAAATTTGCGGAGATCGTTGGGGGGTCCCGCGAAATTGCAGGAGGGTGGTGTCGGTACGGTTATGCCTCCATTGGCCCGCAAATTTGCGGTAATAGTTGGCTTTCACTATTGACTTTTTTTATGTCATCTTGTTGCCTGATACTATATTGGTGTATGCACTTTACTGGTGTTATCGGCCCTGCATGTAAGATGTTGAGTGGTGGTTAACACTTTCTCCATCTTTGCAGGTTCTGCTAGTGCTCTTCCGCCTCGGCCGCCCTCCTCACCTACCTCTGTGCTCCCAGTTTAGGGTGAGTACGGATACCTGTTTGCATGTGTGTTCCTGTTTCCCCATGCTCCTTCCCTGGTTCTTCTTGGACATTCTCTCCACTTACTCCTTCGACGTGCTGATTATGGTGTGTGTTCTTCTAGTGCAGGTAGGCTGCCTTGCTTTCGCCTTGGTTGTCGCTCCCCGTGCTTGGAGAGCCACAAGTCCTGCTTGCGCCACTCGCTCTGTGTGTCCTCTACGGCCTACCTCCCTGCTCTGTGTGGCACGTGTCTGGCCCTGGTGGTTGTGCTGCTCCATGGCCCTGGTTCCTCGGCGGCGGCTGTGGCCTCCTGCTTCCCTTCCGTCGGTGTGGACGATGGTCTCCCGCCACATTAGGACTGTGGGCCACCGTTCCCCGGCCTTTGTTGCCGACCGGATCCGCGTCGCCCTGGGTATCCCTGACCCGACTGAAGGCCGTTCACCTGGCCCTCTCCCTGCTCGGGCCCTCTCCCCTGGGTCCCGCAGCCGGTCGTCCCATCATCGGGGGGTTCCCCGGCTCCGTCCACGCTCTCGCTCGCCTCGTCGTCCTGATCGCCTTGACGACGCCCATCGCCCTCGTCATGGTTCTCGCCCTGAGGCCGGGGTTAGCGGCTCTGCCCCTGTGCGCCCTCCCCTGGCCTCTACGGATAGGGGCTCTACTCCCTTCCGCCCGCTTCCCCAGCCCAGACGACTTCCTCTTATGTTGTCCTCTCCGCGCGCGGTTGTTCATGCTGTAGCTGGCCCTCTGCTCCCTCCTCCTACACTGTCCAGGAGGGTCCGCCTGGATGTCGTTTCTTCTCCTACTTCACCTGCTTCAGTGCCTATTCTTCCTTCACGGTCTCGTCCCACGGTGGTGGTCCCTCCCTCCTCCGCCTCGGTGTCGGGCCGCCCTGTTATTTCAGCCCCGGGGATCCTTGCTCTGTTTCCCCCCGCGGCTCCTGGCCTCCTTTCACCCGGCCAGCCTTCCCACTCCCGTCGTCCAGCTCCTCCTCATTCTTCTCTTCCTGACCTTCACTTACCGTCTCGCCAGGGGGGTACCCCTCCTCTTGCCTCGGTGGGGTTTCGCGAGGTTTCGGGGTCCCCTTTCTCAGGAGCTGATGTGTCGCTGGAAGAGGGGAATGGTGCTGTTTCCCCCTCGGCCGTTCGTGATCGGGGACGAGTCCCTCAACGGCGACACAACCGTCGTCGCTCGCCTTCCTTGGGCCGCGACGCTGCTGGTTCGTGTCGTGGGTCTCGCTCCCGCTCCCGCTCGCCCCTGCGGGCCGACCAATCTGGGGGGGGGGGAGGGGAGCCTCTCTCGGATCAATTGTCGGCTATGCAGGGCTGGGTTGTGTCACGCTTCGACGGGCGCTTGGAGTCGATGGAAGACTCCCTCTTCTCGCCCTTCTTGGCGGTGCCTCACCCTCAGCACCTCACCCTACCTACCCCTGCTACGGTCCCCCTCCCTTCTGCAGGCCTACACTCTGGTCAGACTTCAGCCGCCCTGACATCCTTCCGGCTGTTCAGTCCCTGGCTGTGTTGACGGGTCTGTCCTCCTATGGGACAGGTTTGTGCGACGCCGGTACTCCTGGCTTAGCCATCATGCTCGGTCACCCTCTCCCATTGGAGGCCTGGTTTGCTGAGGCCTTCGACTTCACACACCGATCCGTCGACGGCTCTCCTTCCGTCCCTCCCCCGGAGTCGTCCTTGATTTTGCCTCCTCTTGTGTCTGTCGGCGGGTTGGACGGCGCGTTCTGGTCCTGGATGAGCGCGCCCGTTCTTGAACTTTGTTCTATTGCTACCCCGTTCTTCTCTCACCCGGATCAGCCCTCTGTCGCCAAGGTTTTTCCCTTGCGACGGAGGGTGACGGACTTATTGTCTTGTCTTTAGGTTCCCTCCAGACGTCTGTTCACCACCTGCGGCTTTTCGAGGCGTCTGCGCCAGGCGATCTTCGCGAGGGTTTGGACCGCGTTCAGCGGGTCCACCTTCGGCTCGCGGTGTCTTTGGTTCCCGAGCTGAAGGCGGTTTTGTGCGCGGCAACTCGGCACCGCACGACGGTACGGTCTTCATTCTGCCGGCCGGCCCCCTTGGTTATTCGTCAGGGTTTGTTGTACTCTGCGCTATATACGTCGCGGGTTTTTTTAAGCAGGATGCTTGGGAATGCTACGCTTCTCTGTCGGCGGCCCCTGCTTCCGACACGCGACGCCGCGCTGTGTCGTTACGGCCCCTGCTTACGTCACGCACCGACGCGCTGTGCCGCGCGCGGGGTCTTCTCAGTCCCGTCCTTCTGCCGGTCCTCTTCGGGGTGCTGCTGCAAGTGCTGCCGCCTTGCACGGGCGCAGGACTGGGACGTTGCTGGCCTGTGCGTCGGTTCCGCCTCGCACTTCTGTTCTTGCCCCTTTCATCCCCTCTGTGTCGGGGCTGGCCGGCCTTCCACTTCCGGCCGCCCTTCGACGGGGTCAGCCCCGCGCCGGCCTGGGGTTGGGGTGGCCCGCCCTTTTCGACGAGGTTGGGGGGGGGCGGGGGTAGAGGAGGTCAACGTGGCGCTCATGCCCGCACGGCCCGTACCGGGGGTACCTCCACGTCAACACAATGTGTAGTTCTCTGGGTCGGCCTCCTTGTTCTCCTTCTCGCCTGGGCGTACCGGGTCGCTCCCCTCCTCTCGGGTGCTCCCTCGGGTTGTTTTCGCCCTTGCGCCCCTCGGTAGCCGCGAGGGACGTTGGGGGCGGCGGGTTGCGCGGAGGGGTCTCACCTGGAGGTGGACGTCCAAACCCCCACTCCGCTCTTGTCACCGACGCCGGCCCATCTCTTCAGAGGTGGCCCACGTGTTCACTTCCATGCCCGAGCTGGGTAGCGTCGAGGGAGTTGACCGCCAGTCACCCGGTTTTCCTCTCCCGTGTCTTTCTGGTACCGTCGACGAACTGCGACGCGATGCGACCGGTGGTGGATCTGTCGGCCCTCAACGGGCACATCGTGCACACACGGTTTCGGATGCTGCCGGTACCCCTGGTACGCCTGGCCCTGTGCCCTCTGTCGTGGGTAGTGTCGCTGGCCCTCCAGGATGCGTCTTGGCTCGTTCCTCTCCATCCTCGCTTCCAGCGCTTCTTGGCCGTTCGGACTTCCGATCGTGTGTTCCTGTTCGACGGCCTTCCCTTCGGTCTCCGCATCGCGCCGCAGATCTTCTCCGCACTGGTGGGGCAGGCTCTGGGTCCTCTCCTCAGGAGCGGGCTCCAGATCCTGTTTTCCTTGGCCGATTGGTTGGTAGTTTCCGACGCCCTAGGACTGTGCATTGGCGACGCCCTCACCGTCGTTCGCAACATCGCACGGTTAGGGTTCCCCTTCGATGTTCCCAAGTCACGCTTGACCCCGTCGCGTGTCGTGCCATGGGTCGGTCTCGCATGGGTTTTGTCCGGCGCTACGGTGCCCCGGGGTCTGCCGGCCGCGGTGCACCTTCGGTGGACGGTCTTCGCCGTGTTGCACTCGGTCTCCCTCCTGGGGTGGCTCTGGGACTCGTTCGTGGGTTCGCTGCATTGGCCCGCTCTGCCCCTTCCCTTAGTGAGCCTCTGGCTACGCCGCCTCCTCCTCATGGGCACCGCGGTGTTTCCGTTGCCCCTATGGATCGGCTCCTGCCGCTCCCGCGTACCGTTCGCCGACGCTTCGGTCGCTGGGTTGCTCGGGACTCGCTCTCTGCGGCTGTGCCCTGGACTGCCCCCCCCGCCGACGGTCTGGGTAACCACAGATACGTCGAGCGAGGTTGGGTGAGGTTCCCAATCGAACCTGGGACGTCCACTTCCCGGCAGATGGGTGGGTCTCCCTCCTCTTACCCGTCTATGCCCTCGGACTGTTGGTTCCTTTGTTCTTCCTGCGGGACCACGCGCTGGCCCTTCGGGGTACGTCGGTGGCCTTCGGGTTGGTCACTCAGACAGGCTGTCCCCTGTTTCCTTATGCGGGGGTCCTCCAGGTCGTTGACTCTATTGGGGGTCTCGGTGGAGTTGTTCTTCCTCGCGGACCGACACCCCTTCTCCTTGCATGCCTCCTCCCTGCCCGGGCCTGCCACCCTTTGGGCGGCCGCCCTGTCGAGAGGGCAGGGCGTTCTTGTAGAATGGGCGATGAAACGGACTGTGTTCGCCGACCTCGCGGCTTCCTGAGGTGTTCCGGAGGTCGCCTTGTTCGCATCGGGGGTGCCGCGCCAGTTGCCTCTGGACCTCTCCCTCCGGCCTCGCGCTCCGGGGGGGGTCCGGACGCTTTCATGGTCGCCTGGTACAGGTGGCAGTCGATATTCATCTTTCCGCCCCCAGACGCGCTGTTGATGTGCCCAGTCCTCGCGGAGCTGCGGCTGTACCACGGCTGCGTCTGGCTCCTCGCGCCTCTGTGGCCGGCACGGACTTGGTCCGCCCGGTTGCCGCGGTGGTGCCCGAGTCCGGTCCCTCTACCTGTCTCCGGCTTCCACTTGGGCTAGGTTGGGGCCCTGCGGCCCTCTTTGGCCTTCGCATCGTGCTTGTTCATGAGGCACGGTGGCTCCCGGTCCCCGGCCGGGCCCTGACTGACTTCCTGCAGCGTTCCAGGCCGTCTTCTCCTTGGAGGACTTACGGGTCCCGCTGGAGGTCTTTTCCTAGGTGGCTACAGGCCACTCGCCTGCCAGTTGGCTCTCCTTCCCTCGTCCTACGCTCCTTGTTTCACCTCTTCCGTCCACGTCGCTTTCCAGTCGACGCTATACGTACCCACTTGTCTGCCGTCCGGGGGGTTCTTTGGGTCCGTCGCTGGGCTGGTCGTTCCGCCACAGGAGCTGGATTCCTTCCTGACGGCTGCCTTCCGGGATCGACCGCCTCCGCGCCAGGTCCCTCCGCAGTGGGATCTGGGGCGGGCTCTGGTCCTTCTGGCTTCCCCCACGTATACAAGGGCCGCTACGCCGGTTCCGTTGCTCGGGCGTCCACTCTTCCTTGTCGCTCTGGCCACTGGGGATCGGGTGTCTGCACTAGCGGCATTGTCACGGCCCCGGGACTGCGTGCGCTTCTCCCCGTCCTTGCATGGCGTCTCGTTCGCCTCCTCCCTTCCTTTTGTTACCACGCATGGGAGGGAGGCCCCCGTTTTCCGGCCTTTCGCCGTCCAGGCTTTACGGCGTGGGCATCCTCGCCATCTGTTGTGCCCGGTGTCAGCCTTGCACTCCTCTGTTGCGTCTGTGGCGCCGCCTTCGGGTACTGCTGTGTGGGTGTCTCCTCGGACAGGTGGGAGGCTCTCGCGGGTGCAGATGGGCCGCCACGTTTGTCGGACCGTTCGTGCCCGTCACCCTGTTTGTAGGGGTTCTGCGCACGATGTCAGATCCTTTGCTGCCTCCTTCCGGTTCCTGCCACGTCGATCCTTCCCTGCCATCGCCTCAGCGGTTTTGTGGTCTTCTATCAATTCCTTCATCTCCTCCTACCTCTCCGTGTCCAGTGTTCGACCCCCTCGGCCGGTGATTGCTCTCGGGGGTCGTGTTTCCTGGTGCTCTGGCGAAGATCCCTGGTCTTCCCCCCTTGTCCCTCGTTCTTTTCCTTTGTTTGGTTTTGACAAAGGGGGGGGGGGTGTACGGGTTTGCAACACTGGATTGCAAGTTTGGGATTATGTATTGTTCCAGTACATAAGTGTTTTTGCCACATTGAAAATTGTGTTTTGTTCTTGTGTTCAGTGTTTTTGTTGGTTTTTGAAGAAAAGGGTTTTTGGGTACAGTACCTTTTTGGTTTCAGACAAGTCTATGTTTTTGCATTACTATGAATGACGGGCATGTGTTAAAACTGTTCTTTTTAGCTACTCCTCAGTTTTTCACTCTTTTATTAAACTCTCTTGTTTAAATTGTGTCTTTGTCATTCGTAATTTTGTTTTATGCATTGTTTTTTTTTGGTAGGTTGGGCTTGGATGTCCTCCTCCTATTTGTTATGCAGCCTTGACGTTGGATTTGCCAAGACTACTAACAAATTGGGAGGTTTGACGTACCTCCCAACCTACCAAATAGGAAAACCTACTATTTGGTAGTAGTCTTGGAAAATCCAACGTACATAATACCCTCCCTCACGCCGGACCCCTGCCCATCCGCGTTCTTCTGCTGACGTGAGATGTGATGACAAGAGAGGGTCACTCATGCGCACGTTCGACAGGGATCTGCACATGACGGAACACGGGATGGGCCTTAAACGGTAACTAAGGTAAACCCCTTTTTCTTCTCTTCTATGCTTTTTTTTCACCTTCGGTGGTAGTTTTGGTTAATGTACAACGTCTCCTAGAGCAAGATAAGGAGTAGACTCTAGACGTTTTCTTTTTAACCGCGGTTGGAATGACGACATAGCAGTCAAAATAGACAAGTCGTCATTGCAATTAGGTTAATAGCCTTGACGTTGGATTTTCCAAGACTACTACCAAATAGTAGGTTTTCCTATTTAGGTTGGGTAGGTTGGGAGGTACGTCAAACCTCCCAGTTTATTCTACCTCTCTCCATTCCTATGGATGAGATCTTTGCCTTCCCCCTACTCTTTACAGCTAAGCTACTAAAATGATCTTTCCATACTTTCACCACACCATCACCCTCTACCACTTCCCCATTCATGTCCCTCATCCTACCACCTGAGACACTCTCAGTCTTCTTCCCTCTGGCTTCTTTCACAGCTCTGTAGTATGCTTTCCTGTCATTCAGAAACTGTTCACTAATCTTTCTCCCATATGCCTCATCTGTCTTCCTTTTAGCATCTTGTATCACCCTCTTCACTCTTTGTTTCAATTTTTTATATTCTTCTTTCCTCGCATCTCTAGTTTCTCTAGGTATATTCTTTTGCAGCATACTCTTTCTGATTTTTTTTTTTTCACTATTTCTTCTATCTCTTTACTAAACCATGCGTGTAGGTTGCTAGTACAAAGAACCAGGCAGCAGCCGGTATTAGGCCCATTAGGCCTATCGATCGATGTTGAGACCCCCCCCCCCCCCAATAGTGATTTGAAAAGACATTAGCCTAACCTAACAACCTTACCTAACCTAATCTACTATTATGGGTGGGGGCTGCTGCCCCCACACCCCCACTGGTTGAGTACTAATCCCTTAGTAAATAAAACAAAAAAATTGGCTGTCGATTATACGAAGGTGAAAGAAAAGTCGATGAAGTCTACGGTGTTTACTCTGCAATCTTCCGCTTTGATTGTACATTGATAACGGGAAAGTACCGTATTGACAACCTTGTTATGAAAATTAAATTTTAGTAGGCCTACCATACTTTTATAGCCTAGCCTATTAGGTTTTTCCGAGGGTTTAACACATTTTCATATGATCTTTAGAGCTATCGATAACTGGAAGTACCGTATTGACAACCTTGTTACGAAAAATACATTTTAGGCCCTAGTTGTTGTTGTTGTTGTTCCCCAAGCTGCCTGGCCGATCAGCCCCAAGGCCCCGAGCAAAGCCAAGGCCACAACCGAGCGCCCCCACAGAAGCCCCCCTGCCCACCACAATAAAGCCTGGGTGACCGAAGCCACTCCATGGCAGGGAGCTGAGGAGGGTGCGGAAACGCTCGGGAAACCAAAACCCCGCCCAGGGCCCTGTGCCCCTCAGCAATTATGAAGAGAAAGTTGAGGGGCAAAGGAAAAATGTGATGCTTTGGCTTCCAATCTTGGTAAATTGGGAGGTCAATCCACGGAAGAGACGCCGTCACTTGAGATCTAGAAAATATATAAGTAAAAGGAACAGTCAGAGTAAGCTATGGGTATGGCAGAGATCGCTCAGTTCTCACTCTGATAGACCAGCCCATCACAACATGACTAGAACCCAATCCTCTCAGCATCAGCTAGGAAAGGCCCTAGAAAGCCGCCTTTGGCGGGGGGATAGCTCCCCTATTTCAACCCCTTTCGGAATTGGGCACCCGCCTTTTAGGCCCTAGTACTGTACCATACTTTTTTATTAGGTTTTGCCGAGGGTTAAAACAAATTTTCTTATGATCTTTAGAGCATATAGATTCAATATTTATCTCCAAATAGCCTATATCAACAAAATTTGTGGTATTAAAATAACATTGAACCGATAATTTTTAAGCTGACAAAAAAAGTAATTTCCTTACGGGACGGGTTGCCATAAGAATCGGGAGAAAAATTACAGTTGTTTACATTCGGTGTATGGTAGAAGCTAAGCTATTTATCCATTAAATTTCTTTGGGAAGGATGTATTTACCGGGTGTACCATTACCGACATACAGTACAACATAAATCATCTATAAATACTTATAATAAAATAAATACTTATAAATCTATAATACTAGGTTAGGTTGGGTTAGGTTGTTTGGTTAGGGTAGGCTAATGTATTTTTGTATCCAAAGGTAGTCAAAATAGACGGGAACAGGATGGTGAGCGTTCGCTTAGTGTAAACAAGACGGGCGGTAACCTACACCCGGTAACTACATTCTTGCCATTTCTTTTTTTCACACAATACTTAGCTTTCATAGCTCTATATTCTGTATATAAGGTTAATAACTGTATCGTTCATAGTTTTGTTAGCCTAGTAGGCTAGCAGTTTTTTTACACTAAAAACTGAAAGTGATTGGATACTAACAGTGATCGGATACTAACACAGTGATCGGATACTAACGTTTCTACCCTAATGTGCAAATGAAAACCGGTACTTTAATTGACCGACGGACGACGGTACCTTTATCGGTGATTTACCCCTATTTTGAGGACTTTCAGAAGTGAGTATTTACCTATTATCCAAGGACCGTCGGAAGTGAGTATTTACCCATTATCCAATAATAGGGTCTGTTAGGGAAAATTATGATTTTGCCCCCTGCTGTCTAGGCTACATAGATGATTACCTTTGAAGAATTCCGTCTGGGAGCGACGCAGCTAAGGTGGACCTCCGCATGTTCCGGGCAGCGCTCCCCTCCTCATCTCTGGGTCTTGGACTCTTGATGGGAGACTGTTGTTGGAGCCTGGGTAGCCTGGTGTTGGTGGCTGGTCTGGGATTCTAACCAGCCACTTGTCTAGTTTGTGTTTAAATGTGTCAACGGTTACACCAGTTAGATCCCTAAGCTCTCTAGGGATGCTGTTGAAGAGTCGGGTCCCGTTGTGTTGGAAGCTGTGGTGAACTAGCGTCTTCATTCGCTGTGTGGAGGCTTGAGTGCTTCTGACGTAGCATAGGCGTCCTCTTCTTGGATTTGCGTTTTCAACCAATCCCACATTTGGAACCCTTCCTTCTAGTATCTTCCATACGTAAATTACAACGTATCTCTCTCGTCTACGTTGGAGAGAGTAAAGCCCCAGTTCTTTGAGCCTTTCCCAGTAATTTAAGTGGTTGACTCCTGAAATTCTGCTTGTGAAAGTTCTCTGTAATGCCTCGATCTTTGCTATGTCTGTTGATTTGTGTGGGGACCACAACTGACAGCAATATTCGAGTTTGGGCTGCACCAGAGATTTCCACAAGGTCAGCATACACACCCTTTCTCTTGTGTTGAAGGTCCTAAGGATCCATCCTGAAAGTTGTCGTGCTGCTAGAGTGATTTTGGAGTAATGGTAGGAGAAGGTGGCATCATTACTCATGTATACCCCAAGATCCTTAGTGTGGTCTTTGGCCGGTATTAATTGTTGATCACATTGGTAGTGGGTCGAGCTTTTGATAATTTCTTTGCCCCCATACCTTAAGAGTTCAAACTTTTCTCCGTTGAGAGCCATGTTATTATTTTTTGCCCAGCTTACAACTCTTTCTAGGTCTTGTTGGAGTAGTCTGGTATCTTCCTCGGTCTCTATCTGCCTCTTTATCCTCGTGTCGTCGGCGAATGAAGTGGCTGATGAGTGTCTTAGGCCGGCATCGATGTCGCCAATCATTATGAGGAAGAGGAGAGGACCCAGTACAGTGCCTTGAGGTACACCGCTGACCACTTTACTAGGGTCTGATAGGGCCCCCTGTACTGTCACTCTTTGGGTCCTGTCCTTAAGGAAACTGTGGATCCAGTGTCCTACCTTCCCAGATATCCCGTGAGATCTTAGCTTGTGGAGGAGGATCCCGTGATCTACCTTGTCGAATGCTTTCGCGAAGTCCAGGTAGATCACGTCAGCATTGTTCCCATCCTGCATTTCTTCTAGAATGGATTCATAATGGAGTAGTAATTGGGAGAGGCAGGATCGCCCCCTCCTAAATCCATGCTGTCCCTCGTTGAAAGCACCGGTTTTTTCTAGGTGTTCAGTCATTCTGTCACGCAGGACCCGTTCGAAGATTTTTATCAGGTGGGAAGTTAACACCACTGGTCTATACTGTTTGGGTGACCCTTTGCTGCCTCCTTTATGTATAGGGGTAATTATTCCCACTTTGAGTGCTGATGGTATCAAGCCAGAATTTAAGGATTCTGACCACAGTAGTTGTAGGGGTGTTGCTAGTTGGTCTTTGCAGTTTTTCAAGAAAAGTGTGTGGAATCCATCAGGTCCGGCTGCCGAGTTTGATGCTATGCAGTCAATGGCTGTTGTGATGTCTTTCCTCGAAATTTCTACAGATGGGATTTGTTCTTGTCGGGCTGTTGGGGTGGGCTCCGAGAAAAAGTTGGTTGGGTTTTCCACTATTTTGTTCTTGTCCGGTTGGCTGAAAGTGTCCTCATATTGCTTGCTTAGTATTTGTGCCATGTTTTTGGATCTCCGTCAAGTTCTCCATTGGTCTTTTCGAGTGGGCCAATTGTTGACATATTTCTTAGTTTCTTTTTTGCATAGCTAAAAAAGAACTTTGAGTTTGTTTTGATATGTGACACCGCTTTTTGTTCATCTCTTGTTCGCTGAGTGTCATGGGAACGGAGAAGTTTGGTTTCGATGTCACAGATTTTTTCTTTTATTCTTTCGCTCGCTGGTGCAAAACTGGCTCTATGTAACCTTTTGTTTAGGTTGCTCCTCTTTCTCAGTAGGATTTTTCTGTCCCGGGGGATCTGTCTCTTCCTTCTTTCATGTCTTGGGATTTTCTTCGGTATATTTCTGCTGCAGATCTGTTGGCAAGCGCTTAGAAAAATATTGAATATTTCTTCAGCATTTTTTCCCCTAAAAGTACTGTACCAGTCGTGTCGCCCCAGTTCTTCTTTAATGGTGTCCCAGTTTATATCTGGGCTATGGAAGTTCAGGTTGGTGAGGGAGATTTCCGGTACCAGTAGTGCATCAGGTGGTGGGAGCACACTTGGGGAGATGTTGGTATTTATGTTGGCCTTTGATAGGATCAGTTTGTGGTCGGACATTATCGTACTCTCTAGTTCGTATGAATGTATGAGGTTGAAATTATTACTGAGTATAAGATCTAGGATATTGTTTCCTCTGGTGGGTTCGGTTACAAATTGGGTTAGGAAGTTGTTTTCAATTAAGTAGATGAACTCTTCTGCCTGGTGTTTGTCGTCCATTGTTGGGCCGCTGCTGATGTTCATTGTTGGCCATGATATGAATGGAAAATTTAGGTCACCTGTGATCAGTACCTCAGTGGTTAGATTTGGGGGGTTGTCCAGGGTATTTTGCAACTTTCCTAGGATTTCTCTGAAGAGATCTAGATTGGTGTTGGGTGGCCTATATATGGTGATAAGGATTAGATTTAGCTTTGTCACATAAACAGAGAGCAAATCCGTGGTGCCGTTGGAGAAGGAATGTAGTGTTTTGGCACCTTCGGCTATGTCCTCCCTGATGTATGCTGCTACTCCACCATGACTCCTCCCTTGTCTATCACTTCTGAATAGGGTATAGTTTTGCATATTAATCTCTGCATCTAGATGGCTTTCATTTAAGTGGGTTTCTGTTAAGGTGAGAAAGGCCACATTTTCTTTTAATGCCATTTCTTTTAACATAGGGACCTTTGATTGGTTATTTCTTGGGTATAGGCCCCTGATGTTCCCTGTGTAGAAATTGGTTAGTGGAATCCGAAGATGCCTTTGTTCCTCATCTCCAGTCTGTCTGTCCGCTCCATGAGTTGGCGCATCATGGACTGGGATTGGTTCTCCATTACCAGGAGCTTTTCTAGAAGGTTCTCTAAAAAAGTAGTTTTTTCAGCTTGTCCTGGAGTTTGGTTTTCAGTGACTGGGGTCCAAGTTGGCGGTGGTGGTTGTGGGGTTGAGGTTACCGGTACCTGGTGGGGGTGGTGGCTTCCTCGCTGGCGAGTGTTATTCTTGGGTGCCTTCATTGGTGGTGGAGTAACTGGGCATTCTGATGCTGGCTCCTTATTTTCTTGAGGTCTTTTGGTGCCCTTTACATGTAGGTATTTACAATTTGTTTTGGAACACTCACGTTTGTGAAGGGACTGTCTACATATATTTGGGTGGAATTCTGTGCATCGTCTCCCAAGCTTACATCCTTTTTCGCCTTTTAGCCCATGCTGCATTAGTTTACGGCATGGTTTTGGGTGTTGGTATTTGCATCCAGCTCCACTAATGCCGTGTCTGCAGGTATTCCTTTTATAGTACCTACAAGTACTGGTACCGGTACTGGTGTTGGGTCGAGGGCGGCTGGGTGTTGTAGCTGTTGCTCCTTGGTCATTTCCCTGGTGCGGTGTATGGGTTCTTTGGTTCCTCTCAGTCTCATTACCAGTATGTTGCTGGGTACTTCCTGTTCCTGTGGGTCCTGTACCCAGGGGTGCTGAGAAATCAATGTTCTCAGGGCTGGATCCCAGTGAAGGCACTTGGATTAAATTCTGACTGGAGTTCAGTCATATATCTGGTCATATATCTGAGGATTTCAATAAATCCTGGGGGGGGCTTGACCCCCCCCCCCCCCCCCCGCAACTTATTCTGTATCCCACAGCAAACGGTTATGGCAAAATACAGCTTATTTTTCGGCTTTATCCTCCTTAACTCCTCATTTTCCCTGATATTCATAGCCGTGATAGCACTCCCTAGAGTCCCTACTAATGGGGGGTGGGGTATTTTTAGATTGTTGGATAATGGGTAAATACTCATTTCAGCTCCTCTTCAGTAGGCCTATATGAGAACACTGCATCTGAAATAAAAACTCAAAAAAAGAAAAGAATTCAATATTTATCTTCAAATATATCAACAAAATTTGTGGTATTAAAATAACATTGAACCAGTTACTTTTAGGACCGACAGTGATTTCAGTAACTAGGCCTAGGCTATATGCTCTAAAGATCATAAGAAAATTTGTTTTAGGTCTAACCCTTGGCAAAACTTAATAAAAAAGTATGGTATCCTACTAAAATGTCTTTTTCGTAACAAGGTTGTCAATACGGTACTTCCAGTTATCGATAGCTCTAAAGATTATATGAAAATGTGTTAAACCCTCGGAAAAACCTAATATAGAAGTACCGGTATGGTACTAAAATTTAATTTTCGTAACAAGGTTGTCAATACGGTACGTCGGTACTTTCCCGTTATCAATGTACAATCAAAGCTGAAGATTGCAGAGTAAATACCGTAGACTTCATCGACTTTCTTTCACCTTCGTAGGGGTAAAACGCCGATAAAAGTACAGTACTCCGGTCTCACCTACCATAATTACATACATAAAACACATACATAAAATTTTAAGACTGAGTGTTCCACACATAAGTGCAGTTTCAGTCTCTTGTCCTAATGGCGGCATTCCAGGCAACCCTGTTAAGGGCTGCTTCACTTGTCAAGTTCTTGGATTTGAGATCGGCGCGTATAGTCCGATCCCAGGTCTTCTTCGGTCCACCCCTTGGTGCAGCTCCCTCCACAATCACAGACCTGCATTTTTTCACCCAATTTTGTTCATCAATTCTCTCCACATGTCCATACCATCCCAGTCTACTTGTACGCATCACCTCGCTAATACTCTTTATACCTAAACGTCTCCTCAGCTCAACATTTGTTATTCTATCCTGTAGCCTGGCCCCACACATCCATCTCACCATTCTCATCTCATTACGCTCCATTCTGTTGACATCCTCTACTTTAACGGCCCATGTTTCTGAGGCATACGTAATTGCACTTCTAACACATATGGCATACACCTTTCCCTTCAGGGGGAGAGGCATTCTTTTCATGGTCAGGATTGGCATCAATTCTCTGAACTTCCCCCAGCCACACCTAATTCTAGCAACAGTGGCAGCCTCAGCCCCACCACCGGCAGAGATGGTATCTCCTAGGTAACAAAACTTGTTCACCAGCTCCAAAGACTCATTTCCAAAATTCACAGCCACAGGATCATCACTTAACACAAGCTCGCCTTTGCACACTACGCACTCAAATTTCTCTATTTCTGACTTATCCTTCGGCAGGGGCCCCTTTATTCTACTACAGCGCTTACTCCCATGGTGTACCCAACATCGACAGATGCTACATTGAATTGAGTTAACGCCCACTCCCTTTCCACACACTGCACATGGGTATGCACCGCTCTTTTCCACATTGCCTCGTCTCAAACTACAATGCATAACCTTGGTTTTGTTAATATTGACTCTTAAACCCTTGCTTGCCATGCCCTCTCTCCACTCTCTGAATTTGGCCTCAGCATCCTGCATACTGTCAGCTATTAGGACTAAATCGTCTGCATAAAACAGTTCCAACGGGAGTCCGCCTCTAAAAATTCTAGACAGCGCCTCCAAGACCATAATAAAGAGGAGGGGGCTTAACACTGAACACTGATGGACTCCAACACGGACTGCGAACTTATCACTCAGTACACCCTTCACCCTCACCGAACTTCGCGAATCCTCATACATCTTCATTATCACACGCACCAGCCACTCTTCCACACCAAGTTTCCTCATAGCCCACTGTACAACATCTCTAGGTACCCTATCAAAGGCCTTCTCCAGGTCAACAAACACAAAGTAAAGATCCCTGCCTTTTAGTAAATATCTTTCCTGTATCTGCCTGACTATGAAGATAGCATCGGTTGTACCATGTCCTGGCATAAAACCAAACTGCATATCATCAATAGAGATGCTTTGCCTGATCAAACCCTCAAGGACTCTCTCACAGACCTTCATGATTTGGTCAAGCATTTTCAGGCCCCTATAATTTCCTCTATCTAGCGCATCCCCTTTTCCTTTGTATATATTTACTATTACACTTTTGAGCCAATCCTCTGGGATTTTCTCATCTTTAATAATGGTGTTTATCAACTCAGTGACTAAGTTTACACCAATCTCCCCTGAGGCTTTTATCATCTCAGCGACAATGTCGGAGCAACCTGGAGCTTTACCGTCCTTCATTTTATTGATTGCGTCGCTCACTACAGCTGGTGCTATCAAAGGAGGGGGCCCAGATATTGGTTTTTCGATAATTGCGAACCTCCAACTTCAGCTGGGGATTATACTTCCTTTTTTTCTTCATCGGTTTGTTTACACAAAACAGCTGGAAGCACACACTATCAATTGTCACTTTAACCCGTCGAGCCCCGGATAGTTATTAATAAATGTACCACCAGAACCCGGCCGGTTTTGAAAATAGTTTTTTTTTCCAGAAACAATAGCGAATGGGTTAGGAATGAAGGAAAAACCACGAAAAACCGATCAAAAAGCTAAAAAAATGGTCCTACAGAGCCCCCGAAAACGGACTTTACAGGAGTAAAAAATTGAGGGAATTTCCCCAAAAAAACATGTTTTTGCGCGCTCACGCGCACGCGGTTGGACTTTGAGAGTTTTCAACCATCGGCATGGGTGCGTGGGATACTTACACAGTTCCCATACAAATCTGAGCCCTCTAGGTAGAGCCACTCTGAGCCTTACGACTGAGCTAAAAGGGTAACTCGTCAGGCGAGTCGCTGGGGCTTGGCGTTGTTGTTGTTCCCCAGGCTGTCTGGCCGAACAGCCCCAAGGTCTCAAGCAAGGCCAAGGCCATAAACGAGCGCCCCCACAAAATCCTCCCTGCTTACCACTAACAAAGCCCGGGTGACCGAAGCCACTCCAAGGTAGGGAGCTGAGGAGGGTGCGGAAATGCCCGGGAAACCAAAGCCCCACCCAAGGCCCTGTGCCCCTCAGCAATTATGAAGGGAAAGCTGAGGGACAAGGGAAAAATGTGATGCTTTGGCTCCCAATCTGCCAACTTCTAGGTTGGCAGTAGGGAGGTCAATCCACGGAAAAGACGCCGCCACTTGAGATCTAAAAGATATATAAGTAAAAGGAACAGTCAGAGTAAGCTATGGGTATAGCAGAGATCACTCAGGTCTCACTCTGATAGACCAGCCCATCACCAGTGGGGCTTGGCGTTACATACATAGGTGACTCGTCAGACGAGTCGCTGGGGCTGGCCGGGTTAAAGGTAAAATATATCATATTCAAGCATTTCCATAGGTCCTACAAGTTATTAAGTGAATATATCTGCGAGGCAGAGCAAGATTCGCCGTTTCACGGTGCGGACAAGGTCTAAAACTTTCTTCATATTCACAAAACTAGATCACCTGCATTCAAAATGGCTGCCGGGACAGGACTGAAAACGTTTTGGCTGAGTGTGTTCGAATTCTTGAGGTATGAAAAGCACCCTGTGGCAAAATACAGATTTTTATAAAAACGTACGCGATTTTTGCGATCGGTCAATAAATGTACTGTACCATTGTTTTGGGTGGCCTGATGCTACCTTTATCGCATAAATCTACCTCTTATATGTTATATTCTATATATTTCAAAGTAAGATATGGTCACCATAAGTGTATCAAGTTGAAGCCAAAGCCATTTTCCGAACTACGATGTCTAATGGTAATTTTTTGTAATTACAGTACCTTGCAAATAATGGCTATAAATCGCGAATTGTGTAATAAATATGTGTTACATTTATTTATTGACATGCTTTTATGTAGCTTTCGTATATAATTGAAGAATAGTGTAATGGATTAAGAACTAAGAGGCCAGTCTTACTCATTCAGTGAAGAAAAATGGCGGATTTTCGGTTTCTCGTCACATTTCAGGCTAATATGGAGAATGTAGCTTTAGTATCAGCATTTCCACACATGATTTATAATTGTGAATAACTGAACGTTGTGTATGACAACGAGGAGCTGCTTAAATTGGTGAAAATAGGATAATATTGAGACAATTCTGATGGCCTAACATCGACTTTGGTGAGTATTCGAATTAAGTATTATTATGTGACCTAGGTACCGGTACAAAATATGCATATATATGCAAAGCTGAAGGCTTTCTGAATCATATGTAGGGGGTATAAGAAAGATATGAATTAAATTACCAATGTTATAGGTGGTACCAACATCCGGTAAACCCAGAACTTTCCACCATCCACCAATAAATTCGCTGTTTTGCACCACTTTCACGAAGGTTCACCATGTTATTACATGGCTACCGTAAGCCGATTTTAGTGTTTTAACATAACAAGTGCGCATGGGGGTAATTAGACACCTCTCCCTGTGCGTATGTATTTGAGGTGTTTCCGTCACTAAAATATTCATTTTACCATAAATAGCATTAATACTTATCCATACGCGCCTATTATGGGTTGATTATAAAGGTATTGACCTGAAACAACAATAAAACGAGTGAAAACAGCGTTTGGATGGTCAAAATCGGAGATATAGCCCGCGAGTTGTATAATGTATGGGTGAGGCAAGCTGCTTTCCCGCCAATTTCCCCCAAGGCCACTGAGACACAGTCGATCGATACTCTCTCTCTCTCTCTTGCACTCGCTTGCTATCAGTGATGACAACGCCCTGCTTGCAACTCGCTAATGTTAGCACGAAAATATACCTCAGAATAAGGGAATAATAGGGAAAATAGGTGATAACTGAAGGAGAGGAGGAAAGTGGGGAAGGAGGGGAGGTAGAGGACTGAGATGTTGCATGGCCCAGGGGCCAAAAAAAAAAAAAAAAAAAAATGTCGATGTCAAAAGTTGATTTTTTTTCTCTGACTCTTAACCCGTGGAGCCCGGGGCGGCTAGTTTTGTAATGTTTGTTCACCAGAACCCGGCCGGTTTTCCAAAAATGGTTTTATTCCAGAAACAATAGCGAATGGGTTAGGAATGAAGGAAAAACCACAAAAAAACGCTCAAAAAGCTTAAAAAATGGTCCTACAGAGCCCCCGAAAACGTATTTTACAAGAGTAAAAAATTGAAGGCAATTACCCCAAAAAAACAGGTTATTGCACGCTCACGCACGTGGACTTTGAGAGTTTTCAACCATCGGCACGGTTGCGTGGGATACGTACACAGTTCCGATACAAATCTGAGCCCTCTTGAGTGGCTACACCTGAGGTTACGGTCGGCGCAATTAGGGTGACGCGTCTCTGGGGCTGTGCGTTACATACATCGCCGACGCGTCAGACGCGTCGCTGGGGCTGTACGGGTTAAGAGTCTTCCCGCAGTCCGCCGGGGGAACTCTTAAGAGTCTCCCCGCAGTTCCCGGGTTAAGTGACTTATGAATAGCTTAGAGTGTGCTCTTTATGAATATACCAATGAAAGATACAGTATATACAGAAAGTTTTTATATGCGTAATGTGCAAATGAAAATCTGTATTTTTATTGACCGACGGTAGCCTACTTTCATCGGCGTTTTACCCTATAATCGACAGCCAATTTTTTTTTTTATTTACTAAGGGATTAGGCTAGTACTCAACCAGCGGGGGTGTGGGGGCAGCAGCCCCCACCTATAATACTAGGTTAGGTTAGGTAAGGTTGTTAGGTTAGGCTAAGGTCTTTTCGGTACGATTTTAGTTACTGGACACCTATTTGACAGGTACCGCCAACGATTTAATACATATTTTTTTTCGGTTTCCACGCATCCAACACCAAGCTACACCCTTTTCTGGTGTACGAAACACTAAAAAAGCAATGGGGAAACTTTAATAATGATAATAGGAGACGAAATATAAAGACAACTCGGTTGCGTTCGTGGAAGTAGCGTCGCTTTGTTTACTTTACGTTCGGAGTGACTTCCCGCAAGTTCCCGGTCCCGCCTTGGCGGTCGACTTCAAATGGCTAAGCTTATATAACCAGTTGTTGGGTCCATTTTTTGATAAAGACTTGCATTATAGGCCGTGGGATACAGGACAGGGTTGAGGGGGGGCTCTGCCAGACTGAACCCACAAATGTCCTCCTTATCAGCCCTACAATTCTACAGTATTGGCTTTGTTTATCTTTTCCGCTAAATGTTCTGAGAAATTTAGCTTATTGTCTATCACTACTCCTATATCCTTTTCTGCATTCACTTCCTCCATCGCTTCATACATACTGTATCCTACCTTGTCTATCTTGCTGGTCCCAATCCGCATGTACTGTACCGTCATTTGGGGTGACTTCGGACCTATTTGACCTAATTTTAAGCCTAACTCAATAGGTAAAGCCTTAATAATGCAATCTTTTGCATCTATGTATAGCTTAGAAACGTAGAATAATCGTGTGTACAGTGGAAAAAATTATAGGCCTTTGGCTTAATTATAACTAATATTTATAATGGTGTCCGAAGTCATCATCGATATGTGGTGACTTCGGACTGGGGTAAGGTGACTTCGGACATTAATGGTTTTCCCCTTTAAATCTGAGTGTGTGTATTGAACGACGGCTTCGGACAATGCAGAGGCGACTTCGGACACAAGACGGAGTTTAAAAAAAAAAAATACAAACTGAAATGCTTACATTTGTAGCCCTTAGAGGAGCATATACATTAGATTCCAAGTTTCTGTGCATATTAGCACCTTCATATAAATTGTTATGTATTCTCAATAACAAAGCAATTATATTATTATCACTAATGCATTCAGGTACACCGTATGTATAGGCACTTTTCTAATACAAAAAAAATACAATTAATTCATTCAAATTACACATAATGACTCCTTGAAAACGTATTTCACATTTGTGACCAAACTTCTAAAAAAATAATACTGATATCATTAAAGCTTAGCAATAATATCTTAATGACTGCATATTAAAGGAATACTAATGGCACACAGCCGACTAGATGCCATCTTGGCTAATTAATGGCCCGAAATACTAATGAACCCTTTCAGGGTATATACCTTAAACTAATCATAATATGAAATAAAAAGGACCTTACAAAAAATATAACTTTGTATCACATTATTGCCTCTTTCCTTATTCATCCCCCCCTCTCTCACTTGGCCCCGCCCTCTACCACCTCTCGCTCTCGATATCGATCTCTCTCCCACCCTTCTCCTGGCCCCGCCCTCCCCTGGCCCCGCCCTCTACCACCTCTCTCTCTCGCTTTCTCTCCCACCCTTCTCTTGGCCCCACCCTCTCTAGCTTTCTCTCCCACCCTTCTCTCTCTCTCACTTTCTCTCCCCCTGCTCGCTCGCTTTCTCTCTCCTCTCTATAGCTCTTCAACCCTCTCTCTATTATTTTGGCCATTTATTTACATCAACACTGAACAGCATTCTGCACTTCTTGTCTAGTATTGGTTCTGGCAGGATTTGTACTATCTCACCCTTGTCTATGTCACTGTAATCATCAATAACTGGGTTAATGAAGACGTTACTTGTGCCCTTCACATGCTTTAGGAAACGAACATGTATTTCTGGTAGAACCTTTACTATGACTGCAATATAATATCGATGTTTCTTCTTACCATCAAACGGAACTTTAACAATAACCAGCAGGTTTACTATGTTTCCCTTTTATATAGTCATGTAAGGTGCTCTTACTTAACTTCCACTTTTTAGCAGCCTCACGTACACTCATGTTCTTCTTTTGTATATCATCTTTTGCTTTCTTTAATTTGTCTTGACATACATGACTGTTGTATTTCCTTTTCTCGTTGTGTGGCTTTGGTTTATATATCTGTGGCATTTTTAATCCTGTGAATGAAAAGAAATGTAATATGATACTCTTACCTAACCTTACACAGCAAACATCCACCAAATCATGTCAACATCTGACACCTTACTCAGTCTTAAGCATCCTTTAATTGGCGTTACTCAAACGGGAGCAAGATGACAGATGATGACATGATTCGACGGATGCTCGCTATGTATGGCTAGGTAAGAGTACCATACACTTAGGTACTAATTGTTTTTCATATTGGAAGGTCCTTGTAACTAATATTAGATGTCCGATGTCACCTCATGTCCGAAATCACCCCAAACTATGTCCGAAAACACCCCAATAAATCTGGAAAACAATAAAAGTAAATTGTTAGGGCTATAGGCTGTGTATTATGAACTTTGGGGAAAGAGTTACTGTGTGTATGGTATCGCAGATAATTGTAGAACATTCTGGTGTAGGTTAATTGTCTTCCTCACATCCCATTAATTATGCTCAGTAGAAGTTTGACACACTTACAAAAACATGTGTTTTCTTTGTTATATATTCACAAATATTTACCACAAATTAAATTAACTAATTTAAATTATTAGTTCATCCTACATATAGTTACAACATTCCTCTTGAATGCTACACATCTATTTTTCAAAACCAAACTCCTCTTCTCTCTATTTTTATTTGTTTAACTTTATATCCAAAATGTCCGAAGTTGTCCACATGTCCGAAGCCACCCCAGATGACGGTACTTGCATTTTTTTGGATGAAAAGGCATTAACCAATGCTCAGACCATCCCTTCATGCCCTCCACATCTCCTTGAAGCAAACCCATATCTTCCTTACTCCTCACTCTTCTAACACAGCTGGCCGTAGTAACCTCGAGCGTCCTGGGTAAACAAACCGCGACGACGGACTCCCCCCGCCGCCGATTTTCAGCCCAAACGCGCCGTTTTATTCTCATCGAAAACCACATTTAAAAAGTTAGGTCAATATTTACGAGTCGCACCACAGGTGGGATCTCATTCCAGGGTGTCAATCCACAAAATGTGAATTGTGTTATCATTATGGTTTATTATTTTGTTATCATTATAGCACGACGGAGCGGCGAGTGCCGAAGGCGCGAGCTCTAGGGGGGTCCTGGAGCATGCCCCCCCGGGAAAATTTTGAGAATTTAGGTGTCTAAAACAGCATTTCCTGCAATCTAAAAGCAATCAAGATGGAAAATATGGAGACCAAAATTGTGTAAATTTACCTTTTTTTTTTTTTTTAATTAGGCCCATACTGTATATACAGTATATAGGCCTATATATATATAGCGCAACGGAGCGGCGAGCGCCGAAGGCGCGAGCTTTAAATGGGTCAGGGGGCATGCCCCCCCGGATTTTTTTTGAGAATTTAAGTGTCTAAAACAGCATTTCCTGCAATCTAAAAGCAATCAAGATGGAAAATATGGAGACCAAAATTGTGTCAATTTAGGCCTACCTTTTTTTTCTTTTTTTTAATTAGGCCTAGGCTATACTGTATGTATATGTATAGCCTATATATATATATAGCGCGACGGAGCGGTGAGCGCCGAAAGCGCAAGCTCTAAGGGGGTCCGGGGTCATGCTCCCCCGGAATTTTTTTGAGAATTTAGGTGTCTAAAACAGCATTTCCTGCAATCTAAAAGCAATCAAGATGGAAAATATGGAGACCAAAATTAGGCTATTGTGCCAATTTTTTTATTTTTTTTTAACATAATTATACTGTGTACATCCTAATAATCCTATAGCCTATACCGGTATATATACCGTATATATGCAGTATATACCAACTTTTACCTCCGGATATAGGGCCGCTTTAAGCCTAGCGATTCAACCGTTCAACACTGTGAACTTGTGAAGCCAGGAGTTCTTATTCCGGACTGTGAAGGAAATAGGCCCTAGCAATGAAGCATAGAATGATAGGAACCCAATACTACCATTAGAAATGAGATCCCAGCTGTGGTGCGACTCGTAAATATTGACCAAAAGTTATTATATCGTTTTCAATACTAGCGGCGAACACATCTAAAGAAAGAAGAAAGAAGAAGGCCTAGCCTAGGCCTATTACCGGACCAGGAAAAGGTGTAGCTTGGTGTTGGATGCGTGGAAACCGAAAAAAAATATGTATTAAATCCTCGGTGGTACCTGTCAAATAGGTGTCCAGTAACTAAAATTGTACCGTCTTTTCAAATCACTATCGGGGGCGAGTCTCAACTCTCAACATCGATCAATGGGCCTAATGGGGAAAATAGGTTTTCCTGAGATTTCTAATTAAGGTAATTATTGAAGACACCCCACAACATGTTTTTATGGGGTTTTTTCGTTGGTTCTTGTTGTTTTTTGTTGTTTGAGTGTTTTGTATGTTTTATTTTTATTAGGAATTGATAATTTACCGATTGCCACAACAATCTAAAGACACGCACCCCGATAGTGGGGAGGGCTATGAAGATCAGGGAAATAGTGGGGTAAAGTAGATATATATATTAAAGTAATTTGACTGTTGTTTTTTAATTTTGGAACCCATAAAACGCATTTTGGGTAAAAAGTTGGCTCGGAGTTGAAGTTTTTTTTTGTTGAAAATGGAGAGTAATGTAAATAAAAAGTTGGCTTGGGTTTTTGCATTTTTGAGACCCATAAAACCCATTTTCTTGAAAACCCGAGCCAAGTTTTGGCAAAGTTGGCTCGGATTTAAGTGTTTTTTGTATTGGATATGCACAGTAATGTAAATGAAAAGTTGGCTTGGGTTTTTGGATTTTTTAGGGGGCCATAAAACCCATTAGTTGGCAGTAATGTAAATAAAAAGTTGGCTAGGCCTAATTTGTATCTGGCGGAATTTTGTTTTTTTATAACCTAACCTAACCTACCCGTCCTTGAGGGGGGGCCTAGGCCCCCCCCCCCGATGATTTAGAAAGATTCTCATACATAGGCCATTAAAAAGTAAATATCCTACCTATAGAA
The DNA here is from genome assembly GCA_032716605.1 of Paralithodes platypus. Taxonomy (NCBI): domain Eukaryota; kingdom Metazoa; phylum Arthropoda; class Malacostraca; order Decapoda; family Lithodidae; genus Paralithodes; species Paralithodes platypus. Next base: position 38,002,920 of record CM064520.1, read on the forward strand.
TAGTAGTAGGCTAATAATAGTTTCCTAAAACATCTGATAATTATCGCGAATAGACTCGCAGCCTTATTATACATAATTTATTAGGGAAAGTGAAGCTCTATGGAATCCTTATAATATACTCACATGATCACATAGATTCCGTTGTGGTAGAATAGTTTTGATAAGTTTTGTAACTCGATTTTGTCGATATAAATAGTCCCGCGCGTAAACAAACTCAGTCCCGCAATCTTGAGAGCTCTGCTACGGACGTGTTCATGTTTACAAAAAGTGTTCGAAATGGAGTACACTCGCTACGGTAAAGTGTTAGGCTATGTTCTACAAAGATGTTATTGTATGTCTAATATATGAACCCACAGTAGCTGGCATGCAACTTGCAAAGGCTAGTGTTGTATCCCACATACTGGGTCTAGTCTAGGGCACTCTAGGGGTTAGGTTAGGTTAGGTTAGGTTAGGTTGTTTGGTTTTGGTTAGGTTAATATACTAGGTCTCGGAAACAAGATTCGTAGTTGCGGTAGTATTTACATCAAAACTATAGTTAACTATCAAAACTATTCTTCCACAGTGGAATCTAGGCCTATGTGAGTATATTATAAGGATTCCATAGACCATAGAGATGATAGAGCTTCAGTTTCCCTAATAAATTATGTAGCCTAGGCTATATAATCCTAATAGGTAACGCTGCGAGTCTTTTCAAAAAAATTACCAAACATCTGATTAGCCTATGTAAATATGTTGGGTAGGCCTAGGCCTATAATAGGTTAGGCCTAGGCCTATGTAGAATAAAATGGCATGTCGAATGATTTTCTACCAATATTGTGGTGCGTCTTCAATATTGACCCTAATTAATTACAAACACTAGGCTAGGCCTATTGATGCAAATGAACAATTTCTTTTAGGCCTAGGCTAGGCCTATAAAAAACTCGGAAAATTTGTGGTAGCCTATTAAAATAAAAAAATTCGGTAAAATTCTAGTTTCGATAAATCTACAGTTATACTACCCCTATTTTGTTGCTATTCTGTTGGTACTAATGGGTTAATATTATTAGTAGTAGACTTAGTATGGTTTGATGATGCGCGGAAATGTATATTTGACTTGTAATAGATACATTGAAGTATTACAAACCTTCGCGAACCCATAAACAGGCAACGTGAGCTGGCTTTACACCGTCGCGCACCCATAAACAGGGAACGTGAGCTGGGTTTAGACCGGTCGCGAGACAGGTTAGTTTTCGGTTAGGTTAGGTTAGGTTAGGCTAATGTTAAAAATACTAAAATGCGACGGTCCTCGGTATTAAACAACACTGTATATCAAATAAAAAATAAAAAACAACAACAAATTACCTGAAAAACTCGTATCTGGTTGGTGATAAATTTTTATCAAAATATGTTTTTTCCCAGTTTCCGCGTCTGCTGAACCATCCAAAAACACGCTAAAAGGTGTGTTTTGAAGGGGGGAGGTGGTGGGGGGGAGGGGTAGTATAACTGTAGATTTACCCTAGTTTCACGTACACAGCGACAAAAGGGAGGCGCCGTTGTAAAGGCATAGCTTCCCGACCAACTATGAAGATCAGGGAAATTGCTGGGTAAAAGACGTAATATAATAATGATAATAAACTACATTAACGACATTAGCCTAACCTAACCTAACCTAGTATTATGTAATAGCTATGGTGCCGCATATTTTAGTGAGAGATTGATGTGAAAGGTTGAGGCACATGGAATAGGTGGGGCGTTGTTGGGATGGATTAGGTCATGGCTAATTGGTAGGAAACAGAGAGTCAGCATAAATGGTACCAAGTCAGAGTGGGGAGCAGTCAAAAGTGGTGTCCCCCAGGGATCGGTATTAGGTCCCCTGTTGTTTCTTATATACATAAATGACCTAGATTTAGGTATAACTAGTAGGATAAGTAAATTCGCAGACGATACTAAAATGGGGAGATCAATTGATTCAGATAGCGAGATAGGGAAGATACAAACAAATGTTAAATATAAACTAGCTAATTTAGAATTAGAAAATTCAGACTGCGAGAAAGATCTAGGTGTGTTTGTTAGCAATGATTTGAAGCCTAGAAAACAGTGTATAGGCGTTCGTAATAAGGCAAACAGGATTCTCGGGTTCATCTCTAGGAGCTAAGGAGTGTGAGTAACAGAACTGCTGATGTTATCTTAAAACTTTACTTGTCATTAGTGAGACCCCATATGGAATATGCTGTCCAATTTTGGTGTCCTTATTACAGAATGGACATAGATTCATTGGAGAGAGTACAGCGTACTAAGCGTAGAATGACAAAAATGATCCATAATATTAGAAATCTTCCGTATGAAGAAAGGTTGAAGAAATTAGGTTTACATTCGTTAGAGAGACGCAGAGTTAGAGGGGATATGATAGAGGTGTTCAAGTGGGTTAGTGGGATTAACAAAGGGGACATGACAAATGTACTAAAGCTCAGTGATAGCGAAAGAACTCGTACCAATGGTTTCAAATTAGATAAATTTCGTTTCAGAAAAGATATAGGCAAATATTGGTTTGGTAACAGAGTTGTAGATGGGTGGAATGGACTACCAAGTGCTATAGTGGGATCTAAAACTGTAGGGAGCTTTAAGATAAAATTGGATAAGCATATGGACGAGAAGGGTTGGGTGTGAAGGGGGATCAGCCGGGTTGGGCCAATCAGCGCTCTGCAGACCCCCATAATCCTGCGTTAATCTCTAACCGTTTTGGTAAGATGATCCTCAGGGTATTAGAGTGTTGAGCCTATAATTGGGCTTAGTAATTGATTTGGGGTTGTGTGGGACAGGGATCTGCCTTGCTTAGGCCAATCGGCTTTCTGCAGACTCCCATTTTCTTATGTTCTTAGGCTAGGCCTATGTTCTTATGGGAAGAAAATATTATTTTTTTTTACAGTAGGTATAGGCTAATTCCTTATAATGCATTTCCGCCGCTTTGGACATATATAGGAATTAAGTATGGTATATGACAACTCTAAAGTAGCCATAGAAATTTATGAGTATGATGTGAAAGCGAAACTAGAATTAGGCCTAGGCTAGGCTAAACCCATTTTTCCAAGTAGCCTAGGCTAACCTTTACCGGCATCTGAAAAACAGTTCTACCCGCTGTAGCGGACCTCACCCAGAGCTTAACCCTTAAGTGTAATCGTAGTTGTGAACACTGTCAAAAACTGTAGGCCTAGCCTAGGCTAATTCAAATCGGATTTTTATGAAATTGAATGAGCTTCACTCGCTCCTCCAGTCACCACTCGTTTGTCTTCACTTGTCGTCTCATTCTAGTTTATCACTGGAGCTTTTCCCTCACTCTCTGTGTCACTTGACAACATTATTAGGGCCGGAATGTGACTAAAATAGCGATAAAACACGAGAGGTGTCAAATGATCAGATGAAGTATTGAGGGATAAGCCTTTACAACGGGTCTGCTCCTCACCTTCTTCTTCTTTTGAACCCGCCCGCAGACCGCGCATGTCCACAGGGCTGACCTTTGTATCGGTACTGGCTCAGAAACTTTAGTAAGAGGGGAAGTTTAGAGTAGGATAGTACTAGGGACAGTTTTTTAGACCTACCTATCACGTCCTCCCCCCTCCCTCCCACCGCTCCCCCCCCCCCCCCCTCACCTACCCATTTCTCTTTTTCCATATCTTTTCTAGTGTCCTCTTCATCATCTCCATGTCTTGCATTTCCATATCTTGTGTTAGCCCCAGCAATGCCCCTACCCCTCTATCGTCTCTCTGCTTAATCCTCCCACCTTAGTCCCCCAACTCTATTCCTCATGTATCTCTCCAACTCATTTCTCTCCTCTTCATATTTTGTACACTCCGTTACTATGTGTTCTATGTCCTCGACTATTGGGTCTCCTCCTAGTTCGCATTGGTTACAGTGCAGTCCTATCCCGTTCCATCTCCTTGTTCTTTCATTTGTCTCTAGGGATCCTGTCCTTGCTTTAAACAGCAATTTAGATCCCCATCCCCCATCATAGAACAGTTCTCTAGCTGGTTTTTCCTTTTTTCTGTAATACGACAGCATGGCTTTGTTTTCTACCCCTTCCTTCCACTTCCTTCTTCCCTCCTCTTTTATCCCTTTCTCTATCTCTCTGATACATCCTCTCCCATTTTCCAATATTACCCAATCATCCCTCCCATTTCGTTTTCTAAATTCCCCTCCCACATGGTCCTGTATTATATTTATCCTTTCCAGCCTTCTTTTGCACTCCCTGTTCCACCGCTACATTTTGAAACAACGGTTAGTGATTATATGGTACCTAGACGGAGAGCATGGCGGCCTGTGATTGGCTGAGCTTGCAGATGTAAACATAGGGGATATAAGTCGCCACGCTATTGGCTACAGCTTGTATCCGAGACTTCTAATTTGAACTATGTTCTAAAACAATTAATTTCAACCTCTTCTCACGGGCGACAGAAGGTCGACTATATTGGTATGTTTTTGTTTTTTTCAGCTCAGCTGTAGGAGTCTCGGACCCACAATATTCGCGCGAAAACTAATTTCTCAAACGTGGAGCACCAACCCTTCCACTGGACACCTCAATATTATAGGGAGGCCATGCACGCAGCCGGATCCCATGCCTTAATGGCCCCGCCCACTGCCCAAAATGTACAAATATTATATTAGATTAGATTAACCTAACTTAACTTAACCTAACCTAACCTAACTTAACCCTAATATAATATAATATAACATAACACAAATAACAAAATCAAAATATAAAATACACTAGATCCGAGTGGGATCGAACACTGGATTATTGGTGTGAGGGGCAGGAGCTATACCGACTGAGCTACGGAGCGACTTGGCAGTAACGGTTTGAAGGCTATATTAAACGCGGTTGGGCAGGGGGGCGGGGCCAAGGGGCTTACATTTTCGCACATGCACAGGGGGTAAGGGATCCGGCTGCGTAAATGGCCTTCCATATTATACTGTAGGCCTATATATATATACATATATGTAATATAAGGTATATATATATATATATATACTGTGTATATATATATATATATATATATATATATATATATATATATATATACATATATATATATATATATACCAGTATATATATATATATATATATATATATATATATATATATATATACACAGGGTGTTCCAGTAATGCTTTTCATAAATTATATGGTGGACTCATCACACAAAAATAAGAATACATTACTCTATGAACATGAGGTTGAGTATTCATAATACCGGAGTTATTACACGATTTAAGTTAACGATAGATACAATGCCATTCAGTCCAAGGGGTAATATTGCCATTTTAGTGGATTATATCCATTTGGCCTTCGCTATCGCTTGCTAGCCTCAAGATAGTGAGCAGTAGCGATCTGACTTTTCGGTAGAAAAATATGTCCGGCTTCGCCGGATTTGATTTTTCTACCGGCGAAGCCGGACATATTTTTCTACCGAAAAATCAGATCGCTACTGCTCACTATCTTGAGGCTAGCAAGCCATAGCGAAGGCCAAATGGATATAATCCACTAAAATGGTAACATTACCCCTTGGACTGAATGGCATTGTATCTATCGCTAACTTAAATCGTGTAATAACTCTGTTATTATAAATACTCAACCTCATGTTCATAGAGTAATTTATTCTTATTTTTGTCTGATGAGTCCACCATATAATTTATGAAAAGCATCACTGGAATACCCTGTATATATATATATATATATATACTGTATATATATACAGTATATATATATATATACTGTATATATATACAGTATATATATATATATATATATATATATATATGAGAGAGAGACAAATAGAGATACTGTACATAGATCTAGATAGTTGAGAAAATGAAATTCCTAGTGAATAAATATGGTTTGAAAGCACTCCACAATACTTTGAATAACCTTGGAGGATATATAAAATGCTTTGCTTGTAATTTAACCTAAATTTTTTTGCAAGATTACATAAGTCACAGACTTTTCTCTCTGAGCCATCTTCCTCAGTTTCCAGGTCACTAACACCATCTACAGTAATTTTATCATCATAAATATCCGAATCTACTGAAATGTTAGTTGTATTTGGTACTAGCTAGCTTCCAGATTCAGTAGAAGTGCTTTAATTGGTATTGAAATAATTGTACTGGTAGGCCTCTCTTCAGAAATACTAGGCCTATAGTGTCCTAACTTCATAGAACTTAACAAGGAATCTGATAAATCTTGAACTGAGCAATCTCGATGTTGGGAAAAATGGGTGAAAGTCCTGGGGTGGTGGAACCATTATTGATTAAACCGTGAAAACATCATCATGTATAGGCCTATCATTATCAGGCATTATAATCTGTTGATATCATCCACTTTGACAGGCCACGTTTCTGAAGCATATAAATCATTGCGCTTCTAATACATGAAGTGTAAACAAAATTCTTTCAAGGGGAGAGGGAGTTGTTTCATGGTTAGAATTGGCAGCAGTTCTCTGAGCTTTCCCCAGCCGCATCTAATTCTGGCAATAGTGGCGGCCTCGGCCCCACCACCGGCAGAGATGGTATATCCCAAGTAGCAAAACTTGTCCATCATATCCAGCGACACATTGCCAAGGTTCACACTCTCGAGCCGGTCATTCAACACGAGCTCAGCTTTGCATACTATAGGCCTACACCTAAATTTCTCAATTTAAGCTTTCTTCCTTGGCAGAGGTCCCTTTATTCTAGTACAGCGCTTCTTCCCATGAAGTACCCAAAAACGACAGATATGCTACACTGAATTGAATTCACGCCCACCCCTTTTCTGCATAGGTAGGCCTATGCACTGCTTTTTTCTACATTTCCACGGGCCAAGCTACTGTGCAAAAACCTTAATGGTTTTATTTATATTAACTTTAAATCCATTGTTTGTCATGCCCTCACTATCTTCTGAACCTCGGCATCCTGCACATTATCTGTGATTAGAATTAGGCCATCTGTGTAGACTATAGCAGTTCCCATGGGAGCCAAGTTCTAAAATCTCCAAATAGGGCCTCCAAAACTATAACAAAGACGAGAGGGCTCAACACAAAACCCTGGTGAACTCCAACATGGAATGCAACCTCCTCACTCAGTATTCCTTTCACCCTCACTTCCGTTTGCGAGTCCTCGTCCATTTTCACTATAGCACACGCACCAGCCACTCCTCTACACCAAGTTTTCTCATGGCCCACTGCACAACATCCCTGGGCACCCTTCAAAGGCCTTCTCCAGGTCTACAAACACAAGATACAGATCCCTAGCTTTAAGTAAATATCTTTGCCAGTGGCAGCAAGAAGACTACGTTCAAGGAAGTTCCAGTGACTATTTACATCATTTGACCTAGTGCCCCTATTCCTATCCATTTTCTCCAGTTCGCTGCAAAATCTATCTCTATATTCTGATTTATTCAACAACCATAATTTCCTTTTTGGCATGTATACCTTCTTGCACACAGGATCTCGCTTTAATATCATGTCACATACTATAGGAGCTTATGTTGAGAGATACATTCTTCACTCGGGATTACCTTTACATCCCTAAACAACTTCCAGTCATTTCTACTTGTTCACCAGGAAGTAATTAACCTATCTGGCTACTGGAACCCCCAGAATTGTATGTGATCAGATGACTCACCCGTGTCTTGAACTTTGTGTTACACACAGTAACACACAACCATGTAGAGTGTAACACAGGACTCCAGGATACATTCGTCTTCAAGATTTCTCCTTCCGTATCCATTTCCTCCGTGAATGCCCCCATACACATCAGCACTTGCTCCCACATTCCCATTTAGGTCACGGTCTATTACTGTGGTGTCATTCTCAAAGAGGCCCGAAACAACGTACACTAATTATGGTTGTCCCAGAAATCTTTCTGTTCTCTACTCAAACCAACCTGTGATATGCTGATATCACATTCAGTATTCTTTCACCAACTTTCAGCTTCAGTACAATCAATCTTCCATTTACTCTCTTGATCTGAAGAACACTCTTCTCTCACTCCTCGGCCCCCAGAACACTCACTCCTCCTTTTGCTTTTCCAGACTCATCTCCCTTCCAGTAGATCCTGTATCTCTAGTTTTTTGCCAACTATCCACTGTGCACCGCACCACTTCCATCGGCTATCCTGGGCGCAACACACATCCACTCTTCTTCTCTCAAGCACTTCCACAACTTCATTTGATCTGCCACTCAAACTTCCTACATTCACATTAGTAAGCCTGAACGCTCAGGAGGCTGCATCCCGTCCCCGGTGAGATATGTGTTCATCAGACATGGGTGTTTTTTGTGATGTTGTAGGCTAATTGTCATAGTTAGTTAAATGGAAGCTGGCAAGGAAAAGTTACCGTCCCGAGGACACCAGTTCCAGACTGCCCCAGAGGCCGTTCCCAGCACCTTTCCCCAACAAAGTATTGCCTTTTTTATGGCCAAAGTACATCTACCCAATATAAGAGAACCATTATCTGTTTTGTTTAGTAACATAACAGTATCACCCCAACATCTGACAGCCACCCAATATCCCATTATAGAAAACATTTATCTATTTCATATCAGGCCGATATCCTTTTGCCATTTCTAAACTGTTATACATTGGTCTCATATAGGAAATCTAATATCCTTTAGTATGGTTATATGCCAGTACCAGCCGAACATCTGGTACCAAACATAATGCCGATTAACGGAAAACCACTATAAATATGATAAAGGACCAATAAAGTTTTGGCTTCTTTTGGCTGAAGTAGCCTACAATGGCCCGATGTAAGGAAGCTCCGAAGCCATTATCTTTCTTTCTGTTCTATTCTTGTATTGGCCCAACATCTGGCAACCACCAACTATCACATAGGGAAATTCATTTATGAATTCAATATTGGGTCGATATAATTTGGCCATTTATTTGCTGCTATGCATATTCCCAATACAGAACTACTGTTATCCTTTAGTACTGCAATATGCCAGTATTGGTCCTACATATGGAAGACTACCTTAGCTAGCCGGTTAATGTTAAATAGTAGTGAACATAATATTAGACTACTTTCTTTGGGCCTTTTTCTGGGCTACATACAACGGCCCGATATAGGCATGTCATCATATCTTACTTTCCGTTATATGCCAGTATTGGCCCAAGGTCTGATAACCACATCTTTCTCGATGATTGAAAATATTTATTACATTAAAGCTGGGCTGATATAACTTTGCCACTTCAAAGCCATTACTCATTGGCCCAACACAGCGACTTCATTATCCATCATTACTAGCTGATGCCAGTATACAACCAAATACCGGTTAATTGAAAATCATACTGAATAAGATATTGGACCAATACAAGTTTGCCATCTTCTGGCCGAAACACAATGGCCAGGTATAAGAAAGACATCATCTCTTATCATCCACTATTTGCCAGTATTGTCCCAACATCTGCCATCCATCATACAACATACAATGGTTTAATGTCATTTTCCATTACATGCAATGTAACGGCTCAGACGGGGTTGCCTTTCAGTAAATATAGTATTGGCCTGATATAGCTTGGTAGTTTCTTGGCCGCTATACATAGCCTATGCCCAACATAAGCAAATATCCATTTGTAAAGATTTATGTCAATAGTGGCCAAACACCTAGAACCTAATCCAACGCCCAGTGAATGGAAAACTTTTGAATAATAATATTGAACCAACATAATATTGCCTTTTTATAGCAAAAGTACATCTACCCAATATAAGGAAAACATTATCCTTCTTGTTTAGTAACATAACAGTATCACCCCAACATCTGACAGCCACCCAATATCCCATTATAGAAAACATTTATCTATTTCATATCAGGCCGATATCCTTTTGCCATTTCTAAACTGTTATACATTGGTCTCATATAGGAAATCTAATATCCTTTAGTATGGTTATATGCCAGTACCAGCCGAACATCTGGTACCAAACACAATACCGATTTACGGAAAACTACTATAAATATGATAAAGGACCAATAAAGTTTTTCCTTCTTCTGGCCGAAGTACAATGGCCCGATGTAAGGAAGCCATTATCTCTTTCTTTCTGTTCTATTCTTGTATTGGACCAACATCTGGCAACCACCAACTATCACATAGGGAAATTAATTTATTAATTCAATATTGGGTCGATATAATTTGGCCATTTATTTACTGCTATGCATATGCCCAATACAGGACAACTGTTATCCTTTAGTACTGCAATATACTGCTAGACCACCACACATATTGGCCACACTCGACATTAGTAAAGCCTTCGATGCCATCCCCCGCCACAACCTAACAAACAAAATCTACAACACAAACATGCACAGCAACACAAAAAGGTGGCTGGCTAACTACCTAGCAGGCAGATGTGCACACGTATCTTTTGCCGGTCAGTCATCTAGAATCAGAAACTTTCCAAACGGAGTCCCACAAGGATCCGTCCTATCGCCCGCACTCTTCAATCTGTACATGCACGATATAACTACACCCAATACGCCCCAAATAAACTTAGCCGCCTATGCAGATGACGTAACACTCACATGCACACACCATGACCCAAAAAGAGCAACAGATCTCCTTCAACCCTATCTCAACACACTACATGGCTGGTGCACTACAAACAGACTTAATCTAGCCCCAGCCAAATCCACCGCAACCCTGCTCACAAGCTGGACAGGAGAACACGAATACATCCCTCAACTCACCATAAACAACACACCCCTAACACATACACACACACCCAAAATCCTAGGAGTAACATATGATACTCATATGACATTCAAACAGCACACCACAAACATTAAAAAGAAACTGACACCCAGACTTAACGCCCTCAGGTCACTTGCTCACACAAAATTTGGACACAACAAAGAAACTACCACCACAGTATATAAACAATACATAAGATCAGTGATGGAATACGCAAGCCCAGCCTGGGCCTCTAACCTAGCTGAAACACATCACAAGACCTTACAGACTATTCAAAACAAAGCCCTATAGATCATTACAGGCTGCACAGCTACTGCACCCACAGATCAGCCTACATCAAGAAACCAAAATCCTCAAAGTCAAAGACCATCTGGACATGAGAGGCACTCAATTCCTGGCAGCAGCCTCCACGAACCAGGACCACCCACTAAACTACATGGCAACACACCCACAGACACCAAGAAATATCAAAACAACACCCAGCACACGGTATCACACACAATTACTGCACATGTCCTTTCTCCCTCCCTGCCCACCCCGAACCAACTTCCAGAAGCACATCCATACTCATTTCTCTCGCCGATCCATCCACTCACCCACAGACAACACGCAGCTGCAAGCACGGCCTCCCGAAATCCATCCTTCCGAATCCTCCCTTCCTCGCGAGGACAGAGTCCACCTGGCCAGGCTGAGATGCGGACACCATCCAGCTCTCCTGAGCTATCAGAAGAGACTGGATGACTCCGTCGTCGACACCTGCCCGGGATGTAACACAGCACCCCATACCATTAAACACATCATAGAAGACTGCATTTCACACAACCACATATGCCAACAACACAATCTACACTCAATGAGAGCTCTGTGGGAAAGCCCTATCGTGGCCATGGCCTTCCTCAGGGACTCGGGGTTGTTCGGCCAGGCAGCTTAGGGAACAACAACAACAACAACAACTGCAATATGCCAGTATTGGTTCTACAATATGGAAGACTACCTTAGGCCGTTTAATGTTAACCCCCTCCGTCATATATGACACGATCGCGTCATATGGGCGAGTGACCAAAACTCTCTTATGACGCGATTGCGTCATATGAACTTATTGAAATAGCTCAGAACTAAGTTAATGACACGATTTGCTTTATATTGAGATCAGTAAGTTAGGTAAGTTAGATCAGAATCTATTGGTTGGTGGCAACCTCAAATTCCTCCAACTTCTAACGGCCCCTCAGTGTGAAATAAGAGTGTTGTGACGGGAATACCGGGCGCTCGGGCAACCCCTAACTTTCGTAAGTTAATATGTCGGGGGGGTGGGGGGGGGGGGGGGGTGGTTAAATAGTAATGAACATAATTAGACCACTATCTTTGGGTCTTTTTCTGGGCTACATACAACGGCTCGATATAGGCAAGTCATCATTTCTTACTTTCCGTTATATGCCAGTAATGGCCCAAGGTCTGATAACCACATAATTCTCGATGATTGACAATATTTATTACATTAAAGTTGGGCCGATATAACTTTGCCACTTCAAGGCCATTACTCATTGGCCCAACACAGGGAGTTCATTATCCATCATTACTAGTTGATGCCAGTATTGGCCCCAATTATTGAAGACAACCAATTACCGGTTAATGGGAAATCATACTGAATAAGATATTGGACCAATACAAGTTTGCCATCTTCTGGCCGAAACACAATGGCCAGGTATAGGAAAGCCATCATTTCTTATCATCCACTATTTGCCAGTATTGTCCCAATATCTGCCATCCATCTACGATCCTATGATGGAAAACATTTATTTATTCAGTATTGGGCCGATATAGCTTGGCCGAATTTTGGCCGCTATACGTATGCCCAACACAGGCAAAACAATATCCTATAATAATGCTATATGCTAGTAATGGCCCAACACCTGGAATCCAATCTAATGCCAGTGAATGGAAAATAATTTTGAATATGATAATGGAAAACAAAATGTTGCCTTCTTATGGCCAAAGTACATCTACCCAATATAAGAAAAACAATATCCTTTACTTTTTGCTACATAACAGTATCGGCCCGACATTGGGCATCTTATCCATATCCAATTATGGAAAACATTTATTATTTCTATATTGGGCTGATATAATTACGCAATTATTTAGCCGATAGACATTGGCCCAATACAGAAAATAAGTTAATATGAATCCTGTTAATCCGGGAACTGAGGGAAGACTCTTAAGAGTCAGAGAAAAAAAAAAAATTTTTTAAACATAATTTTTTTTTTTTTTTTTTTTTTTGCCCTTGGGCCATGCAAAATATCAGTCCTCTAAATCCCCTCCTTCCCCACTTTCCTCCCCTCCTTCAGTTATCACCTATTTTTCCTGTTATTCCCTTATTCTGAGGTATATTTTCGTGCTAACATTAGCGAGTTGCAAGCAGGGCATTGTCATCACTGTTAGCAAGCGAGTGCAAGAGAGAGAGGGAGAGTATCGATCGACAGTGTCTCAGTGGCCTTGGGGGAGATTGGCGGGAAAGCAGGTTGCCTCACCCATACATTATGTAACTCGCGGCCTGTATCGCCGATTTTGACCATCCAAACGCTGTTTTCACTCGTTTTATTGTTGTAACAGGTTAATACCTTTATAATCAACCTATAATAGGCGCATATGGATAAGTATTAATGCTATTTATGGTAAAATGAATAGTTTAGTGATGGAACAGCTCAAATACATGCGCACAGGCAGAGGTGTCTAATTACCCCCATGCACACTTAAGAGGTTAAGTGCCGGTGCTGACTGTTATGCCCTGTTTTTCTACAGGTTTAACTTGGGTAATGTGAGTTCTAACTGACTGGGTATATAAGGCTGCATGCACAATACAAGGTATGAGGAATAGAGAACACAAAAGAAACACACGGTAACAAGACACACAATCACGTTTATTGATATACCACTTCTGAAATACTCGTGCAAGACAAAATATAGAATTGAACAACACTAGCATAAGTGGATCTGGATGGAGCCTAGTCTCCCACTTCCAACGTTCAGGTATTAATCTTCTGATCACTAACTTTAAATTCAAAGGTTTATACTGGAGACCATCAATGTTACTTATAGATTCATATTCACTGTTAGATTTATTACTGGTAGCTCTGGTGCACAAGTAGTAGTTCACAGACTAGATTAGACACGCGTATTTTAGAGCACGGGAATTCTAGTGACCTCAGGGGGTACTGATCTAAGTTTTATATTCTTATGGCAAAAATACGTACGTAGAACACAAATCAGTGGGCGAACGTTAGATATCACTAGGGTTTTACTTCTATGTAATAATATCTGGATAAAGGTAATTACGAGAGTTAATGTCGCCTGTTAATAAATAAACACTGATACGCTTAGCACTTCCCAAATGGAATGGTTATATATGAATTACACTGGGCAAAGATATAGCCACTTCGTAGAAATATTAATAAGTGAATCTCTAAATAGCACTGTAGTAATGTAGTACTGATAGAGTGAACCTTGGGTAGTATTTGATTGGTCTGGTCCTGGCTATCTTGCGTCCGTGATGTTGGGGGCTAACGACTGGTTCCGCGGCCGTCCAGGTTGTCCATATGTAGGAAGTTCTCAATTACGTGGACAGGTCCTTCTATCCAAATCTGCCACGGAGTCTGCCAGCTCTGGAACTCACTTCTCAGCAACCAACAAGGATAGAGCTCAAGGATAACTCTGGTGACCAACCTGGGTCTATCTTTCAACTGATTTTACTGGGGGCTGGAGCTGGGTTTATAGGCTCGGTTTTGGGCCCTGTAGGCCATAGGGACCTCGAGTCTTATGGACTTATTTGAGCTCTCAATAGATACAGGGACTAGGTAAGGTGGTGATTACTGTTGTGGCACATGGCTATAGGAAGCCTTCATCATATGATATAACTGAGCCTTAGTAAGAGGTACTATTTTGGCTATACTGGAAGTATTTAGGGGAGAGAGGCTGGATCTACTTTGCGAGGAGGATGGGGACAGCTGTGATAGGAGCGTCTCTCTTAGATTGTTCAATCTTCATTCTATGGTATAGCTGAGGTGCTAATTTAGTGATCAGAGTATGCAAGAAAGGTAAATGGTTTATTGTGAGTTAATAGAGGTTAGTAAAGGTGTTAGTCATGCATGGTTAGTTCATTGATAGGAAGAATTCCTGTGCTACCTGGCAATGACCCGGAAGTCAAAACAAGGGTCAGGTATACCTCCGCAGGGGTGGGGGTCTCCCTCCTCGGGTGGGTAAAAAGGGGTAGTTGCGCGCCCTCTCTCTGTGATGGTCGTCCGGCGGCTGTGGCTAGGGGCTTGCCATATCACCAGTGTTTGTAATAACCCTCTGTGTATGAGACAGATGTGGGTGTCCTTAACCCGGGAACTGAGGGGAGACTCTTAAGAGTTCCCCCGGCGGACTGCGGGGAGACTCTTAAGAGTCAGAGAAAAAAAAATCAACTTTTGACATAAATTTTTTTTTTTTTTGGCCCCTGGGCCATGCAAAATCTCAGTCCTCTACCTCCCCTCCTTCCCCACTTTCCTCCTCTCCTTCAGTTATCACCTATTTTCCCTGTTATTCCCTTATTCTGAGGTATATTTTTGTGCTAACATTAGAAATCCGGTTGCAGGGTGTGGTCATCACTGATAGCAAGCGAATGCAAGAGAGAGAGAGAGAGTATCGATCGACTGTGTCTCAGTGGCCTTGGGGGAAATTGGCGGGAAAGCAGCTTGCCTCACCCATACATTATACAACTCGCGGGCTATATCTATTTTATTGTTGTTTCAGGTTAATACCTTTATAATCAACCCATAATAGGCGCATATGGATAAGTATTAATGCTATTAATGGTACAATGAATATATTAGTGACGGAAACACCTCAAATACGTCAGCACAGGGGGACGTTTCCAATTACCCCCATGCGCACTTGTTAGGTTAACCCTTTGGCGCACGATGACTCGTTCAGAGTCATTAGGTATTTTTTTCCTAGGCGCACGATGACTCATTAAGAGTCATTAAACTTAAAAATATTCGCCAAAAATTAAGTTTTCGTCTGACGCACGTCATATTTGGCATAGATATTAAGTATTACGTCTAGTTCAATGGGTACAATTGGCAACTCCCTCAGTTTAACCGTTTACTCACGGCTGGCTGGGAAGGGAGCAGAGTACAGCTCAGTCTGTGTTTCGATACTTTCACGTTTATTCGTGTATCTCAGTAACTATTTGGTTTATAGTAATTCTGAAGTTACCAGTGGAATCCTCATTAAATTCCGCTTCCATATATATAAATTTGCAAATCAAAAATGTTGCAGGCAAAATTTTGAGCTAGCGCGAGTTGGAGATAAGGTATTTACTTTTTTTTTTACAATTCTTATTTCGGAGTACCCCAATGTGGTTGTTTTGTATTTATTCTATGTTTTTATATTCGCTTATCTTCAAGTTCAATCAATAACGAAGCCGATGGTACCTCATTAATCCAAATACAAGGATTTTTTGGTGGATAAAAACGTCACAGAAACAAATTATCACCGGGCACAAAACTGGCTCTGAGTGAGCTGAGATATACTTTGGGAGTGGGAAAAACTTTGATTGGAAACTATAGGTGCGCCAAAGGGTTAATACCAAAACCGAAGGTGCCTTGGCTAGCTGGTTTTAATCGGTTGGTTGTTAATTGTATGGTTTGCTGGATGTGGTGGAAACGGGGTTGCTAACTCTGCCACATTTATCTGGAAGTATGGCAATAGAAGTTAGTTACTGGCGAGGCGGCTAGCCTCGCACCGACGACCATTGGGTGCAGGGTTGTGAATGGGTTGTAAGAGAATAGATGGCATGCAAGGGGTTAGTAAAGTTCTAATGTTGTTCCGGCCTACTAAGGGAAGGTAGGCTGGATAGGAGTATATATATAAAAGGTTGGAGAGCGTTAGCAATGGAAAAATCAAGGATCTTCAAGAGGTATGAGGGAGAGGCTAGGTCGGAAAAGAGTCGAGGAGCGCGGGGTGTTAATGAGAGGGAGAGAGTTCAGGGGGGCTACGTGGAAATTTGGCCCTAAGGTCTCCGGGCGTGGGGGTGGCATTAGGCTACAGTTGATATTGGAGTTTGAAAGGACAGTGAAAGTACGTTAGCCAAATGCTACCGGGGGATGCAAATACGGGGTGGTATATGAGTCTGGAGAAGATAGAATCATGTGGACTGTGGGTCGGTGGGGGAGAAGGAGGTTAACTGTAGGTGTGTGCTTGACTGTGGATAAAGTAGGGAAAAACATGGTGTATTATTACTCGTCAATACGAGGGGTTATGGACCTATTATTTGACACGATTTCTTGTACGTCTAGTTGTCCCTGGGAACTGCGTTTTCTATGAAATATAGACCAAAGAAAAGTGGCAGTTCGTAGGGGTACTTCGTTATTGTTTCGAGGTACTATGATAGATACTGGTAACAAAGGTTTTCTATACAATCTCTGGTTGGGGTAAGAATTGGAGTTACAGCATGGTGGCTAACATCTGTAGTCATGGCTGTCTAGGTCTTACGGGGGCAATGGTTCTATATCACTGGTGTACCCGTGGGTGTCTTAGTTTCTTATTAATTAGGACATGGGGTTTTAACATCTACTTCTCGGATGGAAGAACATACATAGATATGGCTGTCTGATTGGTTGGCATTGGCTCAACCTAGGGACAGGGCATGGGTATTTTTAATATGAATGTATATTCCTGTTCATCATCATGTAGGTAGAGTCGGGCGGGTAAGAGGTGTAGGACACGAAGCAAAATGGAGTAGTGTGGACTGTGGATACGAAGGAGGTGAGTGGAAGACGTATAACAATTGTGGAAAAGTAAATGGAAAAGATGAACACAATGGTGGATAAAGATAATTAACCTAGGGATTGAATACATAGATTTATGGGGGCGATTGGTCTTCAGAAACTTAGTCTGGCAAGACAAGGTATTTTAGGGTATGTTGATATTAATACTTAACCTAAGGATTGAATACATAGATTTATGGGGGCGATTGGTCTTCAGAAACTTAGTCTGGCAAGACAAGGTATTTTAGGGTATGTTGATATTAATACTTAACCGAAGGATTGAATATATAGATTTATGGGGGCGATTGGTCTTCAGAACTTAGTCTGGCAAGACAAGGTATTTTAGGGTATGTTGATATTAATATCCTAAACTTAGGAACAGAGCATGGGTGTATTAACTTTAAGGTGTATTTATGTTCGTCATCATGTAGGTAGAGGTGTAGGACACGAGGGGTAGTGTATGTGAGGTGTGGAAAAAAGGTCAGTGTTTAGAAGGGGTAGGCAGGTGTGGTTTGGAGCTGCTTAGCCCTGCGGGCCTCGGCCTGTCTGAACTGGTTGGCTCGGTCAGCTGGTCCTTTCGTTCTGTGGACCTTTCTTTCGGGTGTTTCTGTGTGGTGTTCGCTCGTGGCTTCTGTGGTGGGCTTCTCGTTCTGGGGCATTTTACTTCCCTCTCCTTCATTGTAGGCTCATCCCCGAGCCTCAAGGGTGAAGTAAAAAGAAGCATAGTCATGGTGGGTCATTTTGAGGGTATTTAGAAGGTCCCACCAAGCAAGAGAGCGAGGGTCAGGTTTCTTTTGCAGGTCAATGTATACCTGTAGGAATGTGTCCTCTGTGTTGTGGCGGGCGGTTGCCCGGGCTTGATGTGGGCGTTGTAGACGGGCTAAACGTCCAGTGGGTTTTTTTACTTTAACCTTACGTATGAATGGTTTGTAGTTTTCCCCCGTGGGGGTCGGAGTGAAGTGTGTGGGCCTGACAGGAGGTCTGTTTAGTGTGGTGAATGGGTTACTAACCGAAGGGGAGGGATTAACGCGTGAAAACAGAGCTGGGGATGAAGGGGGGATATGAGTCTGGTTTTTTTTGGGGTTTTCTTGGGCGGTGTTGTAGGCTGGGGAAATATAGTGAGGCAATGCGCAAGATCGGTTTAGGTAAGGTGCGTGAAGGAGGTGTGTGAGAAGGAGGGGGCGTGTGTGTTGTGTGGCTTGGGTCTTTAGTGTCAGAACGGGGTGTTGTTTTTGTATAACTATCTTTAAATCTGATGGGTCTGTTGATTATTCTACCTTTGGAGGTCCTGGTGGGAAGGTAGATGTTTGTCGTGGGACTTGAGTCGCTCGACGATGTTTTATATTGAGGGGAAAAACGTTTTACAGGTGAAGGGCATTTATTGGGGGCGAGGTCGGGGGTTATTTGAGAGGTAGATGCGTGTGGAGGTTTTTATTGGGTGAGGGTGGTAGGCGAAATGGAAGAGGATTTGGTGGGGGTATGTATGGGGGTTCTCTCAGGGGTGACTTTGTGGGGGGGATTTCTTAGGGGTGGGTTGGTTGATCTGTGGGTGGGGTTGCGGGGATAGTGGAGGGGAAAGGGGCGGATGCGGGGGGGGCTAGAAGTATGATTGGAGGGTGGGGGTAGGGATGGGGTGGTCCTTTGTGAGTCGATTTTTGTCCGTGGAGGTTGTGTGGCGGTTTTATGTGAGGGTTGCGTTGCTGGTGGCGGGGTTTTTGGGTGTTTGGTGGGGGGGGTCAGCAGGTCTTGGGGGTTTGGGGGGGTTTGGGGGGAGGTATAGTGTTTCCCGTGGGGGGGGGGGGGTTGTTACTTCTGGAATATAGTTAGCGGGTTTATGGTGTTTACTGGTGACTATTCGTCTTCTTTCCCTTTGTGGAGGAGAATTCGACGAAGAAGAGAAGAAGGGGGGGAGGAGGAGGAGGAGGAGTAGGAGGGGAGTGGTGTGGCAGTCCTACGGAACTTGGTTAGCAGGGTGTGTTTTCTGGAGGTTTTAAAAGATTTTTGTCGTGGGCGTAAGTTGTAGAGTGAGGTTACTGAGGTAGATTGTGTGGTGCGGTTGGGTGTGTACTTGGTTTGGGGTGGGGGTGGTGGTTTTCTCACTGTGGTGCCTGGTGGAGGTATGTCAGGACTAGACGGGAGGGTTTCCGTTGTGGTCGGGGTTGTGGGTGGAGGTTTTCGTACTTGGATAAGTTGGGGAGGTACTTGACTATCAGAAGTGAAGGAAGGTGTTATGGTGGAGGAGGGAGGGATAGTGGGGGTGGTTTGTTTTTGGGGGTATGTTGAGGAATGATTTGCGGTTCGGTTTTGGCGGTGGCTGGAGCCTGAGTTAGGGGTTGATAGGGAATATTCATAGCCTGAGTGAAGGAGTAGGGGTGTTTAATTCAGGGTCGGACGTGTGGGGTGGGGCAATGTCTTGTGGCTTTAGAGGTTTAAACGCTCGGACGAATCTAGTTCGGAACGTGCGAGTCACGCCGTGATAATCGGATGGTGACTTGAAAGGCATTTGGGATTTGTATGACGGTGTAGGGCCCGACATAGCGAGGGCCTAATTTGTTGGTGACAGGGAGGTTGGCTACCATTACGGTGTCAGGATGGGCGAAAAGGGTTTTATCATCGGGGTTATCCGTTTTGGTGTCTTGACAGGTTTGGGCGGTATGGGAGGGTGTTTTGCAGATGTTGCAATGGGTCAATTGTGGAGGTGTGGAGGGGAGGTGAGCGTGATGATGGAATGGCAATGGCAGTAACAGGGAGGGTACGCCGTAAACACGTTCATGAGGGGAAATACCGTCTTCTCGGGGACAGGTGTTCATGCCCCATTGTATCATCTAGTTGTGATGGCCAGTCTGAGGTGTTAAGAGCAATCATTTGTACGTAACTGGTTGTTGATGGTGCGATGGCTGCGCATATAGCATTTCCTTGAGGCCAGTACGGGGAGTGTTTAATCTTAATACCGCAATTGTTGGGTGAATTGTGCCAAACGTGTCCACTAAACCCGGGGGCAGTGTCCGATAGAGCAAGGGGAAGGCCGAATATAGGGAAACTTCTGTGGCAAGCAGTGTGGCGACTGTGGTGGCTGTGTGGTCTTTAACTGGGCAGGCTATTAAAATTTTTGAATATACGTCAACAAATGTGACGATATAGCGGTTGCCAGCGTAAGAAGAAAACGGGCCCATGATGTCGAGGGATAGGACTTGGAACGGTTTGTTGGCAGAAATGGTACCAGCTGGGCCTGGGGTGCGTGATCTATCCTTCCCCATAAACAAGGTTTGCAGGATTCTGTCACTCGTTGTGCAATTTTGGAGGGTCCAGTATTGATCTGTGAAGATTTTAACATCTTCTTTTGTCCAAGGTGTATGCCGTTTCCCTCGTGGATGGCAATCATGTAGTCGTGGGCAATGGTGGGGTCTAAGACTATGTGACCGGAGTCTGTGGCAAGTTGATCTCCCCAGCGAGTCAGTTTCCTGAAGACATTTAACGGTATCCAGGGTGGTCTGATTCTCGTTTCCCAAGATTGAATTAGGGAGGGGGCTGAGAGGGAATTATGTTGGTGGATGGGGGTCGATAAAAGCTCAGTGTTTTGTAAGGCGGCTAGGTTGGTGGGGGGGTCTTTTGGTACTGGCAAACGTGACAGGGCGTCTGCATTGGTGTGGAGTTTGCCTGGACGATACTGTATTGTAAAGTCGTAGTCCTCTAGTGTCTCCCTCCAACGTACCAAAATGGCCGAGTTGGTTTCGCACTTACGCAACCATTGCAAAGATTGATGGTCGGTTATTATATCGAGTTTTGCGCCCAACACAAATGACCGGAAATGGCTGAGTGCCCAAATGATCCCTAAGCACTCTCTCTTGGTGGCTGCATAATTCTGTTGTGCTTGGTTGAGGGTGGAGCTGGCATACGCTATCACAACATGTTCCTCTCCGTCTCTGACTTGAGCTAAAACTGCACCAATGGCGTACAGAGATACGTCGGTATAAAGACGGAAAGGTTTATGGTAGTCAGGGAAAGCGACAATAGGGGCTTGGATTAGCTTTTGTTTCAAAGTGTTAAACGCGAGGTCTCTTTCAGGTGTCCAGGTGAACGGGGTGTCTTTGTGGGTGAGTTGGTGGAGGGGTCTGGCTATGGTGGCAAAGTGGGGGACGAAACGTCAGTAGTATGTGGCTAAACCTAGAAACGAATGTACTCCTTTAACGGTGGTGGGTGGGGGTTGGTTTTGTATGGCTTGAAGTTTCTTTGGGTCTGGTGCAATACCATGTTCAGATATTACGTGTCCGAGGAAATCTACCTTATTTCGGGCAATGTTGCACTTTGAGGGTTTTAATTTCAACCCGGCAGCTCGGATTCTTTGAAGGACTTGTCTCAACCTGAGGAGGTGTTCTTCCCAGGTTGGTGAGTACACAATAATATCGTCTAGATAGGCTAGGCAGGTTTCCCAGGTTAGGCCATGTAATACCGCTTCCATCAAACGGGAGAAAGTGGCGGGTCCGTTACAGAGGCCAAAAGGTAGGACGTTAAATTCGTATTGGTGGCCACCACTAGTGGAAAATGCTGTTTTCTCTTGGTCCTCGGCCTTAATAGGCACTTGCCAATACCCTGCTTGCAAGTCGAGGGTAGTGAACCATCTGGATCCGTATAGGGAGTCAAGGGAATCGTCTATCCGGGGTAATGGCGTAACGTCTTTAATGGTTACATCATTCAACCTCCTGTAATCGACGCAAAAACGGGTTGACCCATCTTTCTTTTTGACTAGGACAACAGGGGAAGACCAGGGACTAATGGACGGGGTGGCAATACCGGCCTCTAACATCTCTTGGACTTGGCGTTCCTCTTCCTGACGTTGTATGGGATTTTTTCTACGGGATGGTTGTCGTATGGGGGGGCCTGTGGTGTTAATGATGTGTTGTTCTACATCGGTCTGTCCGATTTCGGTGGGTTGTTGGGCAAACACGTCACTGAACTCTAGTAATAGGTCGTACATGCCGTGTTTTTGGTGGTCGGATAATGTGTCCGGGAAAGGGGACAATTGGAGGCTGGTAGGGGTGTCATTAAAATCTATGGGGAGGTCATCAAAAGTTTCGAGGTCTCCTATAATGAGACCTTTTGGTAATGTCAGGGATTCCTCAGAGATATTTGCCACGAGAATGTGGTTGATGCGAGCGGAAATGATGGCGGGTTGTAAGAGGCAACTATTGGGGTTGGTGGACGTGGTAGTGGGGGAAAATATCATGTGCGTTTGGGGTATGGGTCAAAGGTTCACCCATTTTTGATGGCGGGGGGGAATTTGGCATTTATCTTGAACTACAGCTGGGCTAATGATGGTGGGGGATGGACAGGCGAGCTGGTGATAGGTAAGTATAATGGGAGAAAGGTCTCTTTGGTGGGGGTCACGCGTGAGGTGGGGATTAACGGCGCGTGTGGGAGGATCAGTGGGGCGCGGTGTGAGGGAGTTAGAAAACGGAATTTGTTGGAGGGACTGTGGAGGGTTGGTGGGGGAAGCGTGAGGTATAGAAGATGGTTATTGGTGGAGGACTGATGTAAGGATTGGTGGTTGTTAGAAGGACGAATTTGGGGAGCTTTGTCGGTGGCAGTGACGGTTTGTTTGGAATTTATATGGATTTGGTGGTTTTGTTTGTCATGAGAGGGCGAGTCAAGTGTGGGGTTGTGAAGTTTTCTAGGGGTGTGAATTGTGTGGGGGTGGAAGGGAGCTACTGACGGAAAACTGTCACAAGGGGGATTGGGGTGGGTGTGGAATAGCTGGACATTTCTGGGGGCATGGTGGGAACATGGTTGTGTCCCTCGGTCGGCACGCGTGAGGGGGGGATGAACGGCGCGTGCGGGCGGGTCAGGGTGGTGAGAGGTGAGCGAGTTAGAAAACGGGATTTGTTGGGGGGACTGCGGAGGGTTGGTGGGGAACGAGTTAGGTGTAGAACATGGGTCATTGGTGGAGGACTGGTGTATTGATTTGGGGTTGTTAACAGGACGAATGTGGGGAATTTTCTTGGTGGCAGTAACGGTCTGGTTAAAGGTTATGTGGGACTGGTGAGTTTGTTGGTCATGAGAGGGCGAGTCAAGTGTGGGGTTGTGAAATTTTCCGGGGGTGTGATTTGTGTGTGGGGGGGGGGGGAGGGAAGGGAGCTACTGACGGAAAACTGTCACAAGGGAAGTGTTGTTGGTTGTGGGATAGCTGAAATTTCTGGGGGCATGGGGAAAACATTGTTGGGTACATCGGTCGGCATGTCTCTGGAAAAATGTGTACATAAACATTTGATAGAATTATGGTTACATATATCAGAGTCTGTCCTGAAAACATGGGAGGATTTAGCCTGGACAGAGTTACGAGAATTGAGGGGATTACCGAGAGGGAGTTGCTTGGACTTGTCTTCTTTCGTTTGTTGAGGCATTTTTTTACTGAATTGGGTGATATTTTGAGAGAACTCGGGGCAAGGGGAGGGTTTAGGAGTCACCTTAGTGCTAGCTGCAACTTGGTAACCCTGACTCAGGGTTTGTTGAGGGGGAAGGTGTTTTTTCTTTTTGTGAATGGGTTTCTGCGTGATTGGTTTGTCAGAGGCTTTGGGCTGGAATTTGTTTTTGAATGAGATCAGCCTTTGGCCGCCGTCAATCTGGGCCTGGAGTTTTTGAAGGAAGTCAAGTCCAAGGAAACCATCGTAATGTTTACAGTGGGAAGAAAATACTGTGAACGTGTGATAACAACGAGCATGGGGGGCAGGAGTAGTTACTGACAGGGGCAAAGTGTCTCCTAGGAGATTTAAGTAAGTATCAGTAGCTGAGATTAGTTCTGCTTTGGTGGTTAACAAGGGGCCAAATATCGGTGGTGTTGATCATAATAAGACTTGAACAGACATGACTTGGCAGCTCCCGTGTCGATTAACAAGCGGACAGGAATGTCCTTGATTTTGGCCATGTAATAAATGGGGGCAGTGCGATCAGTTATGGCATCCCCCGCCGAGCCCATCGTGGGCGGGGGATACTTTAAAAATCCTGGGGGTCGGTATCTACCTCCTCCAGGGTTTCCTCGGTATCGTCTGAGGTCATGATATGGGGGGCTAGGTCTTCGGTGTACATTGCCTCCATTTCTTCCTCTTATCCCCACTCCTCTTCAATTACAGAAATGCGAGGAGTACAGGGGCGAGGTTTGGCAGAGTCACGAATTTGATGGAGGGCACACTGAGCATTACAGGCAGGGAAATCATAGGGGTTGATAATTACTAAGGTAGGGCTTTTACTTTGGTAGGTGTTGTAGGTTTTGTTCCGGTTGGAGATTCTGCGTGGTTGGGTATGTTGGAACCGGGGTCTACTGGGTTGGGGCTTGCCGGAAGGGTAGGTGGGTCTGTTGTGGAAGGATGAGGATTGGTAGGCATTCTTGGAGTGTTGGTGGTCGGGGTGCTGCGGGTGCGTGGGAAACCTCTTGATTACAGTGATTTGGGTGGGTGTTTCTGTGTGTACGGCCAAAATACGTCGGATCGTGATGAGATCTTTTTGATATCCGACGAAATCGTGCACACGGAAATTATTCTTTACTGCTGAGGGCAATATTGATACAAGGTTGACCAGAATCTGCTGTTCTTGCTGGATTCTGGTCAATGTGGGGAAAGACACTTTGATATGTTGGGCGATCTTATTCACTGTGGCATCTAGATCGCCTTCGAATTTAGTGTCTTGGAGATGGGTGTGGGCCACGAAAACGCCCAACGAAGGCTTAATGGCCTCTATCACTAGTGTGCGAAATTCGTCCCATGTGAGAGCAAGGTGCACTTGGTAGACAACCAGGGAAACGGCTTTTCCCAGGTGCGTTAATGTCACGGCTATCTTTTCTGCATCCGTGGTATAAGCTAGGTCAAGTACGGGTTTCACTATGTCCATGAACGTTTCGATGGCGTAAGTTTCTCCATCATAATGTGGGATGGGAATGTGAGAACGGTGCGCCATGATGTTATCGTGTTCTGGCTGTTCCAAACTTGCAATGTAATGCAACCTTTTATCCGAATCAAGAACCACCGCTGCCGCCAATGTTATGCCCTGTTTTTCTACAGGTTTAACTTGGGTAATGTGAGTTCTAACTGACTGGGTATATAAGGCTGCATGCACAATACAAGGTATGAAGAATAGAGAACACAAAAGAAACACACGATCACGTTTATTGATATACCACTTCTGAAATACTCGTGCAAGACAAAATATAGAATTGAACAACACTAGCATAAGTGGATCTGGATGGAGCCTAGTCTCCCACTTCCAACGTTCAGGTATTAATCTTCTGATCACTGGCTTTAATTCACAGGTTTATTTTCTGGAAGACCATCAATGTACTTATATAATTCAATTTCACTGATTAGATTTATTACTGGCTGCTCTGGTGCACAAGTAGTAGTTCACAGTTAGGATTAGACACGCGTATTTGTAGAACACGGTAATCTCTAGTAACCTCATGGGGGTACTGATCTAAGTTTTATATTCTTATGGCAGAAATACGTAGAACACAAATCAGTGGGCGAACGTTAGATATCACTAGGGTTTTCCTCTAGGGAATAATATCTGAATAAGGTAATTACGAGAGTCAATGTCGCCTGTTAAATAATTAACACTGATCGCTTAGCACGTCCCAAATGGAATGGTTAAATATGAGTTACACTGGGCAAAGATATAGCCACTTTATAGAAAGTTAATAAGTGAATCTCAAACTAGTACTATAACATGTAGTACTAGCAACATGAATCTGGGTAGTATTTGTAGATCTGGTCCTGGTTATCTTGCGTCCGGTGATGTTGGGGGCTAACGACTGGTTCCGCGGCCGTCCAGGGGGTCCATATGTGTGAAGTTCTCAAATACGTGGGCAGGTCCTTCTATCCAAATCTGCCACGGAGTCTGCCGGCTCTGGAATCTCTCAACTCCGGAACAACACAAGGGCAGAGCTAGAGGTTAACTGCAGGGTAGTGACCACTGGTTGGTGTCTAGCTTTCAACTGATTTGACTGGGGGCGGGAGCTAGATTTATAGGCTCGGTTCTGGACCCTGTAGACAGTAGGGATCTCGAGTCTTATGGACTTATTTGAGCTCTCAATAGATATGGGGACTAGGTAAGATGGTATTTACTGTTGTGGCACATGGCTATAGGAAGCCTTTATATTTTCATATAACTGAGCCTTAGTAAGAGGTACTATTTTGGCTATACTGGAAGTATTTAGGGGAGAGAGACTGGATCTACTTTGCGAGGAGGATGGGGACAGCTGTGATAGGAGCGTCTCTCTTAGATTGTTCAATCTTCATTCTATGGTATAGCTGAGGTGCTAATTTAGTGATCAGAGTATGCAAGAAAGGTAAATGGTTTATTGTGAGTTAATAGAGGTTAGTAAAGGTGTTAGTCATGCATGGTTAGTTCATTGATAGGAAGAATTCCTGTGCTACCTGGCAATGACTCGGAAGTCAAAACAGGGGCCAGGTATACCTCCGCGGGGGGGGGGTCTCCCTCCTCGGGTGGGCAAAAAGGGGGAGCTGGGCGCCCTCTCTCTGTGATAGTCGTCCGGCGGCTGTGGCTAGGGGCTTGCCATATCACCAGTGTTTGTAATAACCCTCTGTGTATGAGACAGATGTGGGTGTCCTTAATACCAAAACCGAAGGTGCCTTGGCTAGCTGGTTTTACTCGGCTGGTTGTTAATTGTAGGGTTTGCTGGATGTGGTGGAGACTGGGTTGCTAACTCTGCCACATTTATCTGGAAGTATGGCAATAGAAGTTAGTTACTGGCGAGGCGGCTAGCCTCGCACCGACGACCATTGGGTGCAGGGTTGTGAATGGGTTGTAAGAGAATAGATGGCATGCAAGGGGCTAGTAAAGTTCTAATGTTGTTCTGGCCTACTAAGTGAAGGTAGGCTGGATAGGAGTATATAATAAAAGGTTGGAGAGCGTTAGCAACGGACAATTCAAGGATCTTCAAGAGGTATGAGAGAGAGGCTAGGTCGGACAAGAGTCGAGAAGCGGGGGTGTCTTAATGAGGGGGGGGGAAGTTCAGGGGCTACAGGGAAATTTGCCCCTAAGGTCCCTGGGCGTGGGGGTCGGATTAGGCTACAATTGATATTGGAGTTGGAAAAGACAGTGAAAGTACGTTAGCCAAATGCTACCGGGGGATGCAACTATGGGGTGGTATATGAGTCTGGAAAAGATAGAATTATGTAGTCAGTACGAGGGGTTATGGATACTATTAGTTGGCCCTGGGAACTGCGTTTTCTATGAAATATAAATATACTAAAAAAGCGGCAGTTCGTAGGGGTACTTAGTTATTGTTTCGAGGTACTTATGACAGATACTGGTAACAAGGTTATCTATACAATCTCTGGTTGGGGTAAGAGGTGTATGACACGAAGCAAATTGGCGTAGTGTGGACTGTGGATACGAAGGAGGCAAGTGGAAGACGTATGACAATTGTGGAAAAGTAAATGGAAAAAGGTGAACACAATGGCGGATAAAGATACTTAACCTAAGGATTGAATACATAGATTTATGGGGCGATGGGTCTCAGAAAGCTTAGTCGGGCAAGACAAGATGTTAGGGAATGTTAATATTAATACTTAAACTAAGGATTGCATACATCGATGAACGACGACATTATAGTCGTCGTCCTAATAAGGTGATGAAACCTGGTTGATCTGTACTTGGCACAATACGACACAAGGACAGTGCCGCTATGTCGTATCAATACTGGTGGCAGTTAATATTATAGAGACACTTAGTTACTAGAGGAACAATGCAAGGGGGCGACTGAGCACGGGTTACATATATCTATACTCGTCATGGGAAATGATATACAAGGTCTAGGGACAGGCGTGGTTGTTTTAACTTCTAAGATATATATAACATCTACTTCTCGGATGTAAGAACATACATAGATATAATTATGGCTGTCTGATGTGTTGGCATTGGCTCAACGTCGGGACAGGGCATGGGTGTTTTTAATATGAATGTATATTCCTGTTCATCATCTTTGTAGTTAGGAGTGTAGGACACGAGGTACATGAGGTTTGGAAAAATGGTCAGTTTAGAAGGGGTATCTAGGTGCGGCCTGGAGCTGCTTAGCCCTGCGGGCTTGGGCCTGTCTGCATTGGCTGGCTCGGTCAGCTGGTCCTTTCGTTCTGTGACCTTTCCTTTGGGTGTTTCTGTGTGGTGTTCGTTCGTGGCTTCTGTGGTGGGCTTCTCGTTCTGGGGCATTTTACTTCCCTCTCCTTCATTATAGGCTCGTCCTCGAGCCTCAAGGGTGAAGTAAAAAGAAGCATAGTCATGGTGGGAAGGTAGATGTTTGTCGTGGGACTTGAGTCGCTTGATGTTGTTTTATTTTGAGTGGAAGAACGTTTTACAGGTGAAGGTAAAGTGTTTAACAATGTATAGAACATATTTAAAAGATAGTCAGAGAAGTGTAGGTTAACAAGAAAAGTAGTATGACTAAGGGAAAAAATATAATATATACAGTATATGGAAAACATGTAAATTTAAGAAAGACAGATAATTAAGAACACAGGAAAATTAAGAAGAGGTAAAGTGTTTAACAATGTATAAAACAAATTTTAAAGATAGTCAGAAAAGTGTAGGTTAACAAGAAAAGTAGTATGACTAAGGGAAAAAAAATATAATATACAGTATATGGAAAACATGTAAATTTATAGAATCATGCCCAATCGCTTAGGAATTGAAAACAATAAAAAAAAAAAGTACAATAATATCCTCATCATCATCAGGGGGGGTTATTTAGGGTCGCCGTTAGTCTGGGTGACGGTCTGGTAATAGGGGTGGTGGTGGTTGTGGCTTTGACCTTGGGGTTTCACTTTCACTTTGAAAGGGCGGGGGATTATACCGTTGGTTCTTGTCTTTGGGAATGTGGGCCTGGGGGCGAGCTGGCCGGGGGCCAGTTTTGGAGGGGGGTCTAAGTGGTTCCGGTCGGGGTAGTGATAGGGGAGTTTTAAAGATGAAACGGGCAGGTCGAGTCGGGGTTGTTGTTGCGGAAGAGGTTGGTGCTGGGGAGGGGTTGAATTGTGTAGAGAGTTGTGGTCGTGAGTGGGGTTTGGGGAAGGGTGAGTAAGGCTGAAGGTTGAGAGTTTACTATGATCGGGTGGTTTGGAGGTTTGGGGTGTGGGGATTTGATAGGGAGATGGTGGGGGGGGTCTGGGCAGGCAGGGTTGTGGTTTGAGAGGGGTTGAATTTGGACTGATTTTATTTTCGGGAGAGACATGGATGGGATTTCGAGGAGTGGTTGAAGTTGAGAGGTTGATTATGTTGTTTGGGGCGAGAGAGAGAGTATTTTGGGGTTTAGCCAAGGTGGAAAAAGTTTTGTGGTTGGATTGGGATGGGAGTGGTATTTTGTCGAGCGGGATCTTGGGGGGTGGAATTGGGGGGGGGTGGGGTAGGGGTGAAGAGGGGGAAAAGATAGGGGGGAAAAAGGAGGTAGGGGTTATGTACGGGGGTGATTGTTCGTTCTGAATGTGGTCGTGAGAGGTTAGGCTGGCAGGGTGGGAATTGGTGGAGGTTGAAAGTTTAGCTGGGCACATGATGGGGGGGGACCGACTGGTGAGCAGGTGTTCGGAACGCATGAGGGGGGGGAAATCACTTTGGTGGGGTCACGCGTGAGAGGGGATTAACGGGGCGTGTGGGAGGATCAGAGTGGTGGGGTGTGTCGGTGGCAGTGACGGTTTGTTTAGAGGTTATATGGGATTGGTGGGTTTGTCTGTCATGAGGGGGTGAGTCAAGTGTGGGGTTTTGAAGTTTATTAGGGGTGTGAATTGTGGGGTGGTGGAAGGGAGCTACTGACGGAAAACTGTCACAAGGGAAATTTTGTTGGTGGGGGAATAGCTGAGCATTTCTGGGGGAAGGGGGGGAACATGGTTGGGTCCCTAGGTCGTCACGCGTGAGGGGAGGATTAACGTCGCGTGTGGGAGGGTCAGGGTGGTGAGAGGTGAGCGAGTTAGAAAACGGGATTTGTTGGGGGGACTGCGGCGGGTTGGTGGGGGAGGAGTTAGGTGTAGAACAGGGGTTATTGGTAGAGGACTGATGTATTGATTTGGGGTTGTTAACCCGGGAGCTGCGGGGAGACTCTTAAGAGTTCCCCCGGCGCACTGCGGGTAGACTCTTAAGAGCAGAGACTTTGAACACGTACCAAAACCGCGCGTTTATAGCCAGGCGGCTGAAAATTGGTGTGGGTATAGTACTACATGTCAACTCTCGATACCACCCCGCCAAACGCTCGCCCCGCACTCGTGCAAGCACCACCGCGCCAGTAACCACGCACTAGTCATGGAGCCTACACGTCCCTCACGCTCGCTCCCTGATGACACAACCAGCCCTCCTTCTGGTGGTGTTAGCCGCCGTGGAAGGCAGAGGGTGGCTGCCAAAGACCCTAGCTACCAGTACGACACGCCCTACAGCTCAGAGGACGAATCACCAGCACCAAAAGCACGTAAAACACGTGCAAGCAGGGCAATGGCACAGAGGTCATTGGTCTTTCGGGACACTGCCACCACGACCCAGGCCACTGCAACAACCACTACCACCACCACTGCCACCACTGCCACCCCTGCCACCCCTGCCACCGGTACCAGCGACGCAGGAGGCCGCCCTAGGGCTGCATTACCTGCGGGGGCAGGAAAAATGAAAGGCACGGGCGTAGGGAAAAGAACCCGTACGCCAGCCACAGTGCCCCTACCACCACCAACACCACCAGCCGCCCCTGGCCCAGCTGCCCCTGCCGCCCCTGCTGCCCCTGCCGCCCCTGCCGCCCCTGCTGCCCCTGCCGCCCCTGCCGCCCCTGCCCAAGGAACAGGGAAGGGGAAGGGGAAAGGGAGAGGGAAAGCGACTGGGAAAGCGACTGCTGGCCCTGGTGTCCCTCGCCGCCCTGCTGCCCCTGCCGCCCCTGCTGCCCCTGCCGCCCCTGCCGCCCCTGCCGCCCCTGCCCAAGGAACAGGGAAGGGGAAGGGGAAAGGGAGAGGGAAAGCGACTGGGAAAGCGACTGCTGGCCCTGGTGTCCCTGCCGGCCCTGCTGCCCCTGCCGCCCGTGCCGCCCCTGCTGCCCCTGCCGCCCCTGCCGCCCCTGCCCAAGGAACAGAGAGAAGGGCGACAGGCACCACCATCATCTTGCCATCAAGGCCACGCACCACTGCTGCCCCTGCCGCCGCCGCCCCTGCCGCCGCCGCCCCTGCCGCCGCCCCTGCCACCACCTCTGCTGTCCCTGTCCGTAAGACTCCCGCAAGTGCCAAAGTGACCCGGAAAACTCTTACACCATCTAAGTATGCCGCCCTGCTGTTTGATGGTGATTCGCAGGACATTGGCAGCCCGGGTTTCGACGACGAAGCCCTAGCACGGGACCAAGGGTGGGGGGATTTGGGAGTGGACAGTGGGAGTGAGTCCGACGTCGGTGACGAAAACGAGGAAGGGCATCGTCTGTCGAGTGAAGAGGAGGGTAATGATGATGAAGTGCTGTATCGCGACCATGGAAGCGATATTTCAGACGCAGAAGAAGACGCAGACGACATTCCGATCCCTGGCATGCCTTCGTTCGATTGGTCTGACGGGGTCAATTTTGTACCTGACGTGCCCCAGTTCAATCCTGGGACGTCAGGAACAACTGACGACTGGCCCTGTGATGATCAAGCGAACGAAAGCGACTTCTTCCTCGCTTTTTTCGACATGGAGGTAATGACGTACATCGTTGCCCAAACAAACGCCTACTACAGGTGGGTGTTTGGCAGATTGGACGTCCTTTCTCCAAAAGCGAGAATACGAGGCTGGGTGGATACGACTGTGGCAGAATTTCTGACGTTCTTTGCCTTGTTGTTCCTCATGCCTCTGATCAAGAAGCATGTGTTGCAACACTACTGGAAGCACGACCCTCTCATCGCCACCCCAACTTTCAATAAGTTCATGACTCGTGACAGATTTTTGTTGCTGCTAAGATTTATGCACTTTGCAGACAACGAAAATCCTAACAGGATTGACAGGATATGGAAAGTTCGGGATGTGTTCACCATGTTGTTGGAGAGGTATAGGAAATACTTTTACCCCTTCCTCAATTTGGTGATTGATGAGTCGCTCGTGCTCTTCAAAGGACGTCTTGTTTTCAAGCAGTATATCCCCTTGAAGAGGCATAGGTTCGGAATCAAGCTCTTCGTGTTGTGCGACTGTGAAACTGGAATAGTGCTTGACATGATCGTGTATACAGGAACTGACATTGACGTACCGAAAGCCGCTGCCAATGACCCCATGGGCATGTCAGGTGCCATCGTCAGGAAAATGTTGGCACCTTACCTGGGCAAAGGCCACATCATCTACACTGACAACTGGTATACTTCTCCTGCTCTCTGCCAGTTTCTTTATGACAACCAAACGGGGTCATGTGGGACTGTCAGAAAGACAAGAAAGTTTATGCCAAAGTTCACAGGTGATGTCATTCCTCTCACAGATGCCTCCTCCAGTGACACACCTTCAGAAGACGACCTGGCCCAGGAACACCGCGAGAGGCATGTGCGAAGAAGGCGACGAAAGGGGCAGAAATACAAGCAGCTCGAGAAGTGTGGGAAACTGATAGCCCTGAAGTGGAAGGATAAGCGAGACGTCCACCTGCTTTCCACCGTCCACACAGGTGCCCAGGTGGATTCTGGCAAAATCCACTACCGAACCAGGAAGACAATCTACAAGCCCGACATGGTAGTGGACTACACCAAAAACATGCGCCTGGTGGACAAGTCTGACTGTCAGCTGTCAGGTGTTGAGTGTCTGAGGAAGACTGTGAAGTGGTATCACAAGCTCTTCCTCCACCTAGTTGACATAACGATGCTGAACGCCTACAACTTGTGGTTGGTGAAGAAGGATATGGCCCCAAACCAGAAGCTGAAATTCCGGGAGTTCGTGTACAACGTCTCCTACCAACTCCTGGAGAAGTATGCCACCACCACTCACAGACGTACGGCATGGCGTGGGGATCACGTTCCTGACCGCATCCAGCTGGGTGTCGAAAGACACTACACAACCAACACCGAGCTGATTGGCACTCGTCACAGGCAGGTGCAGTGCACCGTCTGCAGCTCCAGTGTGAGGAAACCCCATGTGACCAAAAGAGTCACCTCAATGTGCGCCGAGTGCAAAGTTGCACTCTGCCTGGGTGACTGCTTCAGGGACTACCACACCTTCAAGAACTACTGAGTGTCGGCCCCTGCCCTGCCCTGCCCTGCCCTGGACTCGCCCCGTGCCCTGCCCTGGACTCGCCTCCTGCCCTGCCCTGCCCTGGACTCGCGCCCTACCTTACCTGACCTGACCTAATTGATCACGCTACCTCATAATGTAACATATTATATAATGTATAAGTTCCAAAGATGTCCCTGTGATATAGCTTTTACATTATATAATTGTATGTTTCATTATTTAGTTTATAAGTTTCAAAGATTTACATGTAATATGCCTTATTTTTTTAGTATATCAATATATATGTTTGTTATTAGCCTAAGTAATGTGTATATAATTATTTTCTTACCTCAAATGAATTGTACAAAATAAATATGTTTCAATAAATCATGTCAAACCTACTATGATAATAAAATAAAACAATAAAAAAAGAAAAAAAGAAAACAAGGTCATGTCATTGTATTCTTACAATATGATATATTCTATGAATATTTCATATTGTTTGAATACAATGGCATGATCTTGTAAAAAAAAAATTTATAAAATTGTTTCTAGACAATATAAAACCTTCCCCATAACCCCCTCCTGGATTCGATCCCACTACCCTACGACACTTTGAGTTTTCCAGTCCGCGACCTTACCAACCATGCCACAAGAGCTCATACCAAATATCACTCAAAACTTCGTGTCTACAATCGAAATGACAATATACAAAAAAAAATGAATTATCCCACCAATTTACGTTTGTAAATTGATGGGATTATCAATTATATCATGCCAAGGTTTATAATAGTTTGTCTCTGTCAAGAATTAGTAATTATATAACTTTATTCTGTCAAAAATTGCCCAAACACTCAGCAAAATTGCCCCTCTCAGTGTGACTCCACTCATTTTCACACGGTCAGGCGGTCACGAGGTGACCCTTGCCGCTCCTTGATTCTCCAGCTACAGCAGCTCTGTCTGGGAACAAAATTGGTATAAATACAATAATGGATAAAATACTCTTCACAAATACATTTGTATTGTATAATATTGTAAATAAAAATGAATAATAACTGTGTGGGTGTCGAAAATTGCTCAACCAGCTTTCTTATGTCTCGCCTACGCGCGTATATTGGATTATACATAGTCATGACTGTCATACAAATAATTGCAGTAGGTCTCGAATATACATTTAGATTGCATATTACTTCGAAATAAATAAGTAAACGTTTCTCTGGTGGCAATCTACCCTTTCGCAGGTGTAAGGAGACACCAGTCTATATTTAGCCCTCTATCACAACAGGCAATCTGCCTGTGTTGACTCAGCACCGTCGCTGGTGGTCTATAAATATAGTACTTTATTTACAGTCAATGGCCTACATGTTTCTGTGGTACTTCACATGTGTCTAAAATGCAATGTCTGCTTGCATAAAAATGCAATTCTGAAGTCCATTTATATGTACGACATACGCATGTCTCAGTTTCTCTCTCTCTCTCTCTCTCTCTCTCTCTCTCCATTCCTGACTCATGTTATTGTAGACCTGTTGATGGCAACGAACACCAGCCATCTGGTAGACATAAGGGTCAAAATACCAAACATCAATACGCCTGGGGCGCCTCCACAATTATCACTAAGCTGGTTATCTATCTAGAGATCTGCCTGACTTCCATCTCTCCACGACTCACTCACTCACTGCACCCCTGCATGCCTCCCTCCCACCCACCCACCCACCCCCAACCCCCCCTTTCAGGCTTCCGTCTGCTAGAAACACATTCACAATTTGCGTAAATATCGCATCAATTGGGCTATATGCGGTATATTCCTTGTTATATGGGACGCCTACATATGTACACGTCTTTATTATAGCATGAGAGTGCTCTAAATACAAGATTGACGTGATATTTATGGCGTAACACACCCTCTCCCCCTTTCATTCCCACCACAACTCACTCACACCTTGGTTCACGCATAGAAACTCATTGATAATGTGCGTAAATATCGCATGAATTGGTTTATATGCGGTATATATTTTGATATATGGCACGTATACATACGTACAAGTCTGTATTATAGCGTGACAGTGCTCTACGTACAAGATATACGTGATATGTATGGCGTAAACCACACTCTCAGCTCATAAATTGCCGCCAAACCTCCAACACATCTTCATTCCCGCCTAAATATTCTCTTATAATTCCCTTATATATTGCAATTTTTGGTCACTATGAGGCATATTCATTGTTATATGGGTGCCCTACACATGTATACATACTCTAAATAGCCTAAAAGGGCTCGAAAAAGGAGATATACGTGATAATACGCGGTAACCCACCCCCTCCTCCCTCTCCTTCTATCCCCTGCGCGCGTAAATATTCGGCAGGGAAATCTCGCCGCTCGATGACAAATTTAGCCGCGCGGTGCCATTCGCTCCACATTTTTCAACTACGGACCGTTCCCCTACCCCCCCCAGACATTTTTTGGGGGGTCAAATATATATGGGCCGATGCACGCAAACATTCCCTACACGATGATGTACTTTTTATCGAAATTGGCAATAGGTCCCAAAATCATCATAGGTGCGCACAGTCTTACCCTGTAGAAAACCCCCTGTGCGCCGCGGAGAGGTTAACAGGACGAATTTGGGGAATTTTCTTGGTGTCAGTCTCGGTCTGGTTAAAGGTTATGTGGGACTGGGGAGGATTAGTGGGGGCAGAGTTAGGCATAGGACATGGGTTATTGAGGGAGGAGTGATGTACTGATTTGGGGTTGTTAACAGGACGAGTTTGGGGAATTTTCTTGGTGGCAGTCTCGGTCTGGTTAGAGGTTATCTGGGACTGGTGAGTTTGTTTGACATGAGAGGGCGAGTCAAGTGTGGGGTTTTGAAGTTTTCTAGGGGTGTGAATTGTGTGGGGGTGGAAGGGAGCTACTGACTGAAAACTGTCACAAGGGGAATTTTGTTGTTTGTGGAATAGCTGAACATTTCTGGGGGCATGGGGAAAACATGTTTTGTAGGCCTACATAGGTAGGAATAGCTAGAATACGGGGCTTGTTGGGGGGGCTGCGGAGGGTTGGTGGGGGAAGAGTTAGGTTTAGAACAGGGTTATTGGTAGAGGACTGATGTATTGATTTGGGGTTGTTAACAGGACGAATTTGAGGAATTTTCTTGGTGGCAGTCACGGTCTGGTTAGAGGTTATCTGGGACTGGTGAGTTTGTTTGACATGCATAGAAAAAGGATGGGGTTTCACAATTGATGGAAGATGATCGTTGGTGGATGGCTGGGCAGGGGAAAATTTAGGGATGGTCAGAGAGGATAGAGGCAAGGAAGAGTGCACTGGGGTTGGACTTTCACCGGAAGTAATTTTGGAAGGGTGCACAGAGTCTTGGATAGGGGCTGAAGGGTTGGATAGGGGATTCATCGAACTGAGTAGGCATTCTTCTCTGATGGAGAGCATATGTTCTTCGAATATGCCATACGGGTCGAGATGGGCGGTGATGTAGGGTGGGAGGATGTTTAACCCTTAATTAGCGGCTCACCACATAAGTCGAGTTAAATAAAGCTGGACTATGTGGCGGCGCTCGACATAACTCGAGTGGCAATTTCAGCACGTAATGTTGCTGAGAGAGAGAGACAAGTGGTGGCAGGAGAGTAGCGAGCATATGACTGCTCCAGACCACCGCGGCGAACATACTGACACGAATCCCAGCTCCCTCCTCCCTCTCTCACTCGCTATATAAGGAATTATATCGGGAAAGTGGCTAATTACATGCTTTTTGCACTCGCGTTGCACGGTTATTGCAAGAAAACTAGCCATCATAAAAGGATCGTTATGGTGTCATTCGAAAGCTCTGTTTATGCCCTTTCAGGGATAGGTACTTGTTTTACGTTCTGGGTCTTATTTAGGCATGAAAATGATCACGTAAACAGCCCTATTTTGGCTAAAAACACCCCGCTTGTCGGTACATATAAATAAACCGCATAGGCCGCTCGTAAGGTGTTAATAATGCGGTGAATAAGAGTTCATTTTGTTGATCGTAATCTTCATAGCTATACGTGGTCCTCACGTATCTGTAGAGTTGTATGAGGGTCACATTTATATCCCCTTCATACTTGATCTCGTTGATTTTTATTATTTTGGGGGAGATGAGGGAACCCAAAAATGGCCCTAAGGTCCGGATCACAAGGGATCGAAACTGGTTCCAGTTACTCTCTGGCGTTACCTGTTTAGCAATTTGGGAAACGGCTTTTCCCAACTGCATAATGTGCAATAATGCAACGGCGATTTTTTCGCGGTCATTTTGAAGTGCCACATCTAACACTGGTTTTATTATGTCTAAGTAAGTGGCAATATCATACGTGTTTACATCATACTTGGGAATGTGTGTGAGTGGCTGCCAATTTCGCGATGTTGCCATGCTTCTACTGTTCCAAACTTGCAGTGTAATGCAACCTTTTATCCGAATCAAGAACCACCGCTGCCGCCAATGTTATGCCCTGTTTTTCTACAGGATTAACTTGGGTAATGTGAGTTCTAAATGACTGGGTATATAAGGCTGCATGCACAATACAAGATATGAGGAATAGAGAACACAAAGAAACACATGGTAACAAGTTACACAATCACGTTTATTTATATACCACTGCAGAATACTAATAGAATATAATAGAATCGAACAACACTAGCATAAGTGGATCTGGATGGAGCCTAGTCTCCCACTTCCAACGTTCAGGTATTAATCTTCTGATCACTGGCTTAATTAGCAAGTTTTATTTTAATGGAAGACCTCAATATATTCATGTAATTCAATTTCACTGATTTGATCTCTTACTGGCTGGTCGCATGCCCAAGTAGCAGCTCACAGTTAGGATTAGACACGCGTATATTGTAGAACACGGAAATCTCTAGTAACCTCATGGGGGTACTGATCTAAGTTTTATATTCTTATGGCAGAAATAGAACACAAATCAGTGGGCGAACGTTAGATATCACTAGAGTTTTAATATCTGAATAAGGTAATTACGAGAGTCAATGTCGCCTGTTAATTAATGAGCACTGATCGCTTAGTACGTCCCAAATGGAATGGTTAAATATGAGTTACACTGGGCAAGGTTTTAGCCACTTTATAGAAAGTTAATAAGTGAGTGTCAAACTAGTACTATAACACTTAGTACTAGCAACATGAATCTTGAATAGTATTTGTAGATCTGGTCCTAGTTATCTTGCTTCCGGTGATGTTGGGGGCTAACGACTGGTTCCGCGGCCGTCCAGGGGGCGCATATGTGTGAAGTTCTCAAATACGTGGGCAGGTCCTTCTATCCAAATCTGCCACGGAGTCTGCCGGCTCTGGAATCTCTCAACTCCGGAACAACACAAGGGCAGAGCTAGAGGTTAACTGCAGGGTAGTGACCACTGGTTGGTGTCTAGCTTTCAACTGATTTGACTGGGGGCGGGAGCTAGATTTATAGGCTCGGTTCTGGACCCTGTAGACAGTAGGGACCTCGAGTCTTATGGACTTATTTGAGCTCTCAATAGATATGGGGACTAGGTAAGATGGTATTTACTGTTGTGACACATGGCTATAGGAAGCCTTTATATTTACATATAACTGAGCCTTAGTAGGAGGTACTATTTTGGCTATACTGGAAGTATTTAGGGGAGAGAGACTGGATCTACTTTGAGAGGAGGATGGGGACATCTGTGATAGGAGCGTCTCTCTTAGATTGTTCAATCTTCATTCTATGGTATAGCTGAGGTGCTAATTTAGTGATCAGAGTATGCAAGAAAGGTAAATGGTTTATTGTGAGTTAATAGAGGTTAGTAAAGGTGTTAGTCATGCATGGTTAGTTCATTGATAGGAAGAATTCCTGTGCTACCTGGCAATGACTCAGAAGTCAAAACAGGGGCCAGGTATACCTCCGCGGGGTGGGGGTCTCCCTCCTCGGGTGGGCAAAAAGGAGGAGCTGGGCGCCCTCTCTCTGTGATAGTCGTCCGGCGGCTGTGGCTAGGGCTTGCCATATCACCAGTGTTTGTAATAACCCTCTGTGTATGAGACAGATGTGGGTGTCCTTAACACCTTACGAGCGGCCTATGCGGTTTATTTATATGTACCGCACAGCGGGGTGTTTTTAGCCAAAATAGGGCTGTTTACGTGATCATTTTCATGCCTAAATAAGACCCAGAACGTAAAACAAGTACCTATCCCTGAAAGGGCATAAACAGAGCTTTCGAATGACACCATAACGATCCTTGTATGATGATAGTTTTCTTGCATAACCGTGCAACGCTGCAAAAAGCAGGTAATTCGGTAGTTTCGGTACATAATTGAGTATGTAGCGAGTGAGAGAGGGAGGAGGGAGCTGAGATTTGTGTCAGTAGGTTCGCCGCGGTGGTCTGGAGCAGTCATACGCTCGCTAGTCTCCTGCCACCACTTGTCTCTCTCTCTCAGCCACATTACGTGCTGAAATTGCCACTCGACCTATGTCGAGCGCCGCCACATAGTCCAGCTTTATTTAACTCGACTTATGTTGCTCGCCGCTAATTAAGGGTTAATACCAAAACCGAAGGTGCCTTGGCTAGCTGGTTTTACTCGGCTGGTTGTTAATTGTAGGGTTTGCTGGATGTGGTGGAGACTGGGTTGCTAACTCTGCCACATTTATCTGGAAGTATGGCAATAGAAGTTAGTTACTGGCGAGGCGGCTAGCCTCGCACCGACGACCATTGGGTGCAGGGTTGTGAATGTGTTGTAAGAGAATAGATGGCATGCAAGGGGCTAGTAAAGTTCTAATGTTGTTCTGGCCTACTAAGTGAAGGTAGGCTGGATAGGAGTATATATATAAAAGGTTGGAGAGCGTTAGCAACGGACAATTCAAGGATCTTCAAGAGGTATGAGAGAGAGGCTAGGTCGGACAAGAGTCGAGAAGCGCGGGTGTCTTAACCCTCCCGCATCCAGCAACTTAATTATCTAACTTATGGTAAGACATTCTCTAATTTGCCATGAAATATCTGGCTGGGCGAGTTTTCGAAGCCTTGTGTTTTTCTGTATTTTCATCCACCAGAATGCTGTTTATTGTGATGTATCATATGTCAATGGAAAGAGGAATATTTATAGTACATGATAAAACAAACAAAAATGTAAATAAATCGAAATATGAAAGTGTAAATGAGTCCGGAATACAATTATTTCCCATGCAATTGTCTTCACACCGTCCTAGCTCTAAATTGTGAGTGATGACCATATGTTTTTTTTGCTCAAATAATAGTATTTTTTCTCCTCTTTCCAAATCTGAAAACAGAAATTGTTTATCTTCAATAGTTCTCAAGCAGTGACCGAATGTTTTTTTTTTTTTTTTTATTGATATGGTTTATAACATTTTCGATTTATTTCGTTGCTACGAAGTGTATGGTTTTAAATTTAGGCTGTATGAATACGCCAAATAATGCTGATGAGTATAAAACAAACTAGAAGTTCCTAGGACAAATATGTTTTGCGCTATGAATATTTGAAATGAAGAGCCAAAATGCGAATATTTATGCTTTACCCATCTCTGTTCCGGCGATGCTAGCCGGGTTCCGAGCTGTTCCCCACCTCGTGGTTGCGTTATTTGCTCGGATACGTATATAACTGTATATATCACCAGAATCGAAAAATTGTGCTCTTTCCAATGGTGAAAACAAAAATAATATAGCGTAATTGGTTCGCGAGCTATGCGCAATTGTTTCCATGCAGTGACCGAAAAAAAAATAAAAAATATGGTTTATAACATTTTCGATTTATTTCGTTGCTACGAAGTGCATGGTTTTAAATTTAAGCTGTATGAATACGGCAAATAATGCTGATGAGTATAAAACAAACTAGAAGTTCCTAGGACAAATACTTTTTGCGCTATGAATATTTGAAATGAAGAGCCAAAATGCGAATATTTACGCTTCACCCGTCTCTTTTCCACCAACGCTAGCCGGGTTCCGAGCTGTTCCCCACCTCGGCATTGGTTTATTTGCTCGGATACGTATATAACTGTTTATATCACCGTCATCGGAAAATTATGCTCTTTCTAATGGTGAAAACAAAAATAATATAGCGTTATTGGTTCGCGAGCTATGCGCAATTGTTTCCATGCATTGTTATTGTTATGTAAATATATGAGAATGTTTATACAGTTGTATATCTTTGCCACAATGTACAACATTTATATAAATATATAAATATAATATATATATATATATATATATATTATATATATATATATATATATATAATATATATATATATATATATATATTCTGACATACGGAGCCCTGTATGTTAATTTAAGAGTTAGAATTAGAGTTCAAGGAGCCAAACTACCCAAGTGGTGAAGCAGACTAGCGAGCGACGACGAGCGAGTGGGCAAACCATCTCGCCCCATACCAGCATGCTAGCCTTCACACCTCGATGACCGATGCTATGACGTATGATCGACGCCAGGAGCTGTGAGTGGACCACGCACCTGTTATGTGATTCGAGGAGCTATGATTGGAGCGCGCACCATTCGCCTCCTGATTCGTTCCTACACCATCATTGTTTGGTATATAAGACCCGAGTTGTGGGCATTCAAATCAGTCTCATTTGGAGTTGGGGAAGGTGAACTTGCAGCTGGAGGAAGACGGGGTGAAGTATTATAATGGGATTGTGACTGTCAGTCAGATTATATAAATGTGTGTTAAGTGTGTTCGGTGTAAACACTTACGTTATGTTGGTTAGTGAGATATGTGATTGGGAATTAACGTGATGTGTTTATAGTGTGTAATGTGTTTAACTATTTAATTGGGAATTAACGTGAACACTACTATTATGTGTTTAACGATTTAATTGGGAATTAACGTTAACGCTACTATTATGTGCTTTAACTATTTGATTGCGAATTAACGTTAACGCTATTATTATGTACTTAACTATTTTAGTTGACTAACTTGTGGACTAAAGCAACTCTTTAAGTAATTGGGTTATGATGAAAGTAATACTATTGTTTTATATTAATACTTACGAGTTCTTTCATTTCTTTGAATTAAGCTTACAGTGCTTAATGGTGCTTAGTACGGTGATGCTATTGTCTCGTATTAGTAATATCGCCTTAGACTAACATGGCTGTGTTAATATTACTTCTAGTGATTTCCTAAGCTGAAGAAAATTCTTTTGCTTCAAAATATTATATTTTGCTTTTCATATTATTTGAGTGAGACCTGAATCGAATCTATGAAACGATCCTGTAACTTTATTTACTCATAATCAAACCTCAATGTTACGTGGTTAAGAAATACATTTAACTAATTATTAAATATATATCTAACTTTTTATGTGACTTTGATATTACTCCTGATGATAATAATAATATAATACTATTAACGTAAGACAAGAACCAAGAATAATTACATTAAATATAAATAAAAGGACAT
The DNA here is from genome assembly GCA_032716605.1 of Paralithodes platypus. NCBI lineage: Eukaryota > Metazoa > Arthropoda > Malacostraca > Decapoda > Lithodidae > Paralithodes > Paralithodes platypus. The sequence continues at coordinate 38,046,000 of CM064520.1, forward strand.
AAGAAAACTATCTATTCATTTCAAAAAGGGTAAGAGACAGAAATATTCTTACTTTAATATTTATCTTTCAAGACTTTTTATAAAATTAATAGTCCTTCTTTAGCTATAACTTATTCGGTTCATAACCATAGCCTACTAAGCTTCGGTTAAATAATAATTCTTTTAAATACTACAGGACTTTAATTAGTTTCAGTATTTTTCATAAGTAAAGAGTATCAGTCAATAAAGGATACCAAGTCCTAAGATCCAAAAGGAAAGGAAGCAACAACAGGAAATTATTTTATTAGATTTTACTTTTGTTTTGCCTTCAGCTGACTGATACCTTAATATATATCTCTGTGCTATCTAGATTCATCAAGTTAACCACTTGAGGATCAAGATACGTAACAGAAGAGTGGCGACCTCGCCAGGATTCGTTTCATACAGTTTCACTCTGTTTCATTAACGTTTCACTACTTAAAAATCAAATATTAATCATGCCTCAACTAATTAATGACGAAGATGCTAGAGTTTTCATAGAATCAGAACCCACATCCCCTGATATTGACTGTCTGTCAAAATCTGAACTGAAAGTGCTTGCCTCACATCTCCAATTAACAGTCTCAAACATGTCCAAAGTAGAGGTGGCTCAGACCATAAAAACCCGCCTGTTCCCTGTAGAAGGCGGGGAGGGTGACGGAGCAGTTGGTGGGATCCCTAGTAAACCTAGCCAACTTGATATACAATTGCCAACTGGTTTGACCGGTGATCAAATATTCGAACTAGAACAAGCCAAACTAAAAATAGAACTAGCCAGAATAAATGCCGAACAAGCCAGAGCAACTACCGAACAAGCCGGACTAAGTATAGAACTAGCCAGAATAAATGCCAGTGCAACGACCGAACAATGTGAATATCAATATCGTACGGCTCAACTAAATGTCAATACAAATGCTCCCTTAATTGCTCCCCCTCTGGGATTGACTATGACTAGTGTCATTCCACCTTTCACTGAGGATAATGTGCAGGATTTCTTTGTTTTGTTTGAGGAAGTTGCTGGAGGTATGAAGTGGACAAGAGATCAATGGCCTTTTATGTTACAAACTCTTTGTGACAGGGCAGGCTCGAGCCACGTATTTGTCAGAAGTAGCAGAAGTTAGGCAGGATTATGACAATCTCAAAGAAGCTATCCTAAAAACCTATCAATTGCAGCCTGAGGCTTACAGGCAATCTTTCCGTAAAAACCAGAAGAAAGTAGAAGAAACCCATAAGGTATTTGCCAGGACCATGACTAAAACTTTCAATCATTGGGTCAAGAGTAAGAAACTCACAAGCTACAACGATCTGAAGGAGTTGGTCCTGTTAGAAAATTTCCTATGGAAAATTGATTCTTCTGTATCCTATCATTTAAAGGGGAAAAAGGTAGATTGTCTTGCCGACGCAGCTGACATGGCTGACACATACGTGCTCAACAACAAATTTCGTGGAAAGAAGCCCTACGATAATTCTAGTTCTAATTTTAAGTATCCCAATCACAAATCTGACGGACCCAGTCACAAGCCTATAACGTCTTCCCCAGCTAGCCAAAATAGAAATGTTCCCCCAACTAAAAATGCGACTCAGGGCAATGGTAACAGAGGTGGGCCCCAAACTAATAGTAATGCTCAAAGAGGGAACTTTCCCGTATCCCCTAAAGTATGTACTTTTTGTGGCATGAGAGGCCACCTAGCTTATCAGTGCTGGGCCAAGGAAAAAACCGAGAGATCGGGGCAGACAGTTGCCGCCGTATCTCAAATTCCATGTGTGCCTTTAATGCAGGGCTCCCGACAGAAGGAGTACCTAGCACCAAATGTTCCTTTAATGCAGGACTCCCGACAGAAGGAGTACCTAGCACCAAAAGTTCCTTTAATGCAGGACTCTCGACAGAAGGAGTACCTAGCAGCTAACGTAAATCATCTAGACAGGGGTGTAGTAGCATGTGTGGTGCAACCCACAAGGGTTAAACCAATAATAATTTCACCATCAGTGCAGGACAGTTACCGTCCCTTTATTTCATCTGGCAACGTGAGATTAAATGGTTGCATGCATGAGGTAAAAATTCTGAGAGACACAGGTTCTACTAGCACCCTCATGGTGAATCCTTACACTGAGTGCCCACCTGGCGAACCAGTTGTAATGAGAGGTGCTGGAGGCCAGTTTTATGCATACTTGGTAAAAGGCAAAATTGAATGTGAGTTACTACAGGGTGAGGCCACCATAGCTTTGTGTAGGTCCCAAGATATCCCTGTGCCTGGGGTAACACTCCTTTTGGGGAATGATGTAGCAGGTGAGAAGGTCCGACCAGACCCCATTTTGTCACTTTCCCCTGTTAACGAGCCACTAACCGGTGAGCTCGACAAGGAGTTGCCAACTGTTTTCCCTGTGAGTGCTGACAAACGTTCAATGTCTCAAGTAGCAGTTCCCTCAGACAGAAATATACCGAATGTAAGAGTTGATGAAAGGGATGATGAGAGTGTGAATGATGCTCCAACTGTGCCTGATGATGTGACTGAGGTGGATTTATCTGACACCTTTATGGCTCATCTTGACCCTAACGATGACCATGAAACCCCTCCAAATTGTCCTAGCGGCCTGGTAGAGCTACAGAGAGATGATAGTGAATGCAAGGAGTTAGCTGCCAGGTCCGTGAGTGAAGAGGAATGTGTGAGGGAGGGTGGTGAATGTTTCTACCTCAAAGGAGGAGTATTGTGGCGAAGATGGAGACCGCCACACAGACCAATCGATGACGGGGCTTGGGACGTCAATCAAGTAGTAGTCCCCAAACCTTGTCGTAAAGATATCATGGAAATGGCACATTGTATACCATTGGCAGGACACCTAGGTGTGAGAAAAACTCTAGACAGAATCAGATCCCACTTTTACTGGCCAGGAATGCGTGCAGATGTAGTGGAGTGTTGTAGAGTGTGTCACACTTGCCAGATGACAGGAAAACCCAATCAGAAGGTGCCTGTACATCCTCTGGTGCCCTTGCCCGTTTTCGAGAATCCTTTTACTCGGGTGGTAGTGGACATTGTAGGCCCATTGCCTAAGACTTCCCAAGGTAACATTTATTTATTAACTATCATGGACATGGCAACTCGCTACCCAGAGGCTATACCCTTAAGGACTACCTCTGCTCCAACTGTAATCAAGGAACTGCTCAAATTTTTCACCAGAATGGGTTTCCCCCATGTGGTGCAAAGTGATCAAGGAACTAATTTTACCTCTAACATTTTCCAGCAGTCCCTGAAGGAGTTGGGTATCGAGCATGTAAAGTCTAGCACCTACCACCCAGAGAGTCAAGGGGTTCTCGAACGATATCATCAGACATTAAAGGGAATGTTACGTAAGTATTGTACAGAGACCGGAGTTGAGTGGGATAAGGGGGTACCTTTTCTTTTATTTGCTACTCGTGAGGTTCCAACTGAATCCCTGGGTTTTTCCCCTAATGAGCTAGTTTCGGTCACCAGGTAAGAGGTCCTTTGCAACTATTGCAGGATAGCCTAGTTGGCCAGGAGGGGAACCAAAACCTCCTCAAGTATGTTTCAGATTTCAAAACCCGGCTGAGATCCTCATGTGAGTTTGCCGCTCAAAACTTGACAGTGGCTAAAAGCTCCATGAAGAAATGGTATGACAGAAAAGCCGTGAGAGGGAGTTTAAGCCCGGTGATGAGGTTTTGGTCCTGCTCCCCCTTTTTGGCCAACCTTTATCTGCCAAGTTCAGGGGCCCATATAAGATCATTCGGAGGGTGAGCATTACCGATTATCTAGTAACTACCCCAGACAGGAGAAAGCCCACGCAAGTATTCCATATCAATATGTTGAAGCCCTACCATAGGTCCCCTGATTCCTCTCCTCCAGATTCTCCCACTGTGGCAGTGAATGTCAGGACCTGTGAGCAGCCTGGTGCGGACAAAGTCTTCAGTTCTCTTACTGATCCGCAACAGACTGTTCCAGAGCCTGAAGGTATCCATGCAGACTTTGACTTGTCATGTAGCCTATCCAACTTTCAGTATAATTCAGTGGCTTTGAGGGAATTACCATCTAAACTATGTCATCTTCCCTCTGATCAAGCGAACCATCTAATCTCTGTTTTATCTCAGTCTCCCAGTGTGTTCCGTGATACTCCGGGGCTCACTTCTTTGGCCGTGCACGACATCGACGTAGGGGATGCAACTCCCATTAAACTATCCTCCTACCGTGTCTCGCCACAACGCAGGAGTATACTGCAGGTCGAGCTTGACTTTATGATTTCTAATCAACTGATAACTAGGGCCTTAACACCTTACGAGCGGCCTATGCGGTTTATTTATATGTACCGCACAGCGGGGTGTTTTTAGCCAAAATAGGGCTGTTTACGTGATCATTTTCATGCCTAAATAAGACCCAGAACGTAAAACAAGTACCTATCCCTGAAAGGGCATAAACAGAGCTTTCGAATGACACCATAACGATCCTTGTATGATGGATAGTTTTCTTGCAATAACCGTGCAACGCGAGTGCAAAAAGCGGGTAATTCGGTACTTTACATAATTGAGTATGTAGCGAGTGAGAGAGGGAGGAGGGAGCTGAGATTTGTGTCAGTAGGTTCGCCGCGGTGGTCTGGAGCAGTCATACGCTCGCTAGTCTCCTGCCACCACTTGTCTCTCTCTCTCAGCCACATTACGTGCTGAAATTGCCACTCGACCTATGTCGAGCGCCGCCACATAGTCCAGCTTTTTTTAACTCGACTTATGTTGCTCGCCGCTAATTAAGGGTTAAGCCAGTGGAGTAGTCCGGTCATACTAGTGCCAAAGCCAGACGGGAGCCATAGGTTATGTATGGACTATAGGCAAGTCAATGCTGTCACAAAGAACGATACCTACCCACTGCCACGGATCAAAGATTGCATTTACCAGTTTGGCCTCATGCAGCAGTAAGTATAATTTAATGAGAGGATTTTGGCAATTAGCTCTCCCTTGTAGCGAGGTAAATATCATGCTTTTGTAGTGCGCTTTTAAGCCTTCAGCTGTGAGATGCCTTGCAGTTTGAATAACGCTCCAGCTACGTTCCGGCTATGTTCTGATGTGGTACCTGGAGACGTTGCCTACTTTGGGTGATATCCTTATTATATCCTCATTATAATCTTGCTGTTGCCAATCGGGTGGTGAATCTATTTATGTATTATGTTTAATATTATGTACTATACTCCTTAAACTCTTTTCTAGGGGGGAGGTCTGACATACGGAGCCCTGTATGTTAATTTAAGAGTTAGAATTAGAGTTCAAGGAGCCAAACTACCCAAGTGGTGAAGCAGACTAGCGAGCGAACGAGCGAGTGGGCAAACCATCTCGCCCCATACCAGCATGCTAGCCTTCACACCTCGATGACCGATGCTATGACGTATGATCGACGCCAGGAGCTGTGAGTGGACCACGCACCTGTTATGTGATTCGAGGAGCTATGATTGGAGCGCGCACCATCACTCGCCTCCTGATTCGTTCCTACACCATCATTGTTTGGTATATAAGACCCGAGTTGTGGGCATTCAAATCAGTCTCATTTGGAGTTGGGGAAGGTGAACTTGCAGCTGGAGGAAGACGGGGTGAAGTATTATAATGGGATTGTGACTGTCAGTCAGATTATATAAATGTGTGTTAAGTGTGTTCGGTGTAAACACTTACGTTATGTTGGTTAGTGAGATATGTGATTGGGAATTAACGTGATGTGTTTAATGTGTGTAATGTGTTTAACTATTTAATTGGGAATTAACGTGAACACTACTATTATGTGTTTAACGATTTAATTGGGAATTAACGTTAACGCTACTATTATGTGCTTTAACTATTTGATTTCGAATTAACGTTAACGCTATTATTATGTACTTAACTATTTTAGTTGACTAACTTGTGGACTAAAGCAACTCTTTAAGTAATTGGGTTATGATGAAAGTAATACTATTGTTTTATATTAATACTTACGAGTTCTTTCATTTTCTTTGAATTAAGCTTACAGTGCTTAATGGTGCTTAGTACGGTGATGCTATTGTCTCGTATTAGTAATATCGCCTTAGACTAACATGGCTGTTAATATTACTTCTAGTGATTTCCTAAGCTGAAGAAAATTCTTTTGCTTCAAAATTATATTTTGCTTTTCATATTATTTGAGTGAGACCTGAATCGAATCTATGAAACGATCCTGTAACTTTATTTTACTCATAATCAAACCTCAATGTTAATGGTTAAGAAATACATTTAACTAATTATTAATATTATCTAACTTTTTATGTGACTTTGATATTACTCCTGATGATAATAATACTATAATACTATTAACGTAGACAAGAACCAAGAATAATTACATTAAATATAAATAAAAGGACATAAGAAAACTATCTATTCATTTCAAAAAGGGTAAGAGACAGAAATATTCTTACTTTAATATTTATCTTTCAAGACTTTTTATAAAATTAATAGTCCTTCTTTAGCTATAACTTATTCGGTTCATAACCATAGCCTACTAAGCTTCGGTTAAATAATAATTCTTTTTAACTACTGGACTTTAATTAGTTTTCAGTATTTTTCATAAGTAAAGAGTATCAGTCAATAAAGGATACCAAGTCCTAAGATCCAAAAGGAAAGGAAGCAACACAGGACATTTTATTAGATTTTACTTTTATTTTCCCTTCAGCTGACTGATACCTATATCTCTGTGCTATCTAGATTCATCAAGTATTATATATATATATATATATATATAAAATAAATGAAATAAAAATATAAATAAAATGAAATAAATCAAATCAAATAAATAAATATATAAATAAAATAAAAATTTAATAATAATATAAATACACGATTATGGGCCTTGGGCTTGCTCGGAACCTTGGGGCTGATCCGCTAGACACCCTGGGGAACAGGAATAAAAAAAAAAAAAAAAAAAAAATATATATATACCGGGTATATATATATATATATATATATATATATATTATATATATATATATATATCTTATATTATATATATATATATTATATATATATATACTGTATATATAAATAAAATAAATAAAATAAATAAAATAAAAATATATAATAATAATATAAATACTCGATTATGGGCCTTGGGCTTGCTCGGACCTTGGGCTGATCCGCTAGACAGCCTGGGGAACAGGAATAATAAAGAAAACAAATATATATATAAAGGGTATATACGTATATATATATATATAGTATATATATATATATATATATATATATATTATATATATTACTATTATTATAATAAATAAAATAAATATAAATATATAATACTCGATTATGGGCCTTGGGGTTGCTCGGGACCTTGCGGCTGATCCGCTAGACAGCCTGGGGGACAGGAATAATAAAGAAAAACAAAATATATACAGTATATATACCGGGTATATACGTATATATATATATATATATATATATATATATATATATATATATATATATATATATATATATATATATATGTATATAATAAAATAAATAAAATAAATAAATAATTAATATAATAATATCGATTATGGGCATGGGCTTGCTCGGGACCTTGGGGCTGATCCGCTAGACACCCTGGGGAACAGGAATAAAAAAAATATATATATTATATATATATAATTATATATCTATATATATATATATATATATATATATATATATATATATATATATATATATATATATATATATATATATATGCAAATATATATATATATATATATTATATATATATATATATATATATATATATATATATATATATATTAATATATAATATATATACTGTATATAAATAAATAAATAAAAAAAATAAAATAATATAAATACTCGATTGGCCTTGGGATTGCTCAGGACCTTGGGGCTGATCTGCTAGACACCTGGGGAACAGGAATAACAAAACAAATATATACGGTATATATATATATAAAATAAATAAAATAAACATAAATAAAATGAAATAAATAAAATTAAATAAATAAAAAACTAATAAATCAAATATATAAAATTTATAATAAATAAATATAATAATAATATAAATACTCGATTATGGTCTTGGGCTTGCTCGGGACCTTGGGGCTGTTATATACTGTATAATATAGATATATATATATATTATAATATATACTGTAATAATCATTGCCAATTGTATAGTATCCTGTCCAGATCGCCAATTGTAATAGATCATAAGACTAATAGGTTACTGTAACACTTGCCATTATCTAGGAAATAACCTATTGATAGTGTCGTTTTAGATCAAAATTAGACAATATCCCTTGTGAAATTATGGCAACAAAAGTCCCAGAACATGCTATACATTTATATCTATACTGACTCGATGCAGTAATATATTTGAAAAGAAAATTGCAGTTCCCAGCTTGCGGGATAATAGAGTACACGGATTTATTGTAATGATAGGTATATATTAATAATAATTATATTCTTAAAGTAAGTAAGAATTAAAGAAACAAAAATACCTACTAAAATGATTTAATTCATTAGCGACACTGAACTTCCATTAAATCAACGAGACACTCAATCTAACCCACTTATCTAAACTTTACCTAAATACAATTACCCAGTATTATAACTACCCTAAGATTACCCCAAATCATTATACTGATTACTGCTTGTCACACGAAATCTCACATCAACCAACCCTTTAGTCTACTGTGATATCGTCGCCCAGCAAATGACCGCATGATCGAATAAGGTACTACGAGATTTCCACACTCACAGTACCCGTCAACTCACACTCTCTCTCTCTCTCACCTCCTCAGTTACGTGACTCGCTAGACTAATGAGAGTTGCCTAATTAAAGGGTCTCAAAACGGCAGTGCGACAAGTCCTTCAAGCCGACACTCCTCTAGGCGTTAACCATCACCCTCTGTGGGGTTAAGATGCTACGGCGTCACTCACACATCCGCACACATCCACACACACGTGACTCGCTAGACTAATGAGAGTTGCCTAATCAAAGGGTCTCAAAACGGGCAGTACGACAAGCCCTTCAAGCCGACTATCCTCTAGCGGTAACCTCACCCTCTGTGGGGTTAAGCGTTACGGCGTCATTCACCACATCCGCACACATCCACACACACCCCTGGCCACGTGCATTGCTAAATCAGTGGGATATCGCCGCAGGAGAACTATGTCGCCTTGGGCATCCCTAGCCTTTAGCAAGCCCTCTGTGGGGTCATGCTTACACCTGCCATTCTCGGCCATAGCATTAAGCTAATTCGGTCGGCGTCACAACCTTGGCCATGTGCACGGTCTGGCTCAGTCCTGGTGACTGGCCAACGCACACAAGCACACCACCACACATCACTCTCACCACCACACATCACTCTGGATATCTCAATCAACGTTGACACTTGTCTAACTGATTATGGACTCACCTGATTATGGTTGAATTAGGGCACGAGGTGCCCTCGCAGCCCTGCCGACCCATTCATCGCGGGCACAACAAAATTGGACTATCTCGTTGGGGTCGGGCAGGAGGAGAATAAGGCCTGTCCTGGGCATCCCTGCCCCCTTTATAACCTCGGTTTTCCTCCCCCATCACATTTTGAATTTGGTGCCAATGAAAAGACTGGACACTCCCTATGACCACGCCTACAACATGAACGCACACACATGTACGCGTAACGGCGGCCTACCCAAGCTCACAAGCAAGAACGCACACACGCACACATGTACGCGAGGTGCCTAGCGGTACACAGGCCTATGCCTGTGCCTCCACCCCTCTTCTCTCCCTTTCTCTACAGCTGTTCCCGCCTCCCCAATTTTTCCCGCGCTCGAGAAATATAGCTAACCCTATAGTATATAATCACAGTCACGGTCTGACCCGTGACACTGTAATATAACTAAAATTCCATAGAGTACTTACCATACTTCCTGTAAACATTCCTGTGACATCTTCGTGATTATAATGTATTTATTTCGTATGCAGTATTTATTGATAAATATATTTGTCTTTCAAGCAAAAAATAGTGTAAAGTCATCAATGATACCTAGACAAAACTGCATCAATACTCAAGGGGTTAACCAAGATTCACTCCCCTCAGTCACCAAAAGTCACAAGTAACATCTTATATACATATATAGTTCGAATTATTCACTAAACACTTTCACTGGGTAGATGAAATAATCCATAATTGCCTGCCTATAGCTAGGCATGGTGGGCCAGAGGGAGGGAGCCCAGAATTTAAAGGGCCGGGACCCTGCCTCACAGTCTGGGGGCCGGGAAACTACTGACTTTACAGAGGCCCGCGCTCCTCAGAGAGGGATGCTATGGGGTTGCTAGATACTTCCTTTTGTAACTTACTGATGCCTAACTTACCAGTCCAAATTGAGTCAAAATCGAGTCATAAACTTATTTTTGGCGAATATTTCTAACTTACAGGTGGCATTATGACGCGATTGCGTCATACGAGCACTCTTGGAGGGTTGGCGTTATGACTCGATCGCGTCCTATAGATGCGGGAGGGTTAATGAGAGGGGGGGGGGGAGTTCAGGGGCTACAGGGAAAGTTGCCCCTAAGTCCCTGGGCGTGGGGGTGGCATTAGGCTACAATTTATTTTGGAGTTTCAAAAGACAGTGAAAGTACGTTAGTCAAATGCTACCGGGGGATGCAACTACGGGGTGGTATATGAGTCTGGAAAAGATAGAATTATGTAGTCAGTACGAGGGGTTATGGATACTATTAGTTGGCCCTGGGAACTGCGTTTTCTATGAAATATATATATACCAAAAAAGCGGCAGTTCGTAGGGTTACTTAGTTATTGTTTCGAGGTACTTATGACAGATACTGGTAACAAGGTTATCTATACAATCTCTGGATGGGGTCAGAGGTGTATGACACGAAGCAAATTGGCGTAGTGTGGACTGTGGATACGAAGGAGGCAAGTGGAAGACGTATGACAATTGTGGAAAAGTAAATGGAAAAAGGTGAACACAATGGCGGATAAAGATACTTAACCTAAGGATTGAATACATAGATTTATGGGGCGATGGGTCTTCAGAAAGCTTTGTCTGGCAAGACAAGATGTTAGGGAATGTTAATATTAATACTTAAACTAAGGATTGCATACATCGATGAACGACGACATTATAGTCGTCGTCCTAATAAGGTGATGAAACCTGGTTGATCTGTACTTGGCACAATACGACACAAGGACAGTGCCGCTATGTCGTATCAATACTGGTGGCAGTTAATATTATAGAGACACTTAGTTACTAGAGGAACAATGCAAGGGGGCGACTGAGCACGGGTTACATATATCTATACTCGTCATGGGAAATGATATACAAGGTCTAGGGACAGGTGTGGGTGTTTTAACTTCTAAGATATATAACATCTACTTCTCGGATGTAAGAACATACATAGATATAATTATGGCTGTCTGATGTGTTGGCATTGGCTCAACGTCGGGACAGGGCATGGGTGTTTTTAATATGAATGTATATTCCTGTTCATCATCTTTGTAGTTAGGAGTGTAGGACACGAGGGGGTAGTGTACATGATGTGGAAAAATGGTCAGTTTAGAAGGGGTATCTAGCCTGGAGCTGCTTAGCCCTGCGGGCTTGGGCCTGTCTGCATTGGCTGGCTCGGTCAGCTGGTCCTTTCGTTCTGTGGACCTTTCCTTTGGGTGTTTCTGTGTGGTGTTCGTTCGTGGCTTCTGTGGTGGGCTTCTCGTTCTGGGGCATTTTAGTTTTTCCTTCATTCCTAACCCATTCGCTATTGTTTCTGGGAACAAAAAAATTCAGAATCAGCCGGTGTCCATACTTAGTGTACTCAAACTAGTATGAACAGTCTCGATGTTACGTAATCTGGGTTGATGTAGCGTTTCGTATCATTCCGTAGTCTTAAGTTGAGCGCTTCCATAACCTTGGTCGAACGTTCCATGATTGGGTAGAATATATTTTCCTATAGTTGTATATGGGAAAGTATTGTAAGATTATAATTCCCATATATATATATATATTTGTATTATTTAAGATTGTTTATAAGTATCTCATTGTAAAGAAGATGGGATACATTTTCCATATGTTATGCGCGTGCGCGGTATGTCACGACAGAGACAAACATAACGCGCTCGCTCACTCTCCAACCAACCTCCGTCCCAGCTACACACGCTAAGCCTTCTTTCTCCTAGTTATTTCACCAGGTGTTTTCGCTTCACTTTTCATCTCATACTCCATAGTCACTACATCATCATCTTTGTTACTTAGCACAACTTAACGTAAATATCTAGCCTATCCTAGCCTATTGTAGCCTCTTTTCATACTCTGTTTACTATACTAACCACTTCCAGTCATCTAGCCTATTTTCCGCCATCCTCCAATCACCAGCTGAGTTCATCAAAGGGTAATATATTCTATATGGTTAATGTTTCCTTAATATCAATAATATACAGTCCACTTATCTAAATTAGCCATATAATTGGTCCTTAAACCTTTCACTAGTTGCCCCCCCCCCCCTTTTTTGTGGTTGGTGGTGGCCTAGCCTATGTGGTTCATTTTTTTTTGTGCCATATTTCGTCTGTCCCTCATGGCCCAGGGCTTTTGGCGTCATGGTGCCGCGTGGTGGGGTAGGGGAAGATTATCCTGCGGTGGTTGATAGGCCTGTGAACCCAGGCCCGATTAGGAAGGTGACAATTTTGGGCCACTCCTACGTCAGGGATTTGTACGTGGACCAAGCCGTCCACAGGCCTTTCTTTTTCGTGACTCCTCTGGCCGCCCCAGGTGCCCGCGTCAGCACCTTGAGATCAACAGAAGCCTGGGGTCAGTTTTTAGAGCTGAAGCCCGACTTGACCTTCTTGGTGATAGGAGGAATCGAGATAAGAAGCGGGGTCAGTCCGAGAGGGATAGCGGAGGGGATCGAGGTCCTAGCTGAGGAGGTGGTGCGGCTCTCGGGGGGGAGAAGTCCGGGTGATTGGGGTAGAGAAGCGGCAGGCTCCACGAGGGGTCTCTACGGACGAGTTTAACCGCATTAGAAATACGGTTAACCGATGGCTAAAGCGCCATATCCCATTCACCCGGGAGTGCTATCAGTCCATGAATACCTCTGAGGCTGACTTCAGTCCCGACGGGGTACACCTCACGCACGAGGCATCAAAGCGTCTCTATTCAGAGATCCTGGCCACCTGTCGTCGGTGCTCTAGGCAAGACGAATATGCCATGGTCGCCAGGTCATACGACGAGATGTTTGCCCACCATGACGTTAGAGTTGATCAACAAAATCAGTATAGATTAATAATCCTTCAAATCGGTACAGTATATTAATTAAATTTTGATTGTAAATCCTTTAGGCCCAAATTATATAACAATTGATTGGCACTAAGATTAAAATCATCCATACTGTACTGAGCTGCTGAGACGGTGTTTGGACATTGACTGGGGGAATACTTGAACGGTGAAGACGCTGAAGGAATGTGGAGGAAAATTAGAGTCAAACTGGAGAATGCTGTATCCAAAAGTGTACCAGTAAGGGAATATAAGGATAAAACAAAATTGAGGAAAAGAACTAACCCAGAATTGCCAATGAAAAGAAAGCTTTGGATATTGATTAGAAGAAAGAAACGATTGTGGGAAAGATTAAAATTGTTAAAAAAGAACAGGGGGTCTAGTATAAAGGCTAAGGAAGTGGATCTGGAACGCAGACAAATAAACAATAAAATAAGGTGGGAAACAAGGAGGGGGGTGAAGGAGAGGGAGAGAGATAGCTAGAAATGTGAAGGATAATCCAAAAATATTCTGGAAGTACATTCAGGAAAAGTTAACAAGAAGAGTAGGGATCCCAGAGCTGGTGGGGGGGGGTTGAATGATGGGAGTAGAGCGGAGACTGATAAGGAGAAAGCAGAGGTGCTGGGGAAATACTTTGGGGGGTACTAACAGTGGAGTCGGAGGATGCAGTGCCTACTATTCCCATCAAACAGGCACTGGCACTGGAACTAATAGAGTTTTCCCATGCTAGAATAAGAAGGGCTATAGAAAAAATGAACAGAAGTAAGTCACCGGGACCGGATGGGATACACCCAAGAATCATAAAGGAAGGAGGGGAGATGTTAGTAGAGCCATTGAAAATGTTATTTGAGGTATCGTTTAATACAGGACAAATCCCGATGGACTGGAGAGAGGCGAACATAACAGCTATATTTAAGAAGGGAAAGAGAAATGACCCAGAGAATTATAGACCAGTCAGTTTGACAAGTGTTGTGTGTAAACTAATGGAAACGGTAATTAGAGAAGGAATAATGGATCATATGAAGTCAAACCAACTTTTCAGTGGGAGACAGTTCGGATTCTTGCCGGGGAGGTCGACGGTACTACAGCTAATTAAGGTGGTATATGATTGGATGCAAATTCTAGAAGATGGTGATGTAATAGACGTGGTATATTGCGATTTTATGAAGGCCTTCGATAAGGTCCCACATAAAAGGTTAATAGAGAAAGTTAGAAGCTATAATATAGGGGAGAAATGTGTGAAATGGATAGAAGCCTTCCTGAAAGATCGGAGACAGAGGGTACTGGTGAATGGAATAGGCTCGGGGTGGAGGGAAATTACAAGTGGGGTACCTCAGGGATCTGTGTTGGGACCACTGCTGTTCGTTATATTATCAACGACTTGCCTGAAGTTATAACTAATGGAAGTGAGGTATACCTGTATGCGGATGACACTAAGCTGTATAGAAGAGTGAGGAGTAAGGAAGATATGGGTTTGCTTCAAGGAGATGTGGAGGGCATGAAGGGATGGTCTGAGCATTGGTTAATGCCTTTTCATCCAGAAAATGCAAGTACATGCGGATTGGGACCAGCAAGATAGACAAGGTAGGATACAGTATGTATGAAGCGATGGAGGAAGTGAATGCAGAAAGAAAAGGATATAGGAGTAGTGATAGACAATAAGTTAAATTTCTCAGAACATTTAGCGGAAAAGATAAACAAAGCCAATAGAATTGTAGGGCTGATAAGGAGGACATTTGTGTCACTTGACGAAGAAATCTTCAGGAATCTCTATACAGCGCTGGTTAGGCCGCACCTGGAATATGCGAACCAGGTGTGGGCTCCATATATGGTAAAGGATATAGAAGCAGTGGAGAAAGTGCAGAGGAGAGCTAGCAAGCTGGTACCAACGTTGAAGAACGCGGGCTATGAGCAGAGGTTGAGGACACTGGGGCTTCCGACACTGACATATAGGAGAAAGAGAGGGGATATGATAGAGACTTTTAAAATAGTGTCAGGAAAGTACGATGAGGATGTGTGTGAAGGTATCTTCTTGATGCGGGAGGGAACAAGAACGAGAGGACACTCCAAGAAAATTTACAAAGAAAGAAATAGGCTTGAGAAGGCAAAGAACTCATTTTGTGATAGAGTGGTAAATGAGTGGAACGCACTGCCCCAGTATGTAGTCGATTCCGAATCAATAAGGGAGTTTGAAAGTAATCTTGTTAAAGCATGGGGAAGACAAGATTTGAAGTTTGATTATAAAACAAAAATACAGAATAGTAAAAATGTTGCGTCTGCTACCGCCGCCGCCAACACCGTGAACGACCGCAGCAGTGCAAGTACTGGTACTGAGCTGGATACACAGGCATAGTTTGCCTTTTTCCAGAGGATCTACTGTAAGAAACTGTAAGAAACTGTAAGTATAATAATTTCAAAAGTTAAGGTTATTCATTCTATATAAAATTTATATAAAAGTTAGGGAAGGTAGCAAGGGAAACAGTAAGGGTGTGAAAGATAAGAATGGGAGAATGCTAGCCGAGAAGCAAGAGAGAGTCGAAAGATGGAGGGAGTACTTCAGTGAGTTGCTAAATGAAAGGAATGAAGAGCCAGCAAACATAGCTGGATATGGTATGGGAGGGAGAAGAAGAGAAGTAGTGGAGGAGGAGGTGGGGATCAGGAGGTCAGAAGTGTCGGAAGCCATGAAAAGAGTGAAATTGGGGAAAGCACCAGGAACAGATGGAGTGTGTGGGGAAATGTTGAGGTATGGTGGTGAGAGTGTGATAGAATGGGTATGGAAAATGTGCAAACTAGCATGGGAGAAGGGGAGTGCACCCGATGACTGGAAGACTGGCATAATAGTCCCCTATATAAGGGCAAAGGGGAAAGAGGAGTGTGTGGTAACCACCGAGGAATATGTCTTCTAAGCGTAGTAGGGAAGGTATACAGTAGGGTAGTGATTGAGAGAGTGAGAGTGAGAACGGAGAAATGGGGTAGGCGACGAGCAGGGAGGTTTTAGGAAGGGAAGATGTGTAGATCAGATTTTTACCCTGAATTGTGTTGTGGAGAAGTATCTGGAGAAGAAACAAAAGGTGTATGTTGCCTTATGGACTTGGAGAAGGCCTATGACAGAGTGGATAGAGAAGGTTTGTGGAAAAGTACTTAGAATACGAGTAGAGGGCAAGTTGCTGAAAGCAGTGAAGAGCATGTATGAGGGTGCAAAGGCGGCAGTACGTGTGGAGAGTGAGCAGAGCGAGTTCTTTGACCTGAATGTTGGTTTGAAACAGGGGTGTGTGATGTCCCCGTGGTTGTTTACTGTATATATGGATGGAGTTATGAAAGAAATACTATCAAGAGCAGTGGATGTTGGTGTATCACTGAAAAGGGAGGGAATTTAATAGAAGCTACCTATACTGCTGTTTGATGATACAGTTCTGATGAGTGAATGAATGGGAGTTGCAGGGTCTGGTAAATGAGTTTGGAACAGTGTGCGAAAAACGGAATTTGAAGGTAAATACGGGGAAGAGCAAGGTTATGGTCTTCGAAAGGGGTGAAGTCACAGAGTGTGAGGTGAAGCTGAACGGTCAGGCTAGGAAATCGTCAACTCTTTTAGTATTGGGCAGTTGAGTAAAGATGGGACTATGGATGAAGAGGTGCGGGAGAGGGTACAACAGGGGAAGAGGGTTGTAGGAACGCTAAAAGCAGTAACAAGAAATAGGGTGGTCAGTATGGAAGTGAAGAAGTCCTTGCATGACAGTGTGGTAATCCCGACACTGACTTACGGAAGCGAAGCATGGAGTGTTGAGAGACTCAGACCAAGAGTGAGAGCAGTGGAAATGAATTACTTAAGGAGTGCGTGCGGAGTTACATGGAGGGATAGACAGACTAATGAGGAAGTAAGAAGGAAGTGTGGTGTGGAGGTAGATGTGCTGGAAAGTGTGAAAAGGAACAACTTGAGATGGTTCGGCCATATGGAACGTATGGAAAGCGAGAGAATGACTAAGAGGGTGTACGAGAGCGAGGTGGAGGGACAGAGGGGGAGAGGTAGACCGAATATGAGGTGGAAGGATGGAGTGAGGAAGTACATGAACGAAGGCGGTGCTGGTTGGGGGGAGGGGCGTCGACTGACTGGGGACAGAGGTGCATGGGGGCGGTTCGTTCGTGGCCACCCCTTCGGGGATCACGGCGTCAGGCAATAGATAGATAGATAGATAAAATTTATACTGTCCAATAACTTCTTTATTGATTCACATGTCTTTCTAAATTCTTCTCTCGTCGTGTGCCCTGAAGGCGGGGTATTATGATAGCTGATAGGCTGAGTGTGTGTTAATCCAACTCAAAACTTTTTTCCTTGTGACTTCTGGAGATGAACATTTCTTGTGTACAATTTTCACATTTATTAAATTTAATAATATAAAATTAGCGGTACCCATTGAGTTTAGCCTGTTTAAATTACCCTATAGGCTCTCTCTCTTAAAATTCTTGAATTTATTATAACTTTAAACGGTACCCCTCTTTTTGACATCTGGAGACTTTTGGCCTATACTGTATTGTACTAAATTTCCCTCCCGGCTTTTCTTAACTTGTGGTGTAATGGTTCTATAATTTCATAACTATTATGTAAGGAGTTAAATTGAAAAGCTCCAGATTGCTAGTCTACATTGCGCACAATTCTTATTCCGCATTTCGTGAGGGTGTTTTATTTTCGGCTCGCGATTTATTTGATTTCTCGGAGTACTGTATTGTTGTCCGCAACTTATTCGGTCTGGCATTGATAGTTTGATTTAACGTCAATAGATTTCCTTCCCGTATAATCATGGCTAAAAGTGTACAAAAGCGTCGGGCTGCACTTAACCCGGCAAGCGCGATAGGCCTCACGGAAGGCTTCCTATAGGGAACGCGATAGGCCTCACGGAAGCAAGACCATAAAAAAAGCAAAAAAAAAAAAGGGCCTATCAAAACAAAGGATTTTGTCTCAAGGTGAGATAATTCCCCTCTAGTACTCATCCATGTGTTTCTCACCCCTCCCCCTCCCCTCCTTCCCCACCTTATTCCCCCCTCACCCCCCTCCTCAATTATCACCTATTTATCCTCTTATTATCATCATTTATCGGTTATTTTTCTCTCCCGCGATAATGTAGCACAAGTGGGTTGCATAAAAGATCGTTATGCAACACCCAGACACCGGCACACACCGCCCCGCACGACTCAGTAGACTCCCAAAAAGCGAGAGGGGGGGGATGCCTGTGGCTCTCTCTCGCCTGAGATTATGACCGGGTGGCCAATATCTTCGTTTTTCACCACCCAAATGCTTTTCCCACTTATTTTAGCACTCTTGAAGGTTCATATATACATCATATATGTAAAATAAAAGCATACCGAAAACAAATAATGCTTTATATTGTAAATATAACGAATTCTGTCAGAATTCAGGGCTAGAAATGCACAAATAACTACCCTAGCACCTAGGTCTATATCGCGCTTGTCAGGTTAAGGGCTCTTTGACGGTCTTGACCTCTGATATTGACGAATTCCTTGATTCGGCGTCTAGGTGGAGGTGGAGGCCAGGTTGCTCAGTATTCAAAAGCAACTTGACAAGTATGAGGACACACAGGAGGACCTGGCCGACACTTATGAGGACGCCGAGTATATCGAGGTGATAAGAGAGGATACCCTATATATGGAGGGCATACAAGTAATCGTTGCCACACTGAAGGGGATCTTGATTACAGAGGTCAAGAAGGAGGTCAAGAAAGAGCCAAAGAAATCTGCAGTCAAATTACCACATCTTACTCTTCCAAAATTTGAAGGTGATGCCACCATGTGGTCGGGATTTTGGGAGATGTTCAAGTGTACCATCCATGACAATCCCGACCTCACAGGTATACAACGCTTCACCTATCTAAAGGGTCAGCTTCAGGGTGATGCACATAAGCTAGTCGAAGGATTCATTATCTAAAGTGCAAGCTATGCCCCAGCAATTGAGCTCCTGCAAGAGACATATGGGCATCCAGATCGAATCAAGGCAGCTTATGTTACCAAATTCAATCAATTAGTGTCACCCAAACACTAAACAGCTGACCTGAAGGACTTCTATGCCAATACAGAGAGTGTGATGAGGTCAATCATTAGCCATGGTATTTGTTTGGAGGAATTTTGTGTGGTGACTCTTGTCAATAAGTTACCATCACCACTAAAAGAAACCATAAAACGGGAAATGGGAGACTCGAGCCTGGATTATAAGAAATTCACCCATTGCTTCCAGGCTGAAGTGTACAATATGGCGGGTCAAGACAGAGTAGGGGGTACACCCATGGCTACGGCAACGTTTACCGCCCAAAGTGAGTACAGGAAATTCAACTGTGTTCTGTGTAGTGGCACCAATCATTTATGGTACAAGTGTATGAAGTATAAGACAGGGCCTCTTAAAGTTAAAAGAGCCCGTCAACTACGTCTCTGCACTGGGTGCTTGTCAAAGGACCATGGCCATTCGGGTTGTACTAATCCTAACATAAGAAGCTGCAAGTTTTGTAAGGGCAAACACTTTCATTCCCTGTGTACACAAAAACAAGGGAAGGAAAGTAGACCAGCGGAGGATAACACCAAGAGAGAGCAGACTGCTGCTACTTCAACTACAATGTCCGTTACCACAGGTAAAAATACAGTAATCTTGCCCACCGTACAGCTGCCGGTAAAGGGTAAGGATAATAATTGTGTTAAAGTCAGATCGCTACTTGACCAATGTTCTCAAAGGACCTTTGTGAAGTCTTCTGTTCTATCCTCCCTTTCCTACATTTCTAAAGAAACTGAGGAGTTATGTCTTCACGGATTTACCGGAAAACAAGCCGCTAGGGAATATAATGTTGTGGCACTGCAATACAAACACAGGTAAATTTCATCATCTAGATGCAAGAGTGGTTGATGAATTGCCAGAACATAAAGGTGAACTTAACCTAAAGTCTAAACTGGTTAGTTTACAAAGTAAAGGCATAAAATTAGCCGATCCTCACACAACGGACACAGATCAGCTGGAGCTGCTCATCGGTGCGGATCACTACTACGATATAGTGCGACCTGGGTATAAAAGGTCAGGTAGCCTAATTCTGCTTCCTACCAAGTACGGGTACGCCATCAGTGGTTCATATGTGGCACACCCACCAGCTCCAGCACAGAAGTAATTACTGTATTGAATGTAGCAGTAAACCCAATGGACGAATACATGTCCACTGGTAATATTCCACCATGCAAAAATGACAAACGTTTTGTGGGAATTAGATCACATCGGGATAACCCCTAAGGAATACTCACTGGTTGAGTTTCAAGCACTATCGTCGTATGAGGATACCGTTACCTACGATCCCGACAGCCAGCAGTATAAAGTGAGACTGCCCTGGAACAATTCCAAGGATCAGCTGCCATCTAACAAGGGTTTGGCCATAGGCCGTCTTCGGGGACTTCAGAAAAGATTCCTCAAGGAGCCTGACTTTTGCGAGGAATACTCAAAAGTCATAAAGGAACAGGTGTCCCGGGGTTTTATAGAGGAGGTGCCTTTTGATACATCAGATACCGGGCATTACTTGGCTCATCATGGTGTAGTCAAGGAGAGCAAAACTACGCCAGTGCGTATTGTCTTCGACTGTTCCGCCAAGATGAGTGAACGTCATCCTAGTCTTAATGACTGCCTGTACACTGGACCCTCACTGGTGCCAGATTTGGCGCAGGTTTTGCTTCGGTTTCGACTCGGTAAGTATGCCTGGGTGTCTGATATTGAGAAGGCATTTCTAATGTTAAAACTCCATGAAGACGACCAGGACTATACGCGATTTATGTGGCCCAAGTATCCAAGGCAACTGGATTCCCCCTAATTTGTTACCGGTTCCGGGCAGTTTTATTTGGAGCGACTTGTTCCCAATTCCTTTTAAACGCCACCATTTTAAAACATTTGTCTTATGTCAGTGCAGATCCGCAGATTATTCATCAGATTCGGTCAGGGTTGTACATAGACAATTTACTGGGTACAGGAAATGAAGAAGATTTCCTGGTTGATACCTATGCTGTAGTCCGAGAGATTATGAATGACGCCCATCTACATTTGCGTGAATGGGCGACTAATAATTCTTTTTGCGGACTGTACTGCAACGGGATGGTGTGGCGGCTGTACAGCAGGAACATGTTAGAGTGCTAGGGTTGTTGTGGAAAACGGACACCGATACCCTCTCATTCGGCGTTCAGTACGCGCAATATTCGCAGATTACAAAACGAATTTGCTTGAGTATGACAGCTAAACTTTTTGACCCCTTGGGGATAGTTCTACCGGTGTCGATCAAATCGAGATTATTCCTTCAGCAATTATGGAGGAAAAAATTAGGTTGGGATGAGGTTTTGACTGGCGATCTGGTTCAGGAATGGGAGGACATTATTTTGGATCTTCGTCTCTGTAAGGGTTTTAATTTTCCTCGGAGAGTTGTCATGGACCATCCTGTTTCCATTCATGCCTTCTCAGACGCTAGCAAGGTCGCGTACGGCACCACCATATACTTTGTTGACACAAGTGGCAGCCGTCTAGTCATGGCGAAGGCGAAAGTCGCCCCGATCAAATCCCTTTCCATCCCAAAATTAGAGCTGACTGCAGTTCTGTTGGCTGCTAGACTCGTTCACTTTGTAGAGGAAACTTTTTAAAATTTGCTAAATATCTCGGAGACAGTTATATGGAGTGACAGCCAAATTACACTCTACTGGTTACATAGCCATAAGAAGCTACCAGTGTACGTCACCAACCGTGTCGACGAAATTCGTACCCTGCTCCCAACCGCACAGTTCCGGTATGTGTCTACCAAAGAGAATCCAAGTGACTGCATTACTCGTGGTGTCTCTGCTAAATTTCTCAAATCTTCTGCGTTGTGGTGGAATGGCCCATGCTGGCTTAATGATCCCAACGAATGGCCAGAGAATATAGATTTGAGCGAGCAACACACTGCTATTGTGGCACCGGTAATTGACTCGGTGCCTGACGAAGACACACGGTTATGGGACTGGGATAGATTCAGCAGCTATGAAAAGTTACAACGTGTTACAGCATGGGTGTTACGATTTGTAGAAAATGTAAAAGCAAAAATTAAAGGCACACCGCCCACAGGTAGTGCTTACCTCAATGTGAAGGAGATCAGAATTGCAGATAAATTATTACATAAGCTCTGTCAACAAGAAATATATACGCAGGAATATAAATTACTGGTTAAGGGAACAAAGTCTAGGAATAACCTGATCAACCAGTTGGGCTTACACTTGAAGGGGGACTTGATACATTGCGGAGGCAGATTATGATTGGCAGTCCTCTCTGAGGCAAGTAAGTATCCAATACTACTGCCCCCCAATCATCCCCTCACCCATCTTATCATCGATAGGTGTCACTGACTCTGTTGTCATTATGGGGTTCGTCATATAGTCACCTATGTAAGACAACGATGGTGGGTGCCTAGAATCAGGCAGGTGGTCAAGAAAGTCCTTCGCAAATGCTTAAAGTGTAGAAGAGTACAGGGAACACATTATGATCCCGTCAGAATTCCTCCCTTACCAAACCTGCGAACTACCCCAGGTGACCCTTACAAAGTTACCGGGGTTGACTACAGTGGAGCAATCCCTGTGAAAGATTCACCCAATCTTAAGGTGTATATGATACTTTTCACTTGTGCTGTTACCAGGGCAATTCACCTGGAACTGGTCACCAACCTCACTTGTGATAGCTTCCTACATGCCTTCCGAAGATTCTGCAGTAGACAGGGATATCCGCGTATCATGCTGAGTGACAATGCAAAGACTTTCATAGGGGCATCTACATATCTCAAAGAAGTGAGCAACAATCCTAAGATTCAGACCTGCCTAGCGGATGTAAAATGCGAATGGCGTTTCATTCCCGCCAGAGCGCCTTGGTTTGGCGCCATATGGGAGAGAGCCATAGGCATCGTGAAGGCGGGTCTGAAGAAGGTGTTGGGTAGAGCTCTCATCTCGATTGAGGAACTCAACACCATACTCTTGGAGATTGAAGCCACCATAAATGATCGCCCTCTATACTATGCTTCTGGTGATTTGGAAGACCTTACCCCAATCACACCCTCAGTACGTGGATACAGACTGCGGGATCTTCCTGAAGAGCATGACGAGGATACTATGGAAGATCCAGACTACATAAGTAAGGAAGTGATATCGGCCCGCTACAAATACATTCGTAAATTATCGCGAGATATTTGGCATCGCTGGTCAACAGAATATCTGGTGACTTTAAGGAAAGCACAAAATAATAAACTAACACCATTAAAAGGTCATTGGCCTAGGGTAGGGGACGTGGTAACCATCCATGAGGAGGGCCCGCGCGCATTTTGGAAATTGGGTCGGATAGAGGAGTTATTACCAGGTCGTGATGGTGAGGTTCGGGTAGCAAAGGTTTGCACCAGGACTGGAGTAATCACACGGCCAACAGTCCGACTATATCCTCTTGAGGGTGACCTCGATCGCAAGGACATCCCCTCGGATCAGTTGTCCATTGAAGTCCCCTCTCTGGCTTCTACTTCGGCGCAGCCTGTTGAAGCGTCTGGCGAACGCCCACGTCGACAGGCAGCCCAGATATCCTCCCAAGCTTGGCGGGATAAGATTGCCTCCGGGCAATTCTAATCATGTAAATTTTGTATATTTTCTGTTGGTGGGAATATGTCCATACTTAGTGTACTCAAACTAGTATTGTTACGATCGGGTCTCGTATAAATCAGTGGTTCTTATACATTGGACTAGACTGGCATAAATGCAACAACGGAAACGCTAGATCCAACCCCTGATATATAATCCCGTCGAACAAAGAACACATATACCCTCCAGAGTTATATCTGCGATAGCGGGGTATCTTAACTCTCAGTATCTATGTGCTTCTACTATAGGCTGATGTTCTCTGAAACAGCCTATTACCTATAACATATGGTTGCTTAGTTATGGTACACAAGGAAAAGATAGTTAACTTAATTAAATCACAAGAGTGATCTAATGCAAACAAGAAGAAGGTTTACTTAACGTTACTTTAATCAATAATATCTGTCACTCCTTTATGAAAGAAAGTGTTGTAAAGTCCTCAAGCACCGAACAAGGAATCTTCTGAATAATGTCGGATGCTACTAAGAAGAACGTATCGGAAATGGAACCACAAAATAGCAGGAGGCAGGACAATGCACGTGTAGGCTAAATACACAAAAAGGCTGGACCTATAATGTTATTGGACACAAGAATATTATAAGCGGTGCAACAGTAATAATGCTCGCCACGAAAAAGTAGTACTCCTATTAACAAAACCGGTCTATGCTGGTTGTGTCTCTCTACAGCAACCTAGACCTCAAAATGCTTGTGTAGAAATAATGGGTATGCATAAAAGAGTATATGATCTAATCCAGCTAATGTCTACCCGGGTTAATAAAGTCTAGCTGGGATGCGCAAAGGTACAGAATTCTGGTGGAGCAAGGCAGCTCCTAGCCTAGTGTGGACCTTGGGTCTGTGCGGCCTGATTACGTTAATGTGAAGGGGTGCTCTCTTGAGGATTCTCGATCACAAGTATCGAGTATCCTCCTGGCGACCCTCAAAAGTAAAAGCAAATAGAGTTAGAACAGTGTTGGGTGGATTAGGCAAGCAGCCCTCACGCACTACACAGTCTAAACTCCAAGGTACACAGACAAAAGATTGAAAAGATCCACCCCGGTAACCCACAGAATCCGTAGCGTCGTGCAGCTCAAAAGTAGCCTACACACAGTGAAAACACCAACAGCAAGGTACCTGATCCCTAGTCTAGCATTATTTAAACCTGTAGAAACATTAGTGATTGATGGAGACAGTCCGAGCAATACAATCTCCCAAAAAGACAACGACTATCTTCAACCTTAGCCTAGTACATAAGAAATGTGAGATCCAGCATATAATACAGTCTGGCCACCAATTCAAGGTGTGGATGCAGGGAACCAGAGGGGGATTGATATTAATAAAAGGTGAGGAAGTAGTGGAAATGATAGAGGCAGTAGAAGAGAAAGATTCTAAGACAAGAGTGTGGAACAGTTCATGGGAGATGCTTAGAGTATGCTGTCTGGGAGGATCTGACCAGGATATTTCCAGGGACCGCATGGCTGGAGTCCCAGTTCGCAGGAATGGCACGAGGGCGCGCGACAGTCGCCCAGTAAGCAGCCGCCTAGTAGGCCGTGTTAGGCAGGAGGCAACGAATCCCGCGAGGCCTATGTAAGGGGGCCAGCCACGAGCCACACTCACCACCAAGTCACACCACCTGGTCTCTCTCTCTCTCTCTCTCCCGCTCGCCTTCCCATCATTCAACTACTTAACACAATACTTTCAATTGACTAAATAAAATAGAAAGGATTGTGACAGACGAAAACAAAGAACAGTTCTGAACTGTCTGCA
Source organism: Paralithodes platypus (assembly GCA_032716605.1). NCBI lineage: Eukaryota > Metazoa > Arthropoda > Malacostraca > Decapoda > Lithodidae > Paralithodes > Paralithodes platypus. Next base: position 38,071,687 of record CM064520.1, read on the forward strand.
ACACAAGCTTTCTCGAGAAGGAAAGTACACAATGATAGGTAGACTGTAGCTACATTCTCTGCCCTGGTGAGTCCTAGCGAGTAAGCCATGCGGTTCTGGGGGAAGCGGTGAGCGTCACACCCCACCCAAGATTTTTAAGAGGCTCCAACTATGAGCTCTAAATCTGACACGCAGAACCCATACAAAATTCGCCACTCCTAGTCACCCAGCGACAATGAAATGTAAAGCACAGTTCTCTTCAAAATAACACATTATAAAAATTAACAACCCCTCCCAACACAATAGATTAAATTACATAGTTATGCTTATAAGAGCGAGCTTCACTAGCCCAGCCTTCTGAGAGGAGTACAACTCAGAATTTCTGCTATAACATACTTTAATTTTTTTTAACTATCAAAGAAAGAGTTTTTATAGGATTTTTATATTTTTAATATGGTTATGGTGGCTGCTCTACAGGGGCAAGCCTAGTTTTTTCTTCTATACCAACACAGCAACTCCTACTTTACGACCCAATACGCTGGGCTACCCACGCGAGCCAACAAGCACCAGACGTAAACATACTAATCAAACCAAAGTAGGAGGCTACCCTTGTGATGATCTACCTCGGGTCTTCCACCCTCGATAAGCAATCTGCAATCACATTCTCAGAACCGGCAATATGGCGTATGTCTAGGTTGTATTCCTGCAACATTAATGACCACCTGGTCAGCCTCATATTCCGGTTATGGAATTGATTCAGGAACTTGAGGGGGTGATGGTCGGTGTAGATCACCACAACTGGTCCATAGGCTGGAACATACACCTCAAAGTGCCTGAGCGCTAGCACAATCGCCAGCAGTTCCTTCTCAACTACTGAATAGTTCTTCTGCGCCGAGTTGAACTTTTTTGAGAAGAAACTGACTGGGTGCTCCAGCCCATCTTCATCTGATTGCATCAGAACGGCACCAGCCCCCACACCACTGGCATCAGTTGCCAGCTGGAATGGTCGGCTAAAGTCCGGGGCCCTGAGGATTGGGTGAGTACACAACAGGTGTTTTACTAGCAAAAAAGCCCTCTCACACTCAGGCGCCCACTTAAACTTTCTATCTTTGGCCAATAGGTCCGTCAGAGGAGCCAGCACAGTAGAATAGCCCTTTATAAAGCGGCGGTAGTAACCAATCATGCCCAAAAACCTCATGATCTGCTTCTTGGTGGACGGCCTGGGGAAGTGGTTAATAGCCAATATCTTGTTCTGTGGGGGGCACACCTGGCCCAAACCCACCATGAACCCCAGATACTGCACGGTAGCCCGCACAAAAATCACACTTTCCCAGGTTGACCACCAAGTTTGCTTCGCTTAATTTCTTAAATAGGGATTCTACATGTTCACAGTGGCTCTTGAAATCGTCATCGTAGATAATGACGTCGTCCAGGTACACGGTACAGTTCGGAATGTCAGCCACTAACTCGTTCATCAAGCTTTGGAAGGTCGCTGGTGCGTTCTTTAGACCGTACGGCATGACATTACAACGATATGTAGCACCATCCACCACAAAACCACACACCTCTTTCGCCTGTTCAGACAAAGGCACCTGCCAGTAACCTTTTACCAGGTCCACCTTGGTCAAGAACTTGGCCCTGCCAATCTTGTCTACACAGTCATCGACCCGGGGAAGAGGATATGGGTTGGTGGGAGTCAAGCCGTTTAGCCTGCGGTAATCAACACAGAAGCACACCTTGCCATCTGGCTTAGGTTGCAGCGTTACGGGAGATGTCCACTTTACCGCCCCCTTCTCGATCAGTCCCTGTTGCAACATATACTCCAACTCCGCCCGGAGGGCCGGAAGTTTAATAGGGGGCACCCTATAGGGCACTGATTTGAAGGGTGGGTGGTCTCCGACGTCAACGTCGTGCACCTCATGAGTAGTGAGGCCTGGGTGTTCCGCAAATACAGTAGGGTATAAACAGAATAGGCGCTCGACAGCCACACGCTGTTGCTCAGGTAGGTGTTGCAAAGCCTCATGAGCCGCCTGTCTTGTGTTTCCCGCCCACTGATCTGCAGAAACATGATAATCCCAGTTGTCATCCACCTGCGCATGACTGTCCCGTTCTCCTTCTCCACCTTGACTGCTGAAAGTCATCACGGGGACAGTGAGAGGCTCAGGTGGGCGCCTCACATACTCCTTCATCAGGTTGACATTGACATAACTGATTCCTCTTACGCCTGTCTGGAGTGGCCACCAGGTAATCTAAGTCCGAGAGCTTCTCTGCTACCCTATAAGGACCAGCGTACTTTGCGGATAAGGGGTGACCTACAAGAGGGAGTAGTATCAACACCTCCTGACCCACGTGAAACTGCCTGAGTTTCACCTTGTGGTCGTACCTGTCCTTCATGAGGGCCTGAGAGCCTACCAGATTGCGGCCAGCCAACTCCAGACTACGCAACATTCGTTCTCTACTCTCAAGTTCGACAGCACCGTCACTACACTTTAGAACCTCCGGGTCTTCTAGCTGCAATTTGCGAATATCTGAGGGAGCTAGCCTGTCTAAGTGTTTGCGAAACAACTCATGCCCTCCCCCAACATCGAACTTTGCATCCCGTTGCTCTCTCCGTGTATACCGTTGCTGTCTCTGAGTCTCTTTAAGCCCTGCCTCTACACTCTCAGTGACAGGTGGTGGTGCTTCTCCAGACTCTAATAACAGTGCTAATACTGAGTCCCCGAGAAGCGCTGCTGGTACTAGACTCTTCACCGTATCAGCTTTCAGCACCTTCTCGTGACCGTTCCTCCGCTTATTTGAAGACTGTTGGTTAGGCTGTGACTCCCTGGATGCGAGAGATCTGGTTACAACACACGCCATTGGTTGCACCTGACACTTCTCAACCCACTCCTGTTCCTCCCTACTCACGTCGGCCGGCTCCTCGGCAACGGCTAAGGGTGAAACCTTAGAAGCAGGCACCGCAAAGTCATTGCCGAGAAGGAGGTCGACGCCCCCAACAGGCAATTTCTCCACGATTCCCACATCCAGTTCGCGAGTCACACCGTCAACTTCAAGCTCCATTCTAACAAGCGGGTATGACCTAGTTGCATTAACTCCCTGCCACCACAACTACCCGCGCTGCGTTTATGGGTCTACCAGTGAAATTCTTCAAGAGTGTCTGAGAGGCACCTGTGTCACGCAAGAGCTGTACCCCGTGCTTCTTGCCCCCCCACTTCACGCAGCCATGCCCTCTATGGTCGCAAAAGGCATCGCGGACAGGGTTCGAGCCTTCCGGATCCTTCTTCACTGGCGGTGCTCCATCCTCTGATCTTATGCCTCCAGCAAACACAGAAGACTTCTGAAACACCCCAATGCTGCGAGCCAATGACACAGCCGCCGAGGGAGGTCTGCTCGGATAAGCTTTTGCCATGTGCCCCTCTTTGTGACAGTGATAACACTCAAATTTCCCCTTGGACTTATACTGAGGTGTAAAAGTCCCCTGACCCTTCTTAAACGGGGCAGTGCTAGGTTTGTGATCAGTCTTGGTGTCATTGCTTTTAAATTTATGTGTGTCCATATTCCGGGGAGGGGGAGGGTAACGCTCATTAACGCCTACATCGTTTCTCTGTGCAGAGCCGCACCCCCGAATTAGTGACAACCGACGATCAGCCATCTCTGCTGCTTCTACGAGAGTTCTTGGGTTCTTCTCTTTAAGGTTTTAAAGTCAAGTCGCCGCCCGTACACTTATAAAACTGCTCTAGAAGCATCAACTGTTTCATCTCATCAAACGTAGTTGTCTTCTCTGATCTGAGCCAGTTTCCCATAGCGTCGGACAGGTCCCGGGCGTGCTCCAAGAAGGTACTGTCTCGCCCCTTAGTCACACCCCGGAACTTTAACCTATATGTCTCGGGTTGTAGCTCGTATGCCCGCAGGACAGCCTCCTTGAGCTCCTCATAAACAACGCAGAACTCCAAAGGCAGTGCATCGTAAGCCTTGAGCCCCTTACCTACGAGTCTAGAGGACACAAGGGCCGCCCACTTAACTTCAGGCCACTGATGCTCCCGGCACTTCTTCTCAAATCTATTGAAAAACTCTGTGATACCAGACTCGTCAAATACAGGGACCAGTTTGAGAAGGTGCGACAGAGACTGATCATGCGCACGGTTTCCAGTACCGAGTCGCTGTCCCGTCGTCTCAACACGAGACTTCTCTAAATCCATGTCGGCGCAGTATCTTGTAGATTCTAGTTCAGTCCTAAGCTCAGCTTCCCTCGTCTGTGCTGCATCCTAGCCAGCTCTTTTCTCTCTTCTATCTTAGCTAGCTCTTTTCTCTCTTCTATCTTAGCTAGCTCTTTTCTCTCTTCTATCTTAGCTAGCTCTGTCTGCTGTTGACTCTGATGTTGCATCTTTGCCATCTCGAGCTGAAAGAGCATCTCCGGGGTCAAACCTTGAGGAGGAGGAGGAGATGCAATGCTGTTAGAAATACCCGGTGATCCCCCCAGGGGCAAACCACCCTGCCAGTCACTACCCACCTGCGGAAGCGTGCTCAGGGTCAGTACTCCAATAGGAGGATTGGGAGTCGAGTGAAGGGGAGGCTCGGCCAAAGGGCTCTGAGCACTCACCCTACCTCGTACGCCAGTCACCCAACCCAGCACACACGTCCTCAGGTCATCCTTGGTCATGCACTAGTAACATACATGACCGATAGCTGCGGCTAAGCACTGGAGACCGTACCGATTCACACCCACCAACGGTCGGAAGTAACAGGCCATTGTAAAAAATTCCTTGCATCCTCCTCACTGTTCACCAAGTTAACAACCTGCCTATGCTGCTGCTCCTCAGCTTCTACAATCATACTGTGTCTTCATCCTGCACTGATCCGCTATAAGACATGATGCTCTGAAGATTTTTCACTTTGATACACAAAAAGAAGAAGTACCCCAAACTCTTATACCAATATATATCCCGTCGAACAAAAAAAAAACCTCCAGAGTTATATCTGCGATAGCGGGGTATCTTAACTCTCAGTATCTATGTGCTTCTACTATAGGCTGATGTTCTGAAACAGCCTATTACCTAACATATGGTTGCTTAGTTATGGAACACAAGGAAAAGATAGTTAACTTAATTAAATCACAAGAGTGATCTAATGCCTAAACAAGAAGAAGGTTTACTTAACGTACTTTAATCAATATGATCTGTCACCAAATCCTTTAGGAAAGAAAGTGTTGTAAAGTCCTCAAGTTACACCGAACAAGGAATCTTATGAATAATGTCGGATGCTATCTAGAAGAACGTATCGGAAATGGAACCACAAAATAGCAGGAGGCAGGACAATGCACGTGTAGGCTAAATACACAAAAAGGCTGGACCTATAATGTTATTGGACACAAGAATATTATAAGCGGTGCAACAGTAATAATGCTCGCCACGAAAAAGTAGTACTCCTATTAACAAAACCGGTCTATGCTGGTTGTGTCTCTCTACAGCAACCTAGACCTCAAAATGCTTGTGTAGAAATAATGGGTATGCATAAAAGAGTATATGATCTAATCCAGCTAATGTCTACCCGGGTTAATAAAGTCTAGCTGGGATGCGCAAAGGTACAGAATTCTGGTGGAGCAAGGCAGCTCCTAGCCTAGTGTGGACCTTGGGTCTATGCGGCCTGATTACGTTAATGTGAAGGGGTGCTCTCTTGAGGATTCTCGATCACAAGTATCGAGTATCCTCCTGGCGACCCTCAAAAGTAAAAGCAAATAGAGTTAGAACAGTGTTGGGTGGATTAGGCAAGCAGCCCTCACGCACTACACAGTCTAAACTCCAAGGTACACAGACAAAAGATTGAAAAGATCCACCCAGGTAACCCACAGAATCCGTAGTGTCGTGCAGCTCAAAAGTAGCCTACACACAGTGAAAACACCAACAGCAAGGTACCTGATCCCTAGTCTAGCATTATTTAACCCTGTAGAAACATTAGTGATTGATGGAGACAGTCCGAGCAATACAATCTCCCAAAAAGACAACGACTATCTTCAACCTTAGCCTAGTACATAAGAAATGTGAGATCCAGCATATAATACAGTCTGGCCACCAATTCAAGGTGTGGATGCAGGGAACCAGAGGGGGATTGATATTAATAAAAGGTGAGGAAGTAGTGGAAATGATAGAGGCAGTAGAAGAGAAAGATTCTAAGACAAGAGTGTGGAACAGTTTATGGGAGATGCTTAGAGTATGCTGTCTGGGACGGATCTGACCAGGATATTTCCAGGGACCGCATGGCTGGAGTCCCAGTTCGCAGGAATGGCACGAGGGCGCGCGACAGTCGCCCAGTAAGCAGCCGCCTAGTAGGCCGTGTTAGGCAGGAGGCAACGAATCCCGCGAGGCCTATGTAAGGGGGCCAGCCACGCGCCACACTCACCACCAAGTCACACCACCTGGTCTCTCTCTCTCTCTCTCTCCCACTCGCCTTCCCATCATTCAACTACTTAACACAATACTTTCAATTGACTAAATAAAATAGAAAGGATTGTGACAGACGAAAACAAAGAACAGTTCTGAACTGTCTGCAACACAAGCTTTCTCGAGAAGGAAAGTACACAATGATAGGTAGACTGTAGCTACAATCTCTGCCCTGGTGAGTCCTAGCGAGTAAGCCATGCGGTTCTGGGGGAAGCGGTGAGCGTCACAGTATGAACAGTCTCGATGTTACATAATCGGGGTTGATGTAGCGTTACGTATCATTCCGTAGTCTTAAGTTGAACGCTTCCATAACCTTGGTCGAACGTTCCATGATTGGGTAGAATATATTATTCTATAGTTGTATATGGGAAAGTATTGTAGGATTATAATTCCCATATATATATATATTTGTATTATTTAAGATTGCTTATAAGTATCTCACTGTAAAGAAGATGGGATACATTTTCCATATGTTATGCGCGTGCGCGGTATGTCACGACAGAGACAAACATAACGCGCTCGCTCACTCTCCAACCAACCTCCGTCCCAGCTACACACGCTAAGCCTTCTTTCTCCTAGTTATTTCACCAGGTGTTTTCGCTTCACTTTGCATCTCATACTCCATAGTCACTACATCGTCTTTGTTACTTAGCACAACTTAACGTAAATATCTAGCCTATCCTAGCTATTGTAGGTCTTTTCATACTCTGTTTACTATACTAACCACTTCCAGTCATCTAGCCTATTTTCCGCCATCCTCCAATCACCAGCTGAGTTCATCAAAGGGTAATATATTCTATATGATTAATGTTTCCTTAATATCAATAATATACAGTCCACTTATCTAAATTAGCCATAGCCGGCCCTGGGTGGTATAATTATAAATATTTAGCTGGTACTCAACGGGTTAATATCTGTTATATTATGCTTTCCATGCGTGGATATCTTGTGCGCAGGCCCCCTAGCGTCCATATTTCCTCCTCCCTTCCGCGCTCGTGCAAGGAGGGCGGGTGGTCCTAGTGCTCCAGCTTCATTCGTCGTTCCTGCGCTTCTCGTGAGTCCTTACTCATTTGTATACATCTGCGTTGTATTGAACAGAGTTTAGATTAGCTAGCACGGGCTGCCCCATTGGCACGACCGCAGTAGGGTGTAAATCAGGGTACTTTTTTTGTTGTAACAAGGCGCCTTCGTCTCTCAAGATCCGTGCGCCACATGTGTTATTATTGTGTTGTGTGTTACGCCTTTAGCTTTTTGATATTATAGCTAGGAGGCTACCTTTCCGCAAGATTGTGCTTCAGGCCCTCACTTTGAGGCAGTTGCATATAAATTTTGTTTATTATTAGCAAATACTCTAGTTCAAGGGTGGCTGCACGTGGTGCGGAGCCTTCTGGAGTCCGTATTTGCTTTTGGGCCCCTCTCTCGGGCCCCCCAATCTGCTTGCTGCTGCTGCTGGTTTGTCGGAGCGTCAGTTCATCCTGTGTTGTTCCTCGGGCCTCGTGGACAGCCTCGCTAGGGGTCTCCAATGTAGGCTTCAGGTAATTTAAGATGTTACATTCTATGTATTTGTAGTATTCCCTATGTCTGCCCCATTTGGTGCTACATGTGTGTGTTGAATGTAAATTATTTTGTGGGGCATTGGGGAGGACGTCACTTGACATATATATGTGGGTGTTTTGGTAGGGGGGAATTTTTGTCACAAAACGTTCCCCACGCTAAAAATGTTTGGTTGTTTGCACCTCTGGCGGCTTTTTGTGCAGAGCCCCTCTTTTCTCGTCTAGTTGACGAGGTTCGAGAACACATTCCCAAAATGTCCCGGCGTGGTGCGCTGAACCACAACCCTTCCGGCGGATTATGCTAAGTCCTTCGGGGAGGAGCCGCCGAGCCCTCCGAGGAGACTCGCCCTGACCGAGTTGTCATACGAAAAGACTTCCTTC